>JAHDVF020000188.1:0-226517 GCA_022606425.2 Lepidostoma basale
AAAATGTATCAATCCTCATCGGAACCTTCTTCATCAGTGATCGACGATTATAACTGAGGGCTCTTCAAGTATATTTATGCGGAAAACCATGCCATATATATATCGCCATCCATTTCTGTGTGATAATCAGCATCCTTCGATTTTACCGCTTTAAATATTAGCTTCGCTTCTGGAACAAAGCCAGTCCTTGCGGAACCAGCATGGCAAACTATCAATCTTTGACCTTTTCCTACAGGCAGATTCTTGAAACCTCCTTCATCGTTGCTTCCAAGCCACATACGCTTTCTTGAATGGTTTTGATTAATCCATGTTTCATCCAGATAGAAACGCGGCCGCTGATCGTAAGTTCTTCTAAGTAAATCCAATTTCCTTAAAAAGTCCATTCTGGCACAAACAATATCTGTTCTTTCCATTAAATATTTACGTCCTTCGGCATTTTTCTTATACTTGAACCCAATCTCCTTCATGAGTGTTCTCATCCAAGTTTTTCCGCATTTAAAATCAGGTAATTGCTCTCGGTATTTTTCTAATATTTTCACCACGGACGGATACTCTCCACTATCATAAAATGAACCTACAGTCCGCTTCAATACACTTTTATCAAAATCGTCAATATTGGTGACAGTTTCTTGTTTCTTAAAATTTGCTCTTGGTGTACAGGGGCTGCTTGATTGCAATAATTCAGTCTTTATTCGGTTCACTGTCACTCTACTCACACCACAAATAAACGCGGCCATTTCACGTGGTTTGTTGAAATTAAGAGAAGCTATTTTATTCGGATCACTTTTCAATTCATTGACAAACAAGAATACGTTGTGAATCACTGTTCGAGTTTGAGGGCTAATATCGCCATGTAATTTCTTCAAATCAATGTTGGAAAATAAAGTATCCATAGTGCGTAACGAGTGGTGACACACGAATGAATTCATTTAATTGCAGTAAACACATTTATAACAAAAAAAGCACTGCATTCGGTAAAAACCAATCATTAGTGACTCATCGTACATATCATAACGTACATATCATTACAAAATCATTATAGTGACTCATCGACACCACGAGAGCAGGTAGCCGTATACCGATAACAGTCCTGGGGCTTCCCATCCCTATTTCTATTGACATTTATGGCCCCACGACTCCGTTTGAAACGGCTGTAGTATAATCACAATTGAACAATATTTTTTACTTTGAAACACAACACATTATTTAAAATAGAAATAAAATTGTCCATTGTTTCGGCCGAAACACTATGATATTATACTTCAACATTATTACTGTTAAAATTTCTTTTTATTCACTGAGAGTGTCGCGACAGCTGTTTCGCCAACCTAAGTTTATTGTAACACCTGATGATGCCAACATCGGTTGGCGAAACAGCTGTTGCGACACTCTCCGTAAATAAAAAGAAATTGTGATATTAAATGCCGTTGTTCTAATATTTAAACAGCCGAAAAAAACAATAGATAAAAACAGTGTTCATCAATATTCATAGATATATAATTTGAAGTTATAGCTCACACCACAATTTGTTGAAATTAAGAGAAGCTATTTTATTCGGATCACTTTTCAATTCATTGACAAACGAGAATCACTGTTCGAGTTTGAGGGCTAATATCGCCATGTAATTTCTTCAAATCAATGTTGGAAAATAAAGTATCCATAGTGCGTACCGAGTGGTGACACACGAATGAATTCATTTAATTGCAGTAAACACATTTATAACAAAAAAGCACTGCATTCGGTAAAAACCAATCATTAGTGACTCATCGTACATATCATTATAAAATCATTATAGTGACCCATCGACACCACGAGAGCAGGTAGCCGTATACCGATAACGGTCCTGGGGCCTCCCATCCCTATTTCTATTGACATTTATGGCCCTACGACTCCGTTCTAAACGGCCGTAGTATAGTACTTTCTTTATAATGCTTGCGCAAGTTCTTGTGTGCAAGTTACCTTTGTTGCAGGTTGTCTAGAGCTGGTTTCGGCAAGTACAAGCTTTACAACTTGCGAATGTCGAATAGCAAAGTGTGCTTAAAAGCATTTTATTAATGAAAATATAAAAAAATAATGCGAAATTCCTTTAAAGCATATATAGGATATTTCAATAAGGACGCTCCATTTTTATTGCACGTGCAGAATGTCCATCGTGGCGTGCGCTGTGTGCTACGTAGCGCTGTCCTGTTGGAACCATAACCAACCTGCCTCTGGTGACACCGGTGGGAAGAGCAATTAATCTGCTAAACGCGGTCTCTTCGGAGATCGACTTCTTTCTATTAGTAAAAATACGTTCAGAAGGCAAACACTTTTGAATTTGGATAGTATCTTGTCTTCCTAATGTCGAACAATCTCTCATGCGTTTCTGGTAGTATACTATTTACAATATATTATTTTTCCTGTTCTCAATAGATGCCTAACCTTAATTTTGTAATGTCTTGTAATGTGATCCAATTTAAACCACAAGAGTCTCAAATTCATGCATTAAACGACGTATTATGGACTCTGCAGGACGGCCATGAATTAGTGAACTAATGTAAGGATCAGTATATGGACATTATGAGAAACACCACTATTTTAGCCAGAACAGGAGTATCACAGAAGTAAGATATCATCGGAAGAGTGGCTGCCCTTAAATGGCGTTGAGCATCCATGTCGTACACAGATCTGATGATAGATGGACAAAACGACGTTCTAGGACAGTGACCTGAAACCCAGGATATCTCCAAATTTAACTTCTTCCCTAGAATCGACAGACATGGAAGGAAATGTAGGAGGCACGTAGAGAAGTGAAGTGGAAACAAGCTGATGATGATGATTAGGATGAAGTTGCGTATCAGGAACACAAAGATATTTTGTGTAATTATTTACTTTCAATTAGCTTTTATAGGAGAATTCCTCGTATAAAAAACTTCGCATAGTATTGTCAAAAGATTTTTTCCGCGTCTTGACGCAACTTGATACAAAAAATACTGTATGCTTTCGGCTTGTTTGGATATCAAATATGTAATTTTTATTTTCACAAACTAAGCATTATTTGAAGTTACACGTGTGTTGGTTAGTGAATAATATGCGTATTTTTTTCTGAACTTGCACAAACAAATGAATGCTGATTATTATAAGGAAAAAATATCAAATAATAAGAATTTGCAGTATAATAAAAATGTCATCTGCTGATTAAGCATCGTGCAATGTTAAATTCAATAATCGATTCGCTAATAGGGAATGCAATAATTTTTCTATTAAAAAGAAAATTTCAATCAAATATTGTACGAGTCTTCTTCTTCAGCCTGTATTGACCGTCCACTCCTGGACGTAGGCCTCCTCTCGCATTTTCCATTCTCTTCTATCCTGAGCGATCCGCATCCAGGCACTTCCCGCACTTCTCCGGACATCGTCGCGCCAACGCAGCTGTGGGCGCCCAACTCCACGCTTTGCCGTCCTTGGCCACCAGCACAGCAGTCGCCTTGTCCACTTTTCATCTGGATCGCGAGCGACATGTTCCGCCCATCGCCACTTGAGGGTTGCGGCCATCTTGATAAAATCGGAAACCTTTGTCCTGACTCTTATGTCCTCATTTCTGAGTCTGTCCCGTAAACTGATACCCAACATGGCTCTCTCCATTGCTCTTTGAGTGACTCTTAGCTTGTTGGCACTTTTTTATGACACTTTTTTGTATTTTTTTTTTTTTTTCAAAAAAAAATTTTTTACGAGTATATAGTAAAAATTACTAGTTGCAACCTTTGAAATATATTTATAAAAAAATAAAGATTTCTACCATTTAAAAACTTGTTTAACTAAACAATCGTCATAAGTTATAAATTTTAACTCTTAATAATTTTTAAAAAACTCCCCGCCGTCTCCCAAAGGGGACATATTTCTCTAACTTCGCTTACCTGACATATTTCTCTCGCTTCCTCAACATTCATACATCTGACTCCTCACGTGGCCGACATTCAATATTTGATTTATTTGATCGTGACCGTTTTCCTCTATTTCTAGTTCCATTTACATCGTTAACATATATTTTTTACCATTCTTTCCATGTGTCCAAACCATATTAATGATCGTTTCATCATTTTGTTCATAACACCATCATTCCGACCATGTATGAGAGAATATCTAATTGTGATGCCGGTGGGGAGAGCAATCAAACTGCTGAACATGATCGCTTCGGAGATCATGTCTTTCATATTCGTGAAAGTACGTTCAGAAGACAAATACTCTTAACTTTGGAGAGTATCTTGTATTCCTAATGTCGAACCATCTCTCATGCGTTCCTGGTATTATATATTTATTATGTTTTACCTGTTCTCAATAGATGCCTTAAACTTTAAAAAATGTTTGTAATGTCTTTTGAGAAAATAAACTGATTTGATTTTTGATTTGATCTAATGATTTAATAAGAAAGTAATGTAAGGCGGATGAATGCGTGATAAATTAAATCAAGAATGGGTCACTAAGAAGGTTTGAACATATGGAACGAAATGATGAGGGAAGAATGGTTAAAAAGATATATACTCGTACAAGTAGTGTGAATGGAAAAAGAAGTCGAGTGAGGCCAAGGAAGACATGGCATGACCAAATTAATCAACTGCTGAAAGGCGGCCATGTTCGAAGTAGGAACAATCGACGAGCGTGCATGCCACGATGTGTGAATGTAGAAGAGGCGCGAGAGTTATGTCAGGATAGAACGATATGGCGATCCATCCTCTCTGCCAATCCCTCCGGAGAAACGGCTTGATGGTTAGTTAGTTAGTTCTTCTTCAATTTCAAAGATTGGACTGGAATAGGGTAGCGTGGAGGAGTTGTTTCGGGCGGCGCAAGATAGAGAAGCCTTTACAGAAGTGATTTTCAACGTCGGGAGACCTGATATTTATACCTCAGGGAGTATAACTACTATCCTTTTTTGTACCCCCCACTATTTCTCTCAGGAGTGTTGGATTTCAACACTCTTGAAAATCGTCGAATGATCTTTCTAGGAAAGCATTTTTTTTATTATCCGGAGGTATTTACAATCCAGGAATACTGAGAGAACTAAATCTATACGTCCCCCATAATTATAGCAGAGCAAGGGGGCATATATTATTTTATGCCCCAAATTGCTGCACAGAGGCCCATCGAAGTTCTCCTGTATTGGAAGCGATTCGTCATTTGAATGAGGTTGCAAAAGAGATAGACCTCTTTGGATGCAATTATGGCGAATTCGTAAATACCCTTACGATATAGGCAGCAATCAAATAACTGGCTTTTCCTATTTATTAGTTTCTATGTATATTTCCTTTGATATTATTTTTTTTCACCCTTTCACCCGATTTGGCTCACGCTGTAATGATGTAAGGAATTTTTTCAATAAATTAATAATAATAAAAATATGATACATGAATAGCTAGAATGGCAGTGCACAATGGTGTTCTTCTACAGATCCTTATGTATGGAAGCGAAGCATGGAACTGGCAAAAGAAGGATTAAAGTAGAATAAATGCAGTAGAAATGAGATCTCTTAGACGAATGTGTGGATACTCTGTGTATGATAGAGTGTCGAATGAAAATATAAGAAGTGAATGCGGTGCGAATGATGGTGTCATGAACAAATTAATGAAAGGATCATTAAGATGGTTTGGACATATGGAAAGAATGAATGAAGAAGGAATGGTAAAAAAAGTATATGTTAACGATGTAAATGGAACCAGAAATAGAGGAAGACCGAGGAAAACGTGCTACGATCAAATAAATCAAATATTGAATGTCGGCCATGTGAGGAGTTAGAGAAATCGACGCGCGTTCATGACACGAAGTATGAATGTTGAGGAAGCGAGAGAAATATGTCAGGAAAGAAAATTGTGGCAGTCCATTCTTTCTGCCTACCCCTTCGGGTAGACGGCGGGATGGTTAGTTAGTTAGTTAGTGATACATGAAGAAGAAGAAGAAAGTGATAAAAAATTAATGTTAAAGGAATTACCCCATATTTTATTTGCAAGCAAAGTGCATTGGTGTCTTTTATTTTCATAAATTTTGTTAATATTACTTTTTTACTCAAAAAGCACGTAGCATGACCTGTTTGAGTCTCGATTAATTTATTGAATACAAAAAAACCTTTTGCCAAAATGTACTTTGGATATTCGAATCGAAGCGAAAAAATTGACGCGCCTTAGAGGACATGGCAAGATATTTGTGGCACAATTAAAAACGATTAAAAATTTAAGAAAACAAACTTTTTTTACGATCGTTATTAATCCATCTATAGGTCAATCGCGTTCTACAAGTCAGGATTATTGAAAATAGTTTTTGTTTATTTTATAGGCTTATACATATTTTTTTCATACATCGTGTCATGCACGTGCGTCGATTTCTCTGACTCCTCACATGGCGACATTCAATATTTGATTTATTTTATCGTGCCACGTTTTCCTCGGTCTTCCTCTATTTCTGGTTCCATTTACATCGTTAACATATAATTTTTTTACCATTCATTCTTCATTCATTCTTTCCATACGAGTATGTCTAAACCATCTTAATGATCCTTTCATTTTACTCATTATACACACATTCGTCTAAGAGATCTCATTTCTACTACATTTATTCTACTTTCATCCTTCTTTTGCCAGTTCCATGCTTCATTTCGATACATAACGGTTGGTAGAAGTACACCATTGTGTAATGCCATTCTAGCTTTTTTGGATAGGTTTTTGTTTGCGATGACAACTTTAAGTGCACCATTCACTTTGTTACCTGCCCCAACCCTTCTTTCAATATCCCTCTCCACTCGCCTATCTCTTGTAAACATATTACCTTAATACACGAACTCGTCTACTTGCTCCAAATTTTCAACATTCACGCTAATGATGCAGACTGTCGTGATTTCTTATTTTTCAAAAATCATTACCTTGGACTTATTAACATTCATCATCAGATCATTTCGCATGAATACCTCAAACATACTATTCACCAGTTGAGGAAGGGAGAAAAATATATCAGGAAAGAAAAGTGTGGCAGTCCATTATTTCTGCCTACCCCTTCGGGGAGACGGCGTGATGGTTAGTTAGTTAGTTTAGTTAGTTAATTTTTTTTCCGTACACAACAGGTCGTTTGAACCCAATTACTGTGTACATTTTTTTAAGCTATTATAATGATTCTTATGACATGTGATATGTAGTTAATTAATCGCTATTTTATTGTCACGTGCTTTCTACACCAGCCCAAAGACAATGTGACAATCACACGCCAGGAATCTAATCCCGGATCTTCGATATGGCAGTCAGAGTTCTTACCACTCGCCACGAAGGTCGTCCAACTTATAAACCATCACGCCGCTTCTCCAAGGGTAAATCAGAAAGAATGAACCGCCACACTGCTAATACGTAATGCACGCACGTCGATTTCTCCGACACCTCACGTGGCCATTATATTTTATATTTGATTGATTTGATCGTGACACGTTTTCCTCTGTCTTTCTTTATTTATATTACCGTCGTTTTCATATATGTTTTTAATCGTTATTATTTTTTTCATTCTTTCATTTAATGTCTCCAAACCATCAAAACTTTCCTTATATTCATAGCACTTATTCACTTCTTATATTTGCATTCAGCTTTTTAGTGATAGCCTTTGTCAAGGCCCATGTTTCCATATCGCAGCACAATATGGGTAGCACGTCACATTTTAATATTAGCTTAAATAATAAAAAATGTTCCCGTTACATCCCCCCTCTCCTCAATCATAATTATACCCCTCCACCTTTATACATTATTGCACCCCTTTTTAGTATTTAAGTCTTCTTCTTTTTCACTTTTGATAGACTCAGGAGGCTGTTATTTACTAGGAGATGTTGACGCTTTGCGGAAGAGGTCCAGAGAAATTCCGTTTTGGATGGATTTGGTTTAAGTTTGTTTGATGCCATCCATCTGGATATGGCATCAATGCAGTTGACAGTTATTGACGTAAGATGTTTGGTGTCATCAGGGTTGCAGAAAAAATAAAGTTGCTGATCATCAGCATAGCAATGTGAGAGGAGGCCAAAGGATTCTATTACATCCACAACACAAATTAAAGGCAAATATAGAAGAAAATAAATGAAAACATGTTGTATGGTTTAATTTCTTGTGGTAACGTGACGTACACGTATGAAGCAATCGCTGCCAGTACGAATTAAGATTATTAGAGTCTTACGGCTGTTCATAGTAATAATAGAGGTCACGTAATTATGCAGGGTAAGTACTGCCACCGTTCAGAACGACCTTGCTAGAAATTCGTATCAAAAATAACACGATAAATATCATACTCGTATGTACTCTTGTATGTTCGTTGACCTTAAACTTTTTTAAGTTCGTTCACTCTCGGTTTTTTTGGTACATTTTTTTTAACGAAACAAAAATGAATGAACGTGGTAATACGTTTAACGTTTTTTTACGATCGCGCTGCATTATTTTAATTGGAAAATCATCTCGCCATTTTACGGGAGAAATATCAAATTAAATCAAATCAGTTTCTTTTCTCAAAAGATATTATTAACTGTTTAAATAAAAATAAAAATTTGTTATAAATATCGCAATTGAATATATTTTGTCACAACAGCAGTTTCGCTAACCGATGTAAGCATCGTCAGGTCTTACAATCCACTAATCAATCCCCGAGGAAAAAGTCCCATTAGGCTGATTATGCAATGCAATATAGGGGAGTCTGGTGGTGTCCATTCTTTGAACATGACCGTACCAGTCCCTTTTTCGCTGTCTGCTCCATCTTATAATATCCTCAACCTCACATATCTCACCTGGTGTTCCTCAAGCGATCTCTTAGTGTCTTGCCTGCTATCGTCATCAGTGTCTTCATTTCGGAAGTCCTCAAAACTTGTTTGGTCCTTACTGTGTCTGCCCTTGCTTCGATGCCATATGTTATTATTGGTCTTACGCATGCTTTATAGATTCTCATCTTATACTTAATGGCCATGTCTTTGTATACACACTTCTTATACTTACGCATACTTTGTAGATTCTCATCTTACTCTTTATGGCCATGCCCTTGTATTCAAACTTCCTAAATATATAAATTACTAACTAACTAACTAACCATCACGCCGTCTCCCCGAAGGGGTAGGCAGAAAGAATGGACTGCCACACCTTTCTTTCCTGACATATTTCTCTCGCTTCCTCAACATTCACACATCGTGTCATGCACGCGCGTCGATTTCTCTGACTCCTCACATGGCCGACATTCAATATTTGATTTATTTGATCGTGCCACGTTTTCCTCGGTTTTCCTCTATTTCTGGTTCCATTTACATCATTAACATATAATTTTTTACCATTCTTTCTTCAATCATTCTTTCCATATGTCCAAACCATCTTAATGATCCTTTCATTATTTTGTTCATGACACCATCATTCGCACCGCATTCACTTCTTATATTTTCATTCGACACTCTATCATACACAGAATATCCACACATTCGTCTAAGAGATCTCATTTCTACTGCATTTATTCTACTTTCATCCTTCCTTTGGCAGTTCCATGCTTCGCTTCCATACATAAGGGTCGGTAGAAGAACACCATTGTGCACTGCCATTCTAGCTTTTTTTGGATAGGTTTTTGTTTGCGATGACAACTTTAAGTGCACCATTCACTTTGTTGCCTGCCCCAACCCTTCTTTCAATATCCCTCTCCACTCGCCCATCTCTTGTAAACATACTACCTAAATACACGAACTCAACTACTTGCTCCAAATTTTCACCATTCACGCTAATGTTGCAGACTGTCGTGGTTTCTTCCTTTTCAAAAATCATTACCTTGACTTATTAACATTCATCATCAGATCATTTCGCATGCATACCTCATACATACAATTCACCAGGACTTGTAGTTCATGCTCGTTGTCAGCAAGTAGGACAGCGTCATCCGCATACAAGAGACAGCTTACTGACACTCTGCTCATTTTGGCACCTCCATCCAACCCTTTCAGCTCTCTCATACAATTGTCCATATACAGATTAAATAACCACGGGGACATTACGCAACCTTGTTTGACACCTTTATTGATATCAAACCAGGCTGTAAGATCTCCATTTACTCTGACACTAGCAGTGCTTTCCGTGTATAGTGACTTAATGGCCGTGATCAGTTTTGTATTTATTCCATATTCAGACAATATTTTTCACAACTTTTCTCTATTAACGTAATCATATGCTTTTTGTAAGTCGACAAATGCACAGAAAAGTTTGCGATTTTTGGCCAGAAACTTCTCTGTCAATGTACGAAGTCCAAAAATTTGATCCATACATCCTCTGCCATTCATAAAGGCACCTTGCACATCCCAAACTTTGTCACTCGTCAATTTTTTCTTACTCTTTCTATTAAAATTCTGTCATAGACTTTACCAACGACACTCAAAAGACTAATAGCTCTGTGGTTTCCACATTCCATACGCGATCCTTTTCCTTTGTACAGGGGCATAATTACTGCTCTCCTCCAGTCTAGCGGCGTATGTCCCTCCTCCAAGCACTGGTTAAATAACTTACATAACCATGTAGAAACCACTTCGCCACCGCTTTTAATAAAGTCTATGGCAATACAATCAAACCCAACAGCTTTTCCACTTTTCATTGCACTCACGGATCTTTTCATCTCATTCGTACTTATTTTTCAATATTATCATTCATAGGTCCCGCACTCGCACTAGCTGTCATATTTTCGATCACGCTTGTATCACCACCATACATCTCCTTAAAATATTCCATCCATCTTTCTTGTATGATCTTACTCTCCGTTAACATTCTTCCCTCGTTGTCTAAAATTGCTTTCACACATCCACTATCAGGAGGATTTCTGGCTTTTTTAACTTCTTTCCAAAACATTTTTAAATTTGCTTGGAAGTTGTTTGTCATTTTGAGCCCTTCTTCCTCCTTCAGCTTTTCTTTCCGCGCTTTCACTACCGACTTCACTCTCTTCTTGCATACCTTATACAAATCTTTTGCTCTTTCATACTTAACTCTGTCATTCTTATTTATATATAAATTCGTCTACTTATTCAAGATTAACAACATGTTCCCAATAAAATATCATGAAATGTGAGTTCTTATTAGACACATGTCAAGAATGGTAAAGAAACTATATGTAAACTACGTAAAAGGAACTTGAAATAATGGAAGATCGAGGAAAAAGTAGAAAGATCAAATAAATCAATTTTTAAATGCCACCTGAAAAGTCGAAGAAAAAGACGTACACGCATGATACGATGTATAAATGTTGAGGAATCGAGAAAAGTATATCAGGAAAGAACAGTGTGGACAAAATTTGCATATCAGACATGTTTCGGACTACCGGTCCTTTTTCAGTGATACATATTAAAAATATTATAAAATTGTTTACAAATATGATCAGTTTTGACAGATGTAATCAAGATTTATTTTGGAACGTTTATGCTTATGTTATACCAAATATTATGAAGCAATTTAAATTTTAAAATAGTAATTTTATGTTCTTATTTGGGGTTTAGGTAATTACTTACAACAAAGGAAATAAATCAAAGTTTGGACAGGACGTTAAATTTATTGGATTATTTATAATATTTTCTTTATTATTAATTGCTTTTTTTAATTTCCACAATTTCGAGATTGCTCAAAGTTATATTTCTTTTATTAACATGTAAATTTTGAACGCCATTATCTATATTAAATGAATGATCTTTTTCAATGAGGTGGTTAGCAAATTCAGAAAAAATATTATTAGAGAGAAAAATATTCACAATTTTTATAATGGTGTCCTTTAAAATTATAGCGCATTAATGAATATTCAACATCTAACAATTTTTTGTTTTGTTTGTTTCAGATATCACAAGATCGAGTGGCTTGGAGGAGACACAATTAACAACATGATAAATCAAATAATAAAATAATTTATTTAATAAATGAATAAAACACTTAAAAACAGCGTTTTTAAAATACAAAAATACGAGTGTTTTTAAGCGTTAGTTTACCATATTTAAAATTAAATTGTGATTTTTGAAGTGCCTTAAAATTAAAGTTAAAATTTATTTTAATAATTATAGTGGTTGCTATCTGTGATAGACTTTTTTTTGTTTGTCGTTCTACAAGGGTTAAAATCTCCGCAATGGGTTTACACAAGCAATATTTAAGGGTGGGGCAGAATGCGAGAAACAGGGTGTTCGGGATAAATCCGGAAACAGGATTTACTGAAGGGACGGGAGCAACGCCCCTCAGTATGCTGATTTCCGAGCGAGGGAAAATTAATCACGGTAAGAATTTTTTTTATTATTATTTATTTATTTATTTATTGAAATAATACTTCAAACGTCTACCTGCTTTTGATTGTGGTGCTACATACTCGTACGTATGATAGAGTTTCATTGGGAAGCTAGGGAAATGCATTAGGATAGAATTAAACAAAAATAATAATTAGGCTAATTTGTATAGCGCCGTTTTCGTGAATACCTCATCTCAAGGGCGCTTTGACAATGTTTTTAGTCATGAGAGCTGTATGTGACGCCAGCAATCAGATAACCGTTAATTACATTTTATCCGATATTTTGAAAAGGTGGGTTTTTAGGTGAGATTTAAAATCTGTCGGATTGTCAATGCATCTGAGGCGTGTAGGAAGCATATTCCAGGCAACCCATTGGTCCGGGGGTTGCGCTTTGGCTCTACTAATCTGCCTATTGCCGAGGAGTTTGCTGATCGAAGCGTAGATTGCCGCAAGTTAGGGCTATCAGCAACACAAATATCAGATATATAGACTGGTGCCATTTCTTGAAGCGCTTTAAAAACCGTCCAGCATAGTTTATACTGGATTCTTTCAGGACACTTGAGCCAGTGAAGACCTTTTAGATGTTGTGAAATATGCGAGTTTTTGGGAACACCTTTTATAAGTCATGCTGCCGCATTAAAAACAGATTGAAGTTTGTTTGTTTGTTTCTTGGGTTTGTTGGCGTAAATGCCATCTATCCTACAAAATACAATCGATCCTCTCTGTTTTCTCTTGCAAATATGCTTACATTTTTTGAAAAGTGATTTTATATTTGACTTTATCTCATTTGTTTATAAGACATTATGTATAAAAGTAAAGCTAAGAGTTAGTAAAAGGATGAAAGTTTGATAAATCCCGTAGAAATGGCATAACTGAGAAGAATGTGCAGGAAAACGATGTATGATAGATTACGGAATGATTGCATCCTAAGTCTAATTTAAAAAAGGATCACTATTAGACATACGAAACGAATAACTGAGAGAAGAATGTTTAAAAATTATATACAAACAGTGTCAATGGAAAAATAAGCTGAGAACGGCCGACGAAAGGATGGCGTGGCCAAATTAATTAATTACTATAAGATTTCTCCGACTCCTCACATGGCTGACTTTCAATAGTTGATTTATTTGATCGTGCTACGTTTTACTCGGTCTTCCTCTATTTCTAGTTCTATTTACATCGTTTTCAAACACTTTTTTTACTATTATTTCTTCATTCATTCTTTCCATGTGTCCAAACCACTTTCATTCGTACTGCATTCACTTCTCGTATTTTTATTCAACACTCTATCGTCCACAGATTTTCTACACATTCGTTTAAAAGATCTTATTTCTAGTGCATTTATTCCACTTTCATCCTGATTTTACTATTTCCATGCTTAGCTTCTTTACATAAGGATCGGTACAAGAACACTGACATTTAAGCTTAATTAGTTCGTTATATTGACGTGTTTAATTTAAAGTTAAGTTTGGATGGTAAGCGATTAAAATGTATTGACGCGCATAGTTTGAACCTTGTAAAATGAAAAGTGCTTGATCCAACCTTGCTAAAATGTTAACAGACTCATTAGACGTTCAATATTAGGCGTACTTTCTTATACTTGAGTTCGTTGATCGAATAGAGGATTAATTAATCACCAATTACGTGTAATGATGCAATATCTGGAGTGGCAACATCGAGAGAATGTGTGGAGTTGCACTGAAAATGTTGGGATTCATTCTCAGAACTATTTTTCTGAAATTAGTAATGCTGTATAACTCGTATTTGAATCTACAAGACATGCGTACGTCCTATAATGACATATGGAATAGAAACGAGGGCTGACACTATCAGAACAAAAAGTCTCCTAAGAACCACAAAAATGAAGACTCTCCGATCCGTTGCGGGAACGACACTCCGAGACAGAATAAGAAATTCTAAAATAAGAAAGACCTGCAATGTAGAAGATGTCGTGCTATTTGGAAGACTGAGAAGACGCTACGCGAGAGATCATGTGGAAAGACCATGTTCTGAAAGAGTGATAAATATAGCCGCAAATAAAGTACCAACAGGAAATCGACCTGCAGGAAGACCACCTAAAAGATGGCGAGACAGTTTACACATCTGCATCTTATGTTAATGAGATGTTTCGCCTTTCTAATGCATCACTGAATGTCATGACTCTGCATCAATCACCCCATGGGAGCATTTTGACATGTTTTAAATCCAATTAATATGAACGCTGCATCTACTATTCGCGATCGGTTAAAAAATAATTTAAAACATTCCCGTATATACAAGTTTGGTGTTGATTTGGGTATGAAATATGAAAAAGGTGTGTTATAAAGAAAACATATGCTTTCTAGAAGTTTTATTATAATTTAATTGAATGACATGTTTCGTCTGTCTAAGGCATTATCAAATGATTTGGTTTGTAAGAAAATAAGTTTTTTTTCATTCAATTTTTTTATGATGCCTTACACAGGCGAAATATGTCATTCACATAAAAAAGAATAAAAGCTTCTAGAAAACAGACGTTTTCATTTTCAGCCAATGGCAAATGAAAGATCATTTTCATTTGTTCCAATGACAACTTGAATAATTTCTTCAATATTATTTAAAAGTTCTTGCTGGTGTTAGATTGTTTAAAAAGCCTCATTACAACTTATTTTTAAAAAACGGTAGATACGTGTAACATAAATTAAACAAACAAAAAAGTCCGGATTGTCCATGTCAATATATGCACTATCTAAAAAGAACATTATAGTCATATGTTATTTTATTTATTTTTTATGTCATTGTATTTTATATGATTTGTTTTAGATTTATTTTGTAAATGTAGGTCGATTGAAATGTGCGTGGGTGATGCCTATTGGTGGCGATGAGGTTCGCAACCCATCACATCGCGTCTCCCGCGGGGGGAAAAGAGAAAGATGGAGTGCCGCATCGGTTAAAATGTGACAGTCTATTCTTTCTGTCTACCCTTTCGGGGAGACGGCGTGATGGTTAGTTAGTTTAGTAAGCAAATGAAAGAAGTCAATACAGTGAGAATGTAATTAAGATGGTTAGGACATATGGAATAAATAGATGAGGGAAGAATGGTTTAAAAAGATATATACAAATAGTGTGAATAGAAAACGAGTCGAGGAAGGCCAAGGAAGATATGGCATGTCCAAATTAATCAATTACTAAAAGCCCGTGTTCAAAATTGGAAATGTCAGGAAAGAACAGCGTATTTTTTATATAGGTATTTAATTTAATAAAGTTAAAAAAATAACAGAAACATTTTACAACTTATAAAACAAAATTTTAAAAACAAATAAAAATCGCAAATGAAAAAAACACCCAAAACATTAAATATCGGTACTTAGAACATTTTGAAAGCATTTTCGACGAAAGATCGCGAGAGAACCGGCATCTCTTACTTCATTCGGCAATTCGTTATATAATTAAAATCCTCTATAAAAAAACACCTTTCTTTGTACTTTCAAGTCTGGGCCTCTGGAGTCGGAACCTATCACGACCTCTCGTCAAATAGCCATGTATTTCATAATTCCTCATATATGCTACATTTTTAGTTAGATATGCAGGCACCATATTACTTTAATTTTATAAACAAAAATCAAAGTATTGTAAAGAACCAGTTTTCATGAAATATTTTTTTTTAATTTGTTTAACATTGTTGAAAGCGTAGCTATCCATTATTTCTCTCAATCCCTTCTGAGAGACGGAGTGATGATTTTTTATTTAGTTTTTTTTTATTTATATAATCTTAAGGCGTTAACACTGTGGCATTCCATAATGAGGATTATTTTTACAACCAATTTTTTCCACTTTTAAAAAGGACAAAAACAGTGTTTTTAATTCATTTAAAAAATGTTTGTTTAAATTAGAATAAATGCAGTAGAAATGAGATCTCTTAGACGAATGTGTGGATACTCTATGTATGATAGAGTGTCGAATGAAAATATAAGAAATGAATGCGGTGCGAATGATGGTGTCATGAACAAAATAATGAAAGGATCATTAAGATGGTTTGGACATATGGAAAGAATGAATGAAGAAAGAATGGTAAAAAAATTATTTGTTAATAATGTAAATGGGACCAGAAATAGAGGAAGTGGCACGATCAAATAAATCAAATATTGAATGTCGGTCATGTGAGGAGTCAGAGAAATCGACGCGCGTGCATGACACGATGTATGAATGTTGAGGAGGCGAGAGAAATATGTCAGGAAAGAAAAGTGTGGCAGTCCATTCTTTCTGCCTACCCCTTCGGGGAGACGGCATGATGGTTAGTTAGTTAGTTAGTTATGTTTGTTTAATCTTTATTATGACGAAACAGGTGTTTTGATTTTTGTGTGTTATTTGGTTAGCTTATTAACCTTTTAGGTGCGGTTATAACCGAGCAGTCAGTGACTCTGGTGGAGTTAAATCTCGTTCTCTCATAATAAGCAGATTTGACCTACTTTGTGCTCTGGCGTTACCTGCACCTTGTATAATCCAATATACAGCGTGTTTATCATTTTTATTTCATTCTTTTTAATGACATTAATAATGTGTGTGCTTTGTTTACTTGACTTATACATTTGATGACACTGTTTTATTGGCTATATATCTTCAGGACTTCCTTTATCTTGTTGACGAGTCCGGTGAAAGGGGGCTAACAATAAATGTTAGCAAAACCAAATGGATGACATTCGAACGGCTTGACTACAGTGGGTCAGTATTGCATTTGAACGGCCGTAACGTTGAAAGGGTGGAAAAATTTAAATACCTCGGCAGCATACTAACGCAATCTCTTGACCCAGATGTAGAGATAAAATGCAGAATCGAGGCAGCAAGAGCTACGTTTAATAAAATGAAATCACTCTTCTGCAATGATAACGTAAACTTGAAACTCCGCCAGAGAATGATCAAATGCTATGTGTGGTCTGTTTTATTGTACGGGTGTGAAACTTGGAACTTGAAAGTTAACTCAATTAACAGACTGGAAGCATTTGAAATGTGGCTCCATCGCCGAATGCTCAGAGTTCCCTGGACAGACATGGTTACCAATACTGAAGTCCTGAGGCGAGCTAGAGTTAACAAGAAATTATCAACTATCGAGGTTTGAAAGATCTCATATCTGGGTCATATACTGCGTGGGGAAAAGTACCACCTTCTCCAACTGATATTGGAGGGGAAAATTGAGGGACGCCGAGGGCCCGGAAGGAGACAAATGTCCTGGCTGCGAAATGTGAGGGAGTGGACCGGCATCCAAAGTGTGGAGGAGCTGTTCCGAGCGGCGCAGGACAGGGACAGGTTCGCCGAGGTGATCGCCAACGTTGGGGGGACCCGACAGGGCACTTGAAGAAGAAGAAGATGCGTTAAATAGAGTGTTGCTGACGGACTCTGTTGATATCCTGTTGGATAGAGGTATATCACCATCCATAAGAAAAATAATACAAGACCTTAAACCTCAGAACCTCAGTAATATTTTAAAGATATTTAAAATATTATAAAATTGTTAAGAAATATGATCAGTTTTGACAGATGTTATAAAGGTTTATTTTGGAACGTTTATGCTTTTGTTATAACAAATATTATGATTCAATTTAAATTTTCAAATAATAATTTAAACTTCTTATTGGGATTCAGTTGTTAGAGCACATACAACAAAGGAAATAAATCAACTTGATGTTAAATTGGACTTGATGTTAAATTTATTTGATAATTTAAAATATTATCTTTATTTTGAATTGTTTTTTTTAATTTCTAGATTGCTCAAAGTTATATTTCTATTATTAACATGCAAAATTGCAATGCCATTATCAGATTTACACATACAGATTTACCGCACATTCGTCTTAGAGATCTCATTTCTACTACATTTATTCTACTTTCATCCTTCTTTTGCCAGTTCGATGCTTCACTTCCATACATAAGGCTCAGCACAAGAACACCATTATGCACCGCCATCTTAGCTTTTCTTGGATAGGCTTTTGTTTGCGATGACAACTTTAAGTGCACCATTTACTCTGTCGCCTCCCCCAACCCTTCTTTCAATATCCTTCGTCACTCTCCCATCCTTTGTAAACATACTTCTTAAATAAACAAATTCATCCACTTTTTCCAGATTTTCACCATTCACACTAATGTTAAATACTGCCTGTTTTCTTTTTTTTTCTACAATCATTACCTTGAACTTATTCACATTCATCATCAAATCGCATCGCTTGCATACCTCATTGCATACCTCATCTCGACGCCCACGCCGAGAGTACCTGGAGGACCTGTTGGTGGACGTGCGCTGCTCATCATATGCAGTTTTCAAAAGAGCCGCACAAGACAGGGAAAAATGGAAGAGAATAATAGATAAAATTGCTGCAAACCAATCCCAGGATTGAAACTTTCTAACTAGCATACCTCATACATACTAGACACCAGGGCTTATTTTAAATTGAAATTTTTAATTTAATAGTGTAGGGCAAAAAAAATACAAGTGTATTTGTGAATTCCCCTGTATAAAAATACAGCGGTTGATGTCCTTGCAATACGTTTTATATTATATATAATCATCTGTATTAGCTGTTGTACGCTGGATAAGTAAACGACGGTATCATAGGTAACAGTCAAACAAATTACTTTAATGAATATTAATTATTAATTAATAATTAATTTGTATACTCATAAACATATATGGATATATAAGATAACTAAATATCAAACCGTTTCCCGATGGTTTATACTAAAAGGATGGATGAATAGATACATCATGTCATCATGTCAAGTTCACACATCACTTTCTCCAATCCCTGACATGAATGTCATTTATGTTCTCCGACAGCGACAGCATAGATAGTTTTACCTACCGACCGCCGGAACCAACCTGCTTCTGGTGACACCGGCGGGAAGAGCAATTAATCTGCTGAACGCAGTCTCCTCGGAGATCGACGTCTTTCATATTAGTGAATGTACGTTCAGAAGGCAATTACTCTTAATTCTGGATAGTATCTTCTCTCCCTAATGTCGAACCATCTCTCATGCGTTTCTGGTAATATACTATATTCAATGTATTATTTGACCTGTTCTCAATAGATGCATTCAAAATTTATTTATTAATGTCTATTGATGAAATAAACTGATTTGATTTGATTGGATTTAAAATTTGATTATAATTGTAATAAGATCATAATAAAAAGACCAAATATAAGAAGTGAATGCGGTGCGAATGATGGTGTCATGAACAAAATAATGAAAGGATCATTAAGATGGTTTGGACATATGGAAGGAATGAATGAAGAAAGAATGGTAAAAAAATGTATGTTAATGATGTAAATGGAACCAGAAATAGAGGAAGACCGAGGAAAACGTGGCACGATCAAATAAATCAAATATTGAATGTCGGCCATGTGAGGAGTCAGAGAAATCGACGCGCGTGCATGACACGATGTATGAATGTTGAGGAAGCGAGAGAAATATGTCACGAAAGAAAAGCGTGGCAGTCCATTCTTTCTGCCTACCCCTTCGGGGAGACGGCGTGATGGTTAGTTAGTTAGTTAGTTAGTTATATGAACATAAAATTTCATATAAAAATAAAAGCACATTTTCTGAAATGGCGAACCATTGCATAAATTTTGACCATCATTTTGCAATCAAAAATACATATTTTTTGCACTCTAGAAATAATCCAAATAAATATTATAGAAAAATTAAAAATCTAGAAATTTTAAAAGAAAAAAGTGCGAAATTATTACATCAACAATCAAATTCGTGCTGTACCTTTAGTATAAAATACATTCAACACATTTTCAAACACAGACAGAATCCCAAATGCTGATATAAAAAAGGAATGTAGAGCGGAAGAAGGTATTATGAAGAAAATTATGAAAGGATTGATGCGTTGGTTCGGATATATGGAGCGCATGGATGGAGAAATATTGGTTAAAAAAGTATACGTTAACGTTGTAGATGGAGTACGGAGTTGAGGAAGATCGAGAAAATCATGGCATGACAACTCATGATTTAATTGTATCTCAAAAGACACGAAGATGCAAATTGGAAACTGAATATGGTTGATCAAGGTGTTAACAGGACTTATGACCTGTCATTGGTTGGGTTAAGCGCACGCTTTATGTAATTACAACATTCCCCATTCTACCTATCTTTATGACCATGTTTGACAAATTTTTGGAAGTTGTATATATGTTAAAGTCCTATGCCAGATTTCACATGTCAGTTTCAATGTGCAATTAATCGAATTTTTAAGGTTGTTCATGTTAGAAGTCGAAATCGATGTGCGTGTATGAATCGTTGTATGATGTGGAAGAAGCTAGTGATGTGTGTCAGGATAGAGTAGTGTGGCGGTCCATTCTTTTCGGCGTTGTAATTGGTATTAATAATTTAATTTAAAGTTTTTCATCATTGTTCAAGAAACATTAAATAAAAGATGAAATTTCAGCTTAGATCTGTAATCTGACGAATCATTCGTGCATTTAAGGTATAAAAAGGGTGATTGCTCAAGGTGAACAAATAGTAAACTTTATGATTTATAAACCATTTTTATGATTTAATCATCTTTGTCACAATAAAAATCGTAGACATAGAAATAAGAAGAAGATACCTGTATAAGAAATTTATGTTGTCATTTGAAATTTAATGGCGGAAGTTCATTGTAAATAATGAAATTAAAAAAAAATGTCTAAAACTTCTTTAAATGTATACAGGGTAGGGTCAATAAGTAGTAGGACTGAATTAATTTTTTTTAAAAAGTATTCACCTAATCGGTATAAATCCTTAACCCTTACCACTCCTTGGTCGAATGCCAGCCGACATCGCTATATGTACGCTACAACTCACTTGTCGGCTGGCAGCCGACAAGATAAGACTTGCGCGCGCGGTGTATTTTCGCGAGTAAAACTTGACACGTGTCCTTGTTTCTTGTGATTATTAGTTTAAAAAAAACATTTAATTTCACGTTTTAATGAGATTTTGACTGATTTCCGTTTTTATTTTACTATAAAATAATCCTTGCGAATTCCCATAACCTAAAATGGCGGGAACTTTGCGTGATACGTCATGCAGAGGAGCGATCAGAGTACAAGCCCCACTTCATTGCGAAACTGGACAAAGGTTCTAAAGACTGTACTGTGTGCAGTAACAGAAAGATTCCAGGGGGAAGACGGGAAACAGTGTAGTAAGGACCAAACAAGTTTTGAGGACTTCCGAAATGAAGACACTGAGGCCGATATCAGGCAAGACGCTGAGGGATCGCGTGAGGAACACCAGAATATGTGAAGTTGTGAATATTATAAGACGGAGCAGACTGCGAAAAAGGGATTGTTACGGTCATGTTCAAAGAATCGACACCACCAGACTCCCCTATATTGCATTGCATAATCAGCCTTATGGGACTCGTCCTCGTGGAAGACCTCCTAAAAGATGGAATGACAGCTGGAAATCTACCTGATAGGAGGAACAACACTCTGGAGAACAGACCACATAGATCTACAACAAAGAAGAAGAAGATTATAAAATATTTCTTCTTTTGGTCCATCTTTCGTCTGCAGCTCTAGCGACATGCTCTGCCCATTTCCATTTTAAAGTCGTCACCCGGTGGATCACGTCTGTGACTCTTGTTTTATCCCTCACCGTTTCGTTCCTGACTCCTCTAAGGGATAGGCCTAGCATGGCTTTCTCCATCGCTCGCTGCATGACTCTTAGTCTCTCTGCACTGTGCTTTGTCAGAGTGGCAGTTTCAAGACCATATGTACTTACTGGCAGAACACAAGCTTCATATACTTTCCTCAAGTTGATGGGTGTTTTTTTTATTTTTTAATATGTATCCCAGTTTCCCAAAGGCAGCCCAACTTAGTCCGATTTTTCGTTTTAGTTCTGCCGCCTGTTTTTCTTAACTAACTAACTAACCATCACGCCGTCTCCCGTGAATCCTTAAGAGGGTAGGCAGATAGAATGGACTGCCAAACTTTAACCGATGCGGCACTCCATCCTTCTCTTTTCGCCCCGCAGGAGACGCGGTGTGATAGGTTGCAAACCTCATCGACACCAATAGGCATCTACCGCGCACATTTCGATCGTCCAACATCCACAAAATAAATCTGAAAACAAATAATATAAAATACAATGATATAAAATAAAATAACAAAATAAAAATAAATTAACACAAAATGTTCTTTTTAGATGGTGACTTAAAAATAGTAGTGAAGAAATTATTCAAATTGTCATCGGAACAAATGAAAAATTTATTTTTACCCCTGTCAAAATTCTTTATATAAACGAAAAAACTTGTATAATTTTATCATCAAA
The DNA here is from genome assembly GCA_022606425.2 of Lepidostoma basale. NCBI lineage: Eukaryota > Metazoa > Arthropoda > Insecta > Trichoptera > Lepidostomatidae > Lepidostoma > Lepidostoma basale. The sequence continues at coordinate 22,543 of JAHDVF020000188.1, forward strand.
ACAGTACAAACGTATTACATGTCACAATTAACTATTGTAAAATACGGCAACAATCAAATTGACCAAAACAATTCGCTTATACACGAAATATCTCCAAATTTACGGGAGAACCACATGAACCAAATCAAGTTTTCAAAATCAGAATAAATATCAATAAATACCTGTTTTTCTTTATCTTTATTAAATAATTAATACAAATTAAATCGTCCATTCTCATTTAATTATTAATTAGGCACATATATGTGACGCAAAGATTAGACATGGAGATGAGACAGAAAGATAAGACAATATATGAAATATGTGATTACATATTAATTCATGTGGGTGTGTAGACATGCCCTCGAAATTCGACCGAATTTATGAGTAATCGTTGCACCAAATATGCATGTGCAATCTAACTGCATATGATGAAAAAAATACGAATTTTATTGACCTAGTTGAAACATGCATTGATCAATATTATGCCGAATTAAATAATGATAACTTTTTATGTGAAAACAAAAAAAATGACCCATTCAATTGGTGTTTGATCATGGCCCACATTTTTTTGGATTAAATGAAAAATTACATAAAGATTACTTAATAAAAATCAAACATGCATTTTGACGTCATTAAAACGTAAGTTGATGTCAAAGGTCATGGATATTTTTTTAAAGATGTATTAAAAAATATTCAGCAGTAGCGTTAAAAGCGTACTGTTGTTCGGATGTGAGACTTGGAAATCTACTGCGGACGTTATTGGAAAACTGTAGGTTTTTATAAATAGGTGCCTTCGTTCAATATTCAAGATATATTGGTCCCAAACAGTGTTTAATGCCGTTCTCCGGACCATGGCAGGGGAAAAGCCAATTAGAGAACAAGTCACTAGACGCAAATGGCAGTGGATCAGTCACACTCTGAGACGGAACCCAGCCTGCATCGCTCAGGGCGCACTAGACTGGTCCCCTATGGGGGGAAAGAGGAAGCGAGGCAGACCTAGAGCCACCTGGAGAAGAGCCCTGCAAGACGAGGTTAAGGCAGCAGACCTCACTTGGGAAGATGTTAGGCATCAGGCATGCGATAGAGTCGGGTGGAAAAGGTTCCTTGAGGCCCTATGCACCACGGAAGTGTGACAGGACATAAATAAGTATATTTATGAAAACATATGTTTTCTAGAAGATGTATTTATTTTTATTTCACACAAATGAGTCATAACATCCCGATAATATTTTACATAAAAAAGTTGTGGGTAGAACCCTAAGAGGTATCCCTAATGTGATCAGACGTCCCGTTTTCACCGGGACAGTCCCGTTTTTAGGCAGCGTGTCCCGGTATACACAAAAATAGCTTCGGGACGCTAAAATATCCCGTTTTCGAAAAGAAAGAAACTTGCAGTAGTATTTTTAAAAATATACTTAGGAAATTGAAAATAACTTTGTTTAATCCACTAATTATTAAAAAATATATTAAAAAACACGACATGTTTCGGAGGATACCTTCATCTTCAGGTGTAAAAATATAATAAAAACTAAACAATGAAAGACTAATATAAAAACGCATTTAAAATTCGATTCAATAATTCAAATTTAAAAATTAACCTGGGCTATTTGTTATAAATACTAATATATATTTTTTCTTATCAGTAAGAACTAATAACTAACCATCACGCCATCCCCCTGAAAGGGTAGGCAGAAAGAATGGACTGTCACACTTTAACTGATGCGGCACTCCATCTTTCTCTTTTCGCTCCGCGGGAGACGCGGTGTGATGGATTGCGAACCTCATCTCCTGGCATCATCAGAGGCAGTAAGTTATTAGGTTTTATGAGAATGACACGTTTCGCCTAGCGCGGCGTGCTCCTCACGTGGCTGATTTAGTAAAAGTATAGATTAATGGAACAAAAAATAAAAGAGGACCAAGAATAGAGACGTGCGTGGATGATACAATGTATGAATGTGGAGAAACTAATAACTAACCATCACGCCATCCCCCTGAAAGGGTAGGCAGAAAGAATGGACTGTCACACTTTAACTGATGCGGCACTCCATCTTTCTCTTTTCGCTCCGCGGGAGACGCGGTGTGATGGATTGCGAACCTCATCTCCTGGCATCATCAGAGGCAGTAAGTTATTAGGTTTTATGAGAATGACACGTTTCGCCTAGCGCGGCGTGCTCCTCACGTGGCTGATTTAGTAAAAGTATAGATTAATGGAACAAAAAATAAAAGAGGACCAAGAATAGAGACGTGCGTGGATGATACAATGTATGAATGTGGAGAAACTAATAACTAACCATCACGCCATCCCCCTGAAAGGGTAGGCAGAAAGAATGGACTGTCACACTTTAACTGATGCGGCACTCCATCTTTCTCTTTTCGCTCCGCGGGAGACGCGGTGTGATGGATTGCGAACCTCATCGCCACCAATAGGCATCTCCCGCGCACACTTCGATCGTGCAACACCCACAAAATAAATCTTAAACAAATAATATAAAATACAATGATATAAAATAAAATAACAAAATAAAAATAATTTAACACAAAATGTTCTTTTTAGATGGTGCACATATTGTCTATTTAATTTATGTTCCACGAATCCGCCGTTTTTTTAATTTAGCACATAATGTAATAACACATAATGTTTTTTTCGATGTTGCACATGTTGACATGGACGATCCGGACTTTTGTGTTTATTTAATTTATGTTTCACGTATCCACCGTTTTTTTAAATTAGCTGTAAGTAGGCACTTAACCAGCAAGAACTTTGAAATAACTAATAAATAATGTTAAATAGTAATAATACATGATGATAATATAAAAACTTGTATTATAATATAATTTAGAAAAAACATACTATTTGAAAATACATAATTTATATAGAAATTAATAAATGATTAATTTGCCTTTGCTTGGGAATGGGAGCTTAGGAGCTTAAATGTAGACAAAGTATTTAAGGAGAAAGGAGTAAAAGGAGGAATCTGATTATTAATTATGTTTTCACCTAATTTCAAAATATATAAAACACACGCAAATAAGTATCCTGGCGGTAGAATCTAGTACTAATAGATAAAAACGTGGGCATGCGCAGAAAAATCATTCACTATTTTTATTGCGATTGCGCATAAAATCTCATAATGCATCTGACCATAGATAAAAGATATCTGAAGAGAAAATATGCTCTTTGATCTTTGATCTGACGTTTATGGACTTGAAATGATTAACATTTCTTGTGTGTGATCCCTTAGATAGATGGTATATAGATTTGATGATAGAATAGTATGGCAATAGTATGGCAATGAATCAAATGCGAAGAACCACAAAAACACTATTGTACAAGACCCTGATCAAACCAGTCCTCACATATGCCTCTGAAACCTGGGTGATGACAAAACACACTGAAAGGTCCATCGCAGCATTTGAAAGAAGGGTTCTTAGGACAATATATGGCCCAGTGAGAGACCACAATGGTTGGCGTCGTCGATATAACCGAGAGCTATATGATATCTATAAAGAGCCCGATGTGATCAGATCCATCAAAGTAGGGCGCTTGAGATGGGCTGGTCACATAATCAGAATGGACGACGACAACCCTACAAAACGCCTCACGCTCTCAGTACCACAGGGACGTAGAAGACCAGGAAGGCCCAAAATGCGATGGATGGACAGTGTCAACACGGATGCATCGGTGTTGCAAGTGAGAAATTGGAGAATAAGGGCATCAAACAGACAAGAATCGAGGAAGCTCCTGGATTCAGCCAAGGCCCACCCAGGGCTGTCGAGCTTAGGATGAGGATGAGTATGGCAATGAAAGTGAAAACGGCCGTTCGCAATGGAGTTCTGGTCCCAACCCTAATGTATGGAAGCGAATCATGGAACTGGCAGAAGAAGGATGAGAGTAGAATAAATGCGGTAGAGATGAGGTCCCTAAGACGTATGTGTGGTAGAATGATATACGACAGAATCTCAAATGCTGATATAAGAAAGGAATGTAGAGCGGAAGAAGGTATTATGAACAAAATTATGAAAGGATCGCTGCGTTGGTTCGGACATATGGAACGCATGGATGGAGAAAGAATGGTTTAGAAAGCATACGTTAATGATGTAAATGGGGTACGAAGTCGAGGCAGACCGAGGTAAAAATGGCATGACCAAATTAATCAAATTTTAAAGGTTAGTCATGTTAGAAGTCGGAGGAATCGACGTGCGTGTATGACTCGTTGTATAAATGTGGAGGAAGCTAGAGAGGTTTGCCAGGATAGAGTAGTGTGGCGGTCCATTCTCTCTGCCTACCCCTGCGGGGAAACGGCGTGATGGTTTGTTTGTTTGTTTGTTTGAATAGTATGGCGGTCCATTCTCTCTGCCTACCCCTGCGGCGAAACGGCGTGATGGTTTGTTTGTTTGTTTAAATTATATACACTGTGACAATTTTTTTCCGCCTTGCGAGGGCATTCTCAAACACTCAAACCCAAAGGCGAAACAAATTTTTCACAATTTATATTAATTAAAACCACTAAACAATCGTGTTTACTATTATAAATTAATAATGGAGTTTTACAAAATTAATACCTCACCCATCAATAGTACGAATTGCTCTTCCTCCTGGCATCATCAGAGGCAGTAAGTTATTAGGTTTTATGAGAATGACACGTTTCGCCTAGCGCGGCGTGCTCCTCACGTGGCTGATTTAGTAAAAGTATAGATTAATGGAACAAAAAATAAAAGAGGACCAAGAATAGAGACGTGCGTGGATGATACAATGTATGAATGTGGAGAAATCGAGAGAAGTGTTTCTGGAAAGAACAGTGACACGTTCCATCCTGTCTGCATCCATCACTTGGGGTAATTGTCCTTAAGGTTAGTCAAAAAGATATTATAAGAAACAGTATACAGCGAAGGTGGGACTGGTACGATCACGTCCAAAGAATGCATACCACCAGACTTTGATATATTGCACTACATAATCAGACTCATGGGACGCGTCCTCGTGCGAGACCTCCTAAAAGATGAAAGGACAGATGGGAATCCACTTCACATGAGGAGCAACCCTCTAAAGAACAGACCACATAGGTCTATAGCGAAGTAGGTGTTAAAAAAGAACGATGCTAATGTAGAGCGGATATCAAAGTTATGTAGATTCGAACCCTTGACCGTACTTACATGTGGTCACGTTCGCCGCAGGCTTTTGTCCGACTTTTTAAGCACTGTGACATTGCATTCAACCGCATTAACGTCAATTATTTTTGATCTAATTTTGACCAATTATATAATGCATTTGCAATACCAGAGTGATCATAAAATTTCATAATGCACTTATATTATAGTAATACTGCAAATATATTGCCTCATATAAGCAAATAACTACAGGGTGTTAAAAACGCTCCGTTTACCACACATAACGGAGCTGTGTAGCTCGTACACATTGATTCTAATTACTTTAAGCCATGCGTGACCCATCGGAAGAAGGTATTATGAACAAAATTATGAAAGGTTCGCTGCGTTGTTTCGGACATATGGAGCGCATGGGTTAAGAAAGAATGGTTAAAAAAGTATACGTTAACGATGTAAATGGAGTAAGGAGTCGAGGTAGACCGAGGAAAACATGGCATGACTAAATTAATTAAATATTAAAGGTTGGTCATGTTAGAAGCCGGAAGAATCGACGTGCGTGTATGACTCGATGTATGAATGTGGAGGAATCTAGAAAGGTGTGCCAGGATTGAGTTGTGTGGCGGTCCATTCTCTCTGCTTACCCCTGGGGAGAAATGGCGTGATGGTTTGTTGTTGTTGTTGTTGTTGCGACCCATCATAATTAGGCTGATTTTTGGTGCACATATCGAGAGGTTTTGTGACATTGCACTGAGGATGTTGGGCTTCATCATTCGGACCGAAAGAGTTTTCAGAGATTCAGAGATCCCAATGTGCTCAGATTCCTATACAACGCGTTAGTTCAGAGTTTACTCGAAAGTGGTTCTGTGATATGGAGTCCTCACGAGGCGAGATATTCCGTTATGCTGGAAAAGGTTCAGAAAAAATTTCTGAGGTATCTCTACATGAAGGAGTATCGTAGTTATCCGTGGCTCTATCCCACGGCATTTCTTTTAGGAATCTTTCTTTCTTCTTTAACAGCCGTGTTCGTTCACTGCTGGACATAGGCCTCCCCCATACTTTTCCATGTATGACATGTCATACGGGGGGTGGTTGGCATTAAAACGCCACGCTTGCCAGACGGGTTGGTTAGGTGTCCTTCCACGTTAGCCTATGCATCAATATTATCCACCGAGGTTATTCACACTCGATCTCTAACATTTCGCATTGTTTACAGGGGAGACCAAAGTCGAGAAGGTGTGGATAGGTACTTGGGATCAGATCAATCCTCCAGCGTAGTAGCATGGTGATGGCCATGCACCGCTCGAAGAGTCATTTAATTTATTTTAATAAAAATTACAAACATTACAGAAATATTTCCAGATCGTTTGCAATTACATTATAAGAATTTAAAAGAGAAGCATAAAAACATATAAATAAATAAAAAAGTTTAAGAATTATAAATAATCATAACATTGATATTGCATCCCTGAGGCAACTCACACTATCACGAAATATGTCGACCTCCGAGGCGACCCGATTAAGCAATAAGATTGCCCTACCCACAGGCATAACCATTGGCGGTTGGTTCTGCAGCGTGGCAAATAAAACAATCTGTGCTGTCTTTGACGAAGGTAATTATCAGGGACAAATAGGCCTCCCCCATCCGAGTTCTGTAAAGGCCGCCAATCAGCTGAAAGAAGTGAACTCCCAAGTGAATGTTCCTCCTTCTCTCCAATGATTGGTAGCTTAGCATACCTAGCAAGAATTCAGTCGGAAAGAGCCACGGGTAATAACCGCGCTCCCTGAGGTAAAGAAAGCGCAGAAATTTTTTCTGCACTCGCTCCACCATCAGAGAATATCAGATCCTAGGCGGTGACCAAATAACGGAACTATATTCCAGCCGACTTCTTACCAGGGAATTATACAACACCCGAAGTACCTGAGTGTTCGAAAATATCTTGGCATTCCTAAAAATAAATCCAAGCATTTTAATGGAACTATTACATAGAGCAACTATGTGAAGATTGAACGATAATTGAGCATCGAACAGAACACCTCTGGATGTAGAAGCTCTTTCAAGTCAATAGGATCCCCCTTACTCCCCCGTTCGGAACCAATTATTTATAACTTCGAAGAGATGGGCATCTTATTACACCCATTGCTTTAAATTAATGAGGGGATATTTCGAGAACTCGGCCGTGCTAGAGGGTGTTGGTATTTTTGTCCCTGATAGATTTCTCTGACAGCGACAGCACAGATTGTTTTCTGATTTTTAAGTAACTGATTGCGGTTCCATGCATCGTCGTCATCTGACAGTAGCCACCCGTCAAGTGACCCCGTCCAGAACGCAACGTGGTCCGTTCAAAAGCGGTTTTTGAGCACTTTCGTTTTCCAACGTGGATGGTCCGATTCAATTCCCAAGTCCATCCGCGCGTTAAAATTCATTAGGAAAATTGATTACACTCTCTGTTTCAAGCTAACAGTGTGAAAACACGCACAGTCTATTTTTCATTATAAAACATTTCACAGATATTCAGTATTTTTTCCTAAGTTAAAGATAACAAAAGCATGATGAATGACTTTTAAACGATCACCATGAAGAATGGTGTGGAAAAAAGATGTCTGATAGAAAACCGAATGAAAAAATAACGAAGGAATGTAAGGTAATGATATAAAAGAGTACAATCCATCACGCCGTTTCTCTACTCTATTCTGACACCTCTCTAGATTCCTCCACATTCATGCAACGAAGCCCAGAAGCCCGGCTTGCGTAAGAAATTTTGATTCAAAACTCCCAATGCCTATGCCTCGGACATTAAGACCAAATCTTATTGTCCTCTGCTGCGTCTACAAATTTGTAATTTATAGGAGCTGTGCCACATCTTAATTCACTTCAACCTGGGCATTTCAACCCTTCTTCTACCGTCTCAAAACTAAGTCTAAGAAACGTCTCCATCCCGTTTTCTCTCTGGCTGCCAACTCCCAGTCTTGCTGCTCCAGGACCCGATAGTCTGCCACGGCACCATCGCAGTCTCGGCTTTCCGACGCTTCTTTGCCCTACTGGATTGTCAAACAGCACTCTTTTGGGGAGCTTCAGATCCCCTATGCATGCGGTGCAAGTTCCCTAGCCAGCGCAGTCTATTAATCTTTATAAACTTGACCACGCTGACGTCCTGGTATAGATCGTAGAGCTCTGTGTTGTATCTGTTTCTAAAAATCTGACTATCATTTAATATGATTCGGCGGAGTATTTTCCTTTCGAAGCAGTTCATCTTTACTTCATCACGCTTAGTGAGTGCCCAAGTCTCCGAGTCATATGTTAGAACTGGTCTAATCAGCCTTTTTTATAACGTGCTCAGTTTAGATGCTAGGGATTTTCTCTTCTTCTTCTTCTTCCCCAGCCTATCCCCGTCCACTCCTGGACAAAGGCCTCCTCCATTTGCTTCAATGTCATTCTGTCCTGTGCAGACTGTATCCAGGTTATTCCGACGTGTCTGTTTAGACCATCCTTCCACCGTAGTTGCGGTCGCCCTGGACTTCTCTTCGCCGTCCACGGTCTTCAAGTCAGCAGTCTTCTTGTCCATTTTTCATCTGAGCTTCTGTGTATGTAACCCGCATATTGCCATTTTAGAGTCGCCACCCGGTGGATGATGTCAGTGACCTTTGTTTTTTCTCTCACCGTATCGTTTCTGACTCTGTCTCTTAGTCTTATTCCTAACATGGCTCTTTCCATGGCTCTTTGGGTCACTCGTAGTTTCTCGGCACTTTTTTTAGACAATGTAACAGTTTCAAGACCATAAGTACCAACTGGCAGAACGCAGGCTTCATAGACTTTTTGATTCAGGTTGATCGGTATTTTCCGGTTTTTAAGGATGAAGCTCAGGTTTCCGAAAGCTGCCCAGCTTTCGGAAGATAGGGATTTTATAATTGTTGTAATTTCTCATTTCGTCTTATACGAAGAACTCTCCTTACAAATCTGTCCAGTGCTTCAGCGAACTGGTTTTTTGAACTGGTGTGTTTATTTGTATAATTTTGGACAAGGTAAGTTATCAATAGACACGTTCAGAACATTCTTGAGGCCTTGCGTGCTAAAGCTAAACCGTAACGCTCTGAAAAACAGTAAAATCCGAGTATTTAGCCTTATTCTTACCGATTAGAAACGGTTGCTTCTTCGTTTCGGTTGTGCTATACCTAGGTGTGCCACCCACACTGCTTTCGGAACACTCGTCTTTATTAAAAAAAAAAACAATTACTAATGCAAAATATGTTTTTAAAACGTCTGTTATGAAAAAGTTATATTATATTTTATGGAATTGTCAATTCTGCAAAACGAAACATGTCATTCCAATAAAATAAAATAAAACTTGTATAGAACTGACATTTTCATTCATATTTATTATTTAATATGGAATTTTACATCATCGTTCAGGAAACAATAAATTAATTAATTTTCCATTTTTAAATGTTAAATTGTCCATTGTTTTGGCTGAAACATTATGATACTTCGTAAAATTAAAACACTGTTTTTTGGTTTATTGTAACCCCTGATGATGCCAAAATCGGTTGGCGAAACAGCTGTCGCTACACTCTCAGTGAATAAAAATAAATTGTGATATTATAACACTGTTTTAAATACAGTAATAATTTTTAATGTTAATTTAATAATATTTGAATTTAAGTCTTTATTTGCGCTGACAACTTTAAGTGCACCATTCACTTTGTTGCCTTCCCCAACCCTTCTATCAGTATCCCTCCCCACTCGCCCATCTTTTGTAAACATACTACCTAAACACACGAACTCGTCTACTTGCTCCAAATTTTCACCTTTAACCCTAATGTTTGCAAACTGTCATGATTTCTTATTTTTCAAAAATCATTACATTGGACTTAAAATCATTATTTTTAGCATAATTTAATTTTTTTAAAGATTATTTACTTTCATTGCAGTTAGTAATGGAGAAAATACTGAATATTAATTGCATTGTTATTTCGTTGTTAAATCGTTTACGTTCAATACCTTTGTAATTGGCTAATGTACGTATACTCGCACACACGCGCAATCACGGGCGTATCGATGTATTGTAACATGCACATATGTGTGTGTTCCATTAAGGAGTAATTAGTAATTTTTACTTTATTACATTTCTTACATAATATCAGGTAATGGCCAATGTAATTGTTAAATAATTTAATTACACGTAAATTTACACAATCGAATAATTTAAAAACAATATGTAAATTATAAATACTTATTTTTGATAATATAAGCATTGATGGGATAATAGATGCAGTTAACAGTAATTATGCCCCTGTACAAAGGAAAAGGATCGCGTATAGAATGTGGAAACCACAGAGCTATTAGTCTTTTGAGTGTCGTTGGTAAAGTCTATGGCAGAATTTTAATAGAAATAGTTAGAAAATTAACGAGTGACAAAGTTTGGGATGTGCAAGGTGCCTTTATGAATGTCAGATGATGTATTGATCAAATTTTTGGCCTTCGTCATTGACAGAGAAGTTTCTGGCCAAAAACCGCAAACTTTTCTGTGCGTTTGTCGATTTGCAAAAAGGCATATAATTACGTTAAAAGAGTAAAGTTGTGAAAATATTGTCTGAATATGGAATAAGTACAAAACTGATCACGGAAATTAAGTCGCTATACACGGAAAGCACTGCTAGTGTCAGAGTAAATGGAGATCTTACAGCCTGGTTTGATATCAATAAAGGTGTCAAACAGGGTTGCGTAATGTCCTCGTGGTTATTTAATCTGTATATGGACAAGTGTATGAAAGAGCTGAAAGGGTTAGATGTAGGTACCAAAATGAGCGGAGTGTCAGTAAGCGTCTCTTGTATGCGGATGACGCTGTCCTACTTGCAGACTGCGAGCATGAACTACAAGTCCTGGTTAATAGTATGTATGAGGTATGCATGCAAAATGATCCGATGATAAATGTTAATAAGTCCAAGGTAATAATTTTTGAAAAAGTAGAAATCATGACAGTCTGCAAAATTAGCGTGAAAGTGAAAATTTGGAGCAAGTAGATGAGTTCGTGTATTTAGGTAGTATGTTTACAAGAGATGGGCGAGTGGAGAGGGATATTGAAAGAAGGGTTGGGGCAGGCAACAAAGTGAATGGTGCACTTAAAGTTGTCATCGCAAACAAAAACCTATCCAAAAAAGCCAGAATGACAGTGCGCAATGGTGTTCTACTACCGACCCTTATGTATGGAAGCGAAGCATGGAACTGGCCAAACTAGGATGAAAGTAGAATAACTGCAGTAGAAATGAGATTCCTTAGACGAATGTGTAGATACTCCGTGTATGATAGAGTGTCGAATAAAAATATAAGAAGTGAATGCGGTACGAATGTTGGTGTAATGAACAAAATAATGAAAGGATCATTTTTATGGTTTGGACATATGGAAAGAATGAATGAAGAAAGAATGGTGAAAAAATTATATGTTAATGATGTAAATGGAACCAGAAATAGAGGAAGACCGAGGAAAACGTGGCACGATCAAATAAATCAAATATTGAATGTCGGCTATGTGAGGAGTCTGAGAAATCGACGCGCGTGCATGACACGATGTATGAATGTTGAGGAAGCGAGAGAAATATGTCAGGAAAGAAAACTGTGGCAGTCCATTCATTCTGCCTACCCCTTCGAGAAGACAGCGTGATGGTTAGTTGGTTAAGCATTGATTTGGTTTGGACACACGGAAAAAAATAATGAAGAAAGAATGTTAAAAAAAAATATGTTACGATGTAAATTTAAAAACAATATGTAACCGGGTGGTGGTCTAGGGGATAGAACGCTTGGCTCCTGATCCAGGGGACATGGGTTCAAGCCTTGACACCAACAGATTCCTTCTTCATAATAATGAGCTATTTTCTGCTCACATTGACAATTGTAAAATAAATTCTAATATCATTGATGTAAATCCTTGATGTTAGTATTTTTTTTTTTTAAATAAAAAAATTTAACTAGAAATAGAGGAAAATCGAAGAAAATGTAACACGATCCAATTTATCAAATATTGAATTTCGGCCACTTGAGAGACGGAGAAAACGAAGTTCGTGCATGACAAGATGTATTAATGATGAGGAAGCGATAGATGTACGTCAGGAAAGAAAAGTGTGGCAATATTATTTCTGCCTACCCCTTCGGGGAGACGGCGTGATGATTAGTTTGTTAGGTAGTTAATAAGCTTTAATATAACTAACTAACTTATCATCACATAGTCTCCCGAAGGAGTAGGCAGAAAAACTGCAACACTGTTCTTTCCTGAGATACTTCTCTCGATTCCTCAACATTCATACATCGTGTCATTCACCATCTCTGCCTCCTCTTAGACCAACATTTCAAATTTGATTTATTTGATCGTGCCACGTTTTCCTCGGTCTATTTATACGAGTAGTTGTTTTTACATTTGCTTCGTTTACCATTCTTTCTTCATTTATTTTTTGCACGTAAACTAACCATCTTAATGATCCTTTCATAAGCTTAGTCAACACTTTCAATTGCACTGTTTTCACTTCTTACATTTGCATTTGACACTCTATATACAGATTTACCGTTATCAGTGATAATAACACCCGAGAAGAAATTGACAGAAGGATAATGGCAGCAAACCGATGTTACTACGCTCTCCAAAAACAGTTAAGATCCAAATTACTGCGAAGAACCACAAAAACACTATTGTACAAGACCCTGATCAAACCAGTCCTCACATATGCCTATGAAACCTGGGTGATGACAAAACACACTGAAAGGTCCATCGCAGCATTTGAAAGAAGGGTTCTTAGGACAATATATGGCCCAGTGAGAGACCACAATGGTTGGCGTCGTCGATATAACTGAGAGCTATATGATATCTATAAAGAGCCCGATGTGATCAGATCCATCAAAGTAGGGCGCTTGAGATGGGCTGGTCACATAATCAGAATGGACGACGACAACCCTACAAAACGCCTCACGCTCTCAGTACCACAGGGACGTAGAAGACCAGGAAGGCCCAAAATGCGATGGATGGACAGTGTCAACACGGATGCATCGGTGTTGCAAGTGAGAAATTGGAGAATAAGGGCATCAAACAGACAAGAATGGAGGAAGCTCCTGGATTCAGCCAAGGCCCACCCAGGGCTGTCGAGCTTAGGATGATGATACAGATTTACCACACATTCGTCTAAGACCTAGGTTCTCAAAGTGGGCGACAACACCCCCTTGTGGGCGTTTGAGACTTTCAGGGGGGCAGTAGAAGACCCAGAAAAAATAGAGAGCGTGGGCAGATAAAAAAAATAGTCTAAAAAGACAAAAAACACGCTAATCACGTAGGTACTAATAAAGCAAATTAAACTTTTTTTTATTGTACCATATGTATTGTAATCATTTTCCCATATTTCGAATAACTTTTATGAGAGGGGGGCGTTGAACGTTTATTTTTCTTGTAAAGGGGGCGGTGACCTAGAAAAGATTGGAAACCTATGGTCTAAGAGATCTGTTTTCTATTGCATTTATTCTACGTTTATCCTTTTTTTGTCAGTTCCATGCTTCACTTAAATGCATTAGGGTTGATACAAGAACACCACTGTGCTCTTCCATCAAAGTTAATGCTAATAGTTCTTCTGGGTATTTCCCGTCATTAGCTGTTGTCACGTGAACTAAAGCGAATTAACCACAGAGAAAATCATTCCCAGAATTTCGTTGTTATAATATTAAATGCACAAACATTATTTTGGCCATTAACGATATTTTGCGTTTTATACTTTGATGTCATGCAAAAAAAGCCTTCGTGACCGTATAAGAAATACAGAAATCAGAAGAATCTGCGAGGTTGACGACATTGTCAAATGGGGGCGTCAAAGGAGGAAGATGCTGGAACTAACATGTCTCCAATATGCAAGAAGATAGGATCCAAAAGATAGTTTGAGACAGTCTACCGGAGGGTTTCTGACTACCGAAAATATGGCGAGATAGTTGGCGATTGGCAGTATGTTTACAAGACATGGGCGAGTGGAGAGGGTTATTGAAAGAACGGTATTGGATATGTATATAAGTATGGTAGGCAACAAAGTGAATGGTGCACTAAAAGTTGTCATCGCAAACAAAAACCTATCCAAAAAAGCTAGAATGGCAGTGCACAATGGTGTTCTTCTACCGACCCTTATGTATGGAAGCGAAGCATGGAAATGGCAAAAGAAGGATGAAAGTAGAATAAATGCAGTAGAAATGAGATCTCTTAGACGAATGTCTGGATACTCTGTGTATGATAGAGTGTCGAATGAAAATATAAGAAGTGAATGCGGTGCGAATGATGGTGTCATGAACAAAATAACGAAAGGATCATTAAGATGGTTTGGACATATGGAAAGAATGAATGAAGAAAGAATGGTAAAAAAATTATGTGTTAATGATGTAAATGGAACCAGAAATAAGGAAGACCGAGGAAAACGTGGCACGATCAAATAAATCAAATATTGAATGTCGGCCATGTGAGGAGTCATAGAAATCGACGCGCGTGCATGACACGATGTATGAATGTTGAGGAAGCGAGATAAGTATGTCAGGAAAGAAAAGTGTGGCAGTCCATTCTTTCTGCCTACCCCTTCGGGGAGACGGCGTGATGGTTAGTTAGTTAGTTAGTTTAGTTGGCGGTCCACATCCCAGGAGAACGGAGATGCAACCAACAACAGGTCATCAGACCTATAAGAAGAAGATGTTATGCGTTCTAAAGGTATTATATATTGTATCAACAAATCTGGATTACGCTGATGACCTATGTCTGCTCTAGATAAACTGTGTGGATGCAGAACAAAATTTGTGCTGACTTCACGAGGAAGCGGTAAAAGTGGGTCTTAAAATTAACATGGCCAAGACTGTACACTTACGAGTGTCCACAAATGACGCATTGTACTTCTCTTTGCCGTCCACAGTCTCCAAGTCAGCAGTCTTCTTGTCCATTTTTCTCCCAAGCTTCTACATAAGTTATTTATTTATACAAAATACACAAATGAGAAATAACAAACGAAAAACATTGAGGCGAATCATTTGGACACAAAACGGTGTAAAAAAGATAAAACAACGACATGAAACCAAATGATAATTGAAACTGACACGTGAAGATAGGTATGGATTTTGAAGTATATATACATCTTCCAAAAATTTGTCATGCATGATCATAACAAAGGTGGAATGGGGAATGTTGTAATTACATAAAGCGTGCGCTTAACCCAACCAATGACAGGTCATAAGTCCTGTAAACACCTTGATCATCCATATTCAGTTTGCGTCTTCGTCTCTATTGAGATACAATTAAATTTGAAAAAACTTATGTTTTTCTAGAAGTTTTATTATATTTTTTGGAGGTATGACATGTTTCGTCCTTCTAAGGCATTATCAAATGTTTGATAATGCCTTAGAAGGTTTGATAATGCATTATCAAAATTAAAAATAAAAAACATTTGATAATGCCAAAAATAAAAAACATTTGAAAATGCCTTAGAAGGGCGAAACATGTCATACCCCCAAAAAATATAATAAAACTTCTAGAAAAACATAAGTTTTTTCATTCGTATTAATTATTTAATATGGAGTTTTACATCATTGTTCGAAAAACAATAAACGAATTATCGATGTCATTTTCATAAAACTGTTTTAATAATAATAATAATAAATTGGATAATTTATAGAGCGCCATTTTTATGAATTACTCATCTCAAGGGCGCTGTATTGTTTTAAGAAGTCTTTGCAAATGGGAAACAAATTCATGGGAGACAACATTTTTTCTTAAAAAAGGGGACCGTGGTTTAGAAAAGTTTGGGAAGCTATGCATTAAAGCAGAGGTTTCCAAACTTGTCTGTCCCGTAGACCCCTTACCGATTTTTTCTATTTTCTTTAGACCCCCTACATTCCTTATATTGATTTTTTTACAGATTCATTTACAACTGTAAAATTACTTTTTGAAGCTGACACAGAGCTACTCCCTTTTTTCGGGTTTACTGTAGAAAAGAAATCTTTAAAATAAAATTAATGTTAAGTTTTATAGTTATACATTTTAACTGTTAAATTTACAACACTTATAACATCACAATGTTGTATTATACTATTTTTGAGAATGTCGCGACAGCAGTTTCGCTAACCGATGTTATCATCAGCAGATCAAACAGCTGTCGTGACATTCTCAAATAGTGTATAATAAAAAATGGTCACATTATAACAGTGTTGTAATTTTAAAAGTTAATAATGTTGAAGAATCATAGTTTTTCGGCCAAAACAATAGACTATAATCATAAATTAAAACAAAACAAAATGCAAATCCAACATTTTTACATAAAATAAAAACAGTGTTCTAATAGTTGATTGAAATTTTCAATTTAGTATCGTGGACCCCCATTTACATCTCAAGCACCCCTAATTATATTTCCAGTTGTCGTAGACCCCTTGTAAATCGAAATCGACCCCTGGGCGTCAATATAGACCACTTTGGGAACCACTGCTTTAACTGAATCAATAAAGCACGTGTTATCAACAAAGAATGCCACCTCGCTAATCACGACACAAGAACAATCGCATATGTTTTTTATACTCGTATGTCGTCTCATTACAAACTATTTATGACTTAGTTAAAGAAATAGACCAATTAAAATTATACAAAGTAATTTCAATGTTATACTCGTATATATTTTTTTTATGCATCTCGTCGCTTTAGAATTTCTTAGTTACCTATACCATTTCATAAAATATTATACTACTAAAATATATTTGGAAGAATGAAAAGAAGGAAGGATGAAAGTAGAATAAATGCAGTAGAAATGAGATCTCTTAGATTAATGTGCGGATACTCTGTGTATGATAGAGTGTCGAATGAAAATATAAGAAGTGAATGCGGTGCGAATGATGGTGTCATGAACAAAATAATGAAAGGATCATTAAGATGGTTTGGACATATGGAAAGAATGAATGAAGAAAGAATGGTAAAAAAATGGAACCAGAAATAGAGGAAGACCGAAGAAAACGTAGCACGATCAAATAAATCAAATATTGAATGTCGGCCATTTGAGGAGTCAGAGAAATCGACGCGCGTGCATGACACGATGTATGACGAAGCGAGAGAAATATGTCAGGAAAGAAAAGTGTGGCAGTCCATTCTTTCTGCCTACCCCTCCGGGGAGACGGCGTGATGGTTAGTTAGTAAGTTAGTTAGTTAGTTATACTAAAATGTGAAAAAAACGGTTGTTTAATTCCCAAAAATGTATTTCCTGTGGTTATTTAATCTATATATGAACAATTTTATGAAAGAACTGAAAGGATTGGATGTAGGTGCCAAAATGAGCGGAGTGTCAGTAAACTGTCTATTGTATGGGGATGACGCTGTCCTACTTGCAGACAACGAGCATGAACTACAAATCCTGGTGAATATTATGTATTAGGTATGCATGCGAAATGATCTGATGATGAATGTGAATAAGTCCAAGGTAATGATTTTTAAAAGAAGAAATCATAACAGTCTGCAACATTAGTGCGAATGGTAAAAATCTGGAGCAAGTATATTTGGGTAGTATATTAACAAAAGATTAGGGAGTGGAGAGGGATATTGAAAGAAGGGTTGGGGCAGGCAACAAAGTGAATGGTCCACTTAAAGTTGTCATCGCAAACAAAATCATATAATAGCAGTGCACAATGGTGTTCTTTTACCGAACCTTATGTATGGAAGCGAAGCATAGAACTGGCAAAAGAAGGATGAAATTATAATAGAATAATTACAGTAGAAATGAAATCTCTTAGACGAATGTGCGGATACTCTGTGTATGATAGAGTGTCGAATGAAAATATAAGAAGTGAATGCGGTGCGAATGATGGTTTTATGAAGAAAATAATGAAAGGATCATTAATATGGTTTGGGCATATGGAAAGAATGAATGAAGAAAGAATTGTAAAAAAAGTATATATTAACGATGTAAATGGAACCAGAATAGAGGAAGACCGAGGAAAACTCTATCATACACAGATTTTCTCGCGTGCGTCTAAGAGATATCATCTACATGTATTCTACTTTCATCATTATTTTGCCAGTTCCACCCTTCGCTTCCAAACATAAGGGTCGATACGAGAACACCATCGTGTACTGCCTTTTTAGCTTTTTTGAATAGACTTAACGATATTTTTATTATTTTATTCATGACACTTGCATAACTAGAAATAGAGAAAGACCGAGATAAACGTGGCACGATCAAATAAATTATTAATTGAATGACGGCCACGTGAGGAGTCGAAAACATATCATGTGATAAAATCTAAGTAGAAAAAAATAAATATTTTATGGTTTCGATCGGTTTCGGCAGCTCGCTGCCATATTCTGGTCACCACCTGGCGAAACCGGTCGAAACCGTAAAATCTTTATCTATTTCTACTAAGATTTTGTCACATGGTATGTTTTCGAGGGTTTATCCAAAACTAACTAATTAACATAACATCACGCCGTCTTTCCGAAGGAGAAGGCAGAAAGAATGGACTTTTTTTAAATAGCCGAGCCATAGAGGGCTCCCTCCGCTTACCCGAAGCTGTTATAGGCGCAGCGGCGCCTATAACAGCTTCACTCGTGCACTCCCTAGGCCCGTCCCCCGTCCATGCGGGACTTACGTTAAAAAATAAAGTATATTTGCAACCAAGGGGGACCCAGACCACATTTAAGCTAAGCTACTCTCCCTCGATGTCCCGCCGTATACACATAGCAATATAGCAGCAAAAGAAAATACACAATTGATACATAAATAACATATGTTAGAGAAAGAATAAAAAGAAATAATGCACAGCAGGAGGCACAGGAGGGAGGGAGGAGATAAAATACAGGATGGGGGAAATAAGAACATTTATTTAATCTGTGGACTAAGGAAAGAATGGATTGCCACACTTTTATTTCTTGATATACTCCTCTCTCTCCTCAACATTCATACAATGTGTCGTGCACACACGTCGATTTCTCACGTGGCCGACATTCAATATTTGATTTATTTGATCGTGCCACGTTTTTGTCGAGGGTGAACCATTAATTAATTTGTGGACGCACTTTAATTTGTCACATTAATTTGTCACTTAATTTGTCACTTAATTTGTCACTTAATTTGTCACACTTTAATTTGTCACACTTGTTAATTTATTTCTTTTTTTTATATATATTTAAAGTAAATATTTTTTTATAAATATTGTTTTTAGTTCTAACTTTCCGTCGTGATTATGCGTATCTAGTAAATTATAGTTAATTAAGTTTACAATGTACGAAGAATTTTATGTGAGGACAATAAGTTCGCGGAGGCAATTGAATATTCATGTTTCTCTTGGAGTGCCATGTGAATTCCCCCGACGTCGCCGGCAATCACCATAGCGTAGGCCTCTCTGTTCTGTGCTAGACGGTTCATGATGATGTCCTGAGGAGTTTGCCCAGAGTAGTTTCCCCTTGCCTTCTCTGGAGGATTTTCTGTCGGGGTTTCCTTCCCTTAGCTGGGGGTTACTAGTTTTATGGCGCTGGAAACTCGCCATTCGCCCTCTCTCCCAGGGCGACTACTCGATAACGCTAGAGAGTTGGACTTGGTAGTAGTGTTGTTGGTATTGTTGCAACATGGCGCATAAAGATCAGTGATGATGAGATGCCTGTTGCTGGCGATGAGGTTCGCAACCCATCACACCACGTCTCCCGCGGGCGAAAAGAGAAGGATGGAGTGCCGCATCGGTTAAATTGTGATAGTCCATTTTTTCTGCCTACCACTTCGGAAAGACGGCGTGTTGGTTAGTTAGTAAGTTAGTTCGTTAAAATGGTTTGGATACATGGGAAGAATGAATGAAGGCAGAATGGTGAAGAAAGTATATGTAAACGACGTGGACGGAGCTATAAATAGAGGAAAGCCGAGGAAAAGATGGCACGATCAAATCAATCAATATTTACGAATTTTTATGAATTAAATTTTTATTCCGATGATGAAGGTGTGAGTCTTCGAAACGTGTCGAGAAAAATGAACTCAAAAGTGAAAAAACAAGATTATAATTCATAAAAATTCGTTATTATGGAATCCCACAGTGTTAATCAATATTGAATATCGGTCACGAAAGGAGTCGGAGAAATCGACGTGCGTACATGACATGATGTATGAATGTTGTGGAAACGACAGATGTATATATTTCTGCTTACCACTCCAGGGAGACAGCGTTATGGTTAGTTAGTTAATTATGTTAGGGCGATATGTAGATAATCAAATGATTTTATTGAAATCTCTTGATGGAAGTTCATTTTAAATAATAATTAAATAAAACGATGTTTTTTAACTACTTCCACTTTTGCCTTTATTTAGACGGCGACCGGTTTCGCCAGGCTCGCTGGCATCGACAGACTGGTCCAGTCTGTTGATGCCAGCGAGCCTGGCAAAACCGGTCGCTGTCTAAATAAAGACAAAAGTGGAAGTAGTTAAAAAAAACATCGTTTTATTTAATTATAATGCGATATGTAGAGTTAAAAAAAAATGTAAACCGCTATTTTTTGGATCGCCCTACGCGCACGCGTCTAGGCCTTCTCGATAAAATAGGACTTCGTTTCCTGGCGGAGTTGTCCGAAGGGCACGCCGGTAATTACTTAGAATTAGGTATATAAACGATTATGTGCGTTTAGAACCAGTCCATGTAAACTCTTTGCATATAAATTGTATATAAAGATATTTAACTTGACTGAAGTTATGAAAACTTAATGAGACCACTGACCAGTTTCCAATAGAGAAGGATGTAAAGCGAGCATATTCAATATCCCCAAAATTATTCGCTTTCGATTTGGAATAAAATTCACCATAACATTCATACATCTTATCACGTACGCTCCTCGATTTCTCCGACTCCTAACGTGGCCCACATACCACATTTTCCTCGGTTTTCCTCTATTTCTAGTTCCATTAACATCGTTAACATATATTCAAACCATCTTTCAAATCAAATCAAATCAGTCAATTAACTCAAAAGACATTACAAACCGCAAAATATTTAAGGCATCTATTGAGTACAGGTAAAATATTATAAAAATAATACCAGGAACGCATTAGAGATGGTTCTACATTAGGAAGACAATATACTTTCTAAAGTCAAGAGTATTTGTCTCCTGAACGTACCTTCACTAATATGAAAGACGCCGATCTCCGAGGAGACCGAGTTCAGCAGACTAATTGCTCTTCCCACCGGGGACTAGAGGCAGATTGGTTCTAGAGGGCAGATTGGTTGAGTCACTAGAGGCAGATTGGTTCTGGTGGCCGATAGGTAAAACAATCTGCGCTGTCGCTGTCGGAGAAATCTATCAGGGACAAAAATACCAACACCCTCTAGCACGGCAAATTTAATGATCCTTTCATTATTTTGTACATAACACTTTCATTCGCACCGCATTCAGTTAATATATTTTCATTCGACACTCTATCATACACAGTTTTTACACATTCGTCTAAGAGATCTCATTTCTACGGCATTTATTATATTGAATTTCATCCCTCTTCTGCCAGATTCATGCTTCGCTTTCATACATAAGGGTCGGTACAAGAACACCATTCCACATTAGCTTTTTTGGATAGGTTTTTCTTTGCAATGACAAATTTAAGTGCACCATTCAATTTGTTGCCTGCCCAAACCCTTCTTTCAATATCTCTCTCCATTGTCCATCCAAAGTGAACCTTAAAAGTCAACTCAATAAACAGACTGGAAGCATTTGAAATGTTGCTCTATCTCCGAATGCTCAGAATTACCTGGATAGACATGGTTACCGATACCAAAGTCCTGAGGCGAGCTGGAGTTGACAGGGAGCTGTTGTCAACTATCAAAGTTCGGAAAATTTCACATTTGGGTCATGTGCTGCGTGAGGAAAAGTACCACCTTCTCCAACTGATATTGGGAGTGAACCGGCATCCGAAGTGTGGACAGAGACACGTTCGCCGAGGTGATCGCCAACATCGGGGGGACCCGACAGGGCACTTGAAGAAGAAGATTTGTCCATCCTTTGTTAACATAAAAAACTGAAATATTATTTTGTTTATGAACTTTAGTCAGATAAAAAACGGTTATCGTGACTGTATAAAACGAAATGTTGATTCGATTGTTCTCTTTCTTGTCTTTGACAATAGTCTGTCGCTTAGAAAAAATACCATTTGTACACTAATGGATACTGGCCACTGTCAAGTTTAAATTGTGGAATTTCCACAATTTAGGTAAATACCGTCATGTTACGACGTCATACTTTGTCTCCAAATGCATTGAAAAGATTTTTGTAAGGTTAAAAAATTAAATGGAACAAGAAATGTAGGAAGACCGAGGAAAACTCACGATCAAATAAATAAAATATTACACTTTGGAAATTGAAAAAATTGCTTTGTTTATAATCCACAAAATATTTGAAAAAAACACGACATGTTTCGGAGGATACCTCCCCTCCATCTTCAGGGGTAAATATATAATAAAAACTAAACAAAGAAAGAATAAGTAAGAAAAATATAACAATATAGAAGAAAACATATTTAAAATTCGATACAATACATGGAACGCCAAAGTTCGATAGTTCGATAGTTATTGCATTACGATCGGATCAGAAATGAAACGATAAGGTCTGTCTGTAGTGTTGAGGATATAGTGAGATGGGGAAGAAGCAGAAGATGCTTTTGGAGAGACCACGTGAACCGCATGGAGAATACAATAACTGTTAAAGATGCAATAATTGCAATAATTGTTAAAGATGAAAACCCAAGCAGCAAGAGATTACCAGGAAGGCCGCCAAAGAGATGGAGAGATGGCTGCACATCATCATCCCAGGACAGTCCACCGTCACAAACAGGTCATGCGACCTAAACCAAATGGAAGAAGATATTGCAGTTTAGAATATTACAAGTGTTTTTTTTGTGTTGCTGGGGGTGAATTATGCGTATACCCTGAAGAACAAACCAGTCGATTGACCAGTATCAGGGCAAAATGTGCTCTCAGAGAGTATTAAAGTATTGAGGGCACATAGGACAACCTTGAAAAGCTCATCATCGTGGGCAAAGTGGAGGGAAGGCGACCACAAGGACGACCACCCAGCCGCTGGTTTAATCAAATCAGGGATCTGACTGGTCTCTCATTAGCTGCAGCCTGGAGACTGACGGGTGACAGGAGCGCATGGCGTGCCATGGTCAATAGTTTACAGGATGGACACGACCCTCAATCTTAAGGAATACGACTGAGAACATCATCTGAATTTTAAAATAGCTAATTACAGAATTTGAATAAACTGTCAATAGATGGCGTTTGATTGTTCGATAGCATATTAATTAAAATGCATGAATTATGATTAATTGTATGCAGTACTACTATTTGTATTAATATGCAAATCAAAGGCATGCGTTCGCCCCATCATGACGTATGGAATAGAGGTCAGACCCGATACTAATATAACTAAAAACCTTCTTAAAGTAGCAGAAATGCGAACCCTACGCTCCATCGCAGGCCAAACCCCCAGAGATCGGATCAGAAATGAAACGATAAGGTCTGTCTGTGGTGTTGAAGACATAGTGAGATGAGGAAGAAGCAGAAGGCGCTTTTGAAGAGACCACGTGGACCGCATGGAGAATAAAAGAATTGCAAAAAACGTTAAAGATGAAAACCCAAGCAGCAAGAGATTACCAGGGAGGCCAAAGGTTGTTCATGTTAGTAGTCGGAGGAATCGCCTTGGTTTATGACTCGTATGAATGTGGTGGAAGCTAGAGAGGTGTGTCAGTATAGAGAAGTGTGGCGGTCCATTTTCTCTGCCTACCCCTGCGGAGAAACGGAGTGATGGTTTATTGTTGTTGTTGTTAAAAATAAATTATAAATATTTTCTTGTTTCGCTTCTCGAATAAGTTCTTGTTTTTTTTTAAAGAGAATCCAGTCATATTTTTTTTAATTGAAAAATGTTTTATCTTTGTTCCAATTTATTTTAGATTTGCATACTTTAGTTTATTTTATATAGTTTAATAATTAAAATTTAAATATTTTTAATATATTGAAATGTAATTCCTTTCGCAGGGATAATTATGAATAATAATAATTCTAAAGATCCCATGAATGCATATATCTCAATTAAAAGTAATTACGATGATAAAATAAAACGATTCTAATTGATGTGTAAATGATAAGTTAATTGACAGTAAAATTTATCGGTGGTTCTAATGCGGTGACATCAGACGATGATTTTCTTACCAAGAAACGTGTATGGGAAAAATATTGTTTGTTTTAACAATTTTCACTCGTCCTTACATGGTTGGACTCTGTCATTTTCACACTCACGTGAAAATTATACAGAAACGTGATAATCACTAATCTAGGAATCAATGTCTACAGTATATAATCGAGCAAGATCTGACAATCCTTAGAACAGCGGTTCTCTAGCAAAGGGAAGGCACGTCATAAGAAATCGACTTCGGGATAAGATTTTGCCGGATTATAGTACCTTTTTATAATCGTTCATAGTCAAAGTAGTAAGCGCAATAGCCGACCAATTTCTAAAAAAAAATCGTGAAACTTTTCACCGTTGCTTATACAGGGATGTCCCAGAAGTCGACGTCAAGCCGAAAACGGATGATAGGGCATGCTAGGGGATGCTAGTTATGAAATAAATATTTTAAAAAAGGTTTGTTAATTTTCTCGATCGATCGACGAAAAACTACAAACAAAATAAATAAACTTCAGTAGTTTATTTTTTTAATTAAAACATGTTTTTCCGCTTTAAGTTTATTATTCTCTTGTTTCTTTCTTTTTTTTCTTTTTTTTTTAAATCGCTCTTTACATCATGACAGCATGAGCCAACTCGATGTAAAGGGTACTGTAGCTATCATAGTGATTCTCGTGATATGTAATAGGCAACATATCTATCGCCATTTTATTGTCACGTGAATTCTGCACTAGATCAAAGACAGCGGGAGATGCCTATTGGTGGCGATGAGGTTCGCAACCCATCACACCGCGTCTCCCGCGGGGCGAAAAGAGAAGGATGGAGTGCCGCATCAGTAAAAGTGTGACAGTCCATTCTTTCTGTCTACCCTTTCGGGGAGACGGCGTGATGGTTAGTTAGTTAATTAGTTATCAAAGACAGTGTGGCAATCACACTGCCCTCGCCGGGAATCGAACCCGGAACCTTCGGGGTGGTGCACTTACCACTCGGCCACGAAGGTCGTTTCGAAAGTTTTACGCTTTCATAATCGGTAGAACGATATAAACCATCGTTCTTCCGATGAAAAAGGGGAAAACCTTCGAAGCATTTCGAGAAAAATAAACTCAATAGTTAAAAAATAGTTTTTTAATTCATAAAAAAATCGTCATTATAGAATTTCAGTATCTTAAATTTATATATAAAAAATGTCAGCCGTGTCATAATTAAATATTGAACATAAAACCAGGTTTTGCTTATTTTAGGGCTCCGTTATATAATTAGTGTTTCAAATGGGTTCCGTCGCGAAACGTTTGAGAACCGCTGCCTTAGAACATCAGAAATGAGAACATTGCGACCTATTATGGGTAAAACCCATAAAGATAGGACACGTAATGGAAAGATTCGCAGAACCTGCAGGATTGATGACATTGTGAGATGGAGTTGGCAGAGAAGACGATATTGAAGAATTATATGATTCCCTTCTGGGGGACGGGAAATCAAAAGGACATCTCCAGACTCCAAAGTATAATAATAAAATTAGCTTATAACATTGACTATCTTACCCCAACCATACAAGTATACAGATAAACAAAACAAATGGACATATCAGACCTGACCAAATTTGAGACCTTGAAAATTGTACACAATGTGACCATGGAAGAGACAACAGACAACAGCTACAAATTAACTGAAAATTTAGACATACACAGACACTGGACCAGGAACTGTGACAGATATCACTTACCAAATACACGAACTAAGACAGGACAATCAAAGATCATCATCTTCATCATCATCGGCTGTCCCTCGTGTCTGAGGAAGACTGTCCTTCACGGTTGTGGGTCTGCATGTGACTGAAGAGCCCGATCCTGGACCCACATATTCTGGGGTATCTGGGGCAGGGGAAGGCACTTGTATTGGAGCCGTCACCGTCTCCCAATGGTCAAAAATCAAAGATATTGAACAATGGACTGAAACTTTACAATGAACTACCAAAAGACACAAGGAGTCTCACTACAAATCAATTTAAAATATACCTGAAACATTATATAATTACAAGTAAGATCTAAAAATGTATCCATATAACCCAATTGTTTTTTTTTTAAATAAATTAAATAAAAAAATTAATTATGAAGGCAAAGTATTTTGCCTTCATATTAGTAGTATTACAAGAAAAGAAAAAAATACGCCGTTTTTCGGTGTTTTGAGATCGATATACCCCCTTGAGCCCTAGTTATTAGGGAATATAAAAGCATATTTCCGGGTTTAGCGAATATTTAAGAGTATTTCAGGGTTCTCGGGGTGAGAGCAATAAAATTGCGAATTTTCGTCCATATTGTACGTAGTCTCCCTTATGAATTTGTTCCTGTTATGTCAAGGAAAACTGGACATGATGGAGAAGATATGTACCCTGATATGACACAGTGCAGCCTATATGTTGAAAGCCGGAGACTGTTTGAAGGTGTTTTATACTGAATTGGTTTGTCACTCTTTTACCCCACGGGGTGCAAAGGGTTGCTAAAAAAATACGAGAATTTTCACCTTTGGTGAACGATCGAATTTCAGCGTCAAAAAATGTATCAATGATTAGATAATCTACAAGTTCGAGAGTTCGTTTTCCCTTCTAAATAAAACTTTTGTAAAAAATCGACTGAGTCATACCTCCAAAAATATATGTAATTGTACGATACCAAAAATTTTTTTTTACTCATAATATCTATTTTTTTTTTCTAGTTAAGAGTAAATATAATGTTAAAGAATATAAAAGCATATTTCGGCACATGCGAATGAATTTTTCTAACTTTTTTAGCGAATAGAAATCCGAGCCCTGCTAATATATTATATACTTAGGAAATTGAAAATAACTTTGTTGAATCCACAAAATATTTTTTTTAAATATTAAAAACACGACATGTTTCGGAGGATACCTCCATCTTCGGGTGTAAAAATATAATAAAAACTAAACAAAGAAAGACTAATATAAAACGCATTTAAAATTCGATACAATAATTCAAATTTATAAATTAACCAAAAAAAAAATGTAATTTCGAAAAAACATACATTTGAAAAGACATAATTTATATAGAAATTAATAAATGATTATTTTTCATTTGATTGGGAATGGGAGCTTGGGAGATTAAATGTAGACAAAGTATTTAAGGAAAAAGGAGTAAAAGGAAGATTTTATATTATCATTATGTATTTAATATTATTTATTAGTTCTTACTGATAAAAAAAAATTATTAGTACTTATAACAAATAGCCCAGGTTAATTTTTAAATTTGAATTATTGTATCGAATTTAAAATGCGTTTTTATATTAGTCTTTCTTTGTTTAGTTTTTATTATATTTTTACATCTGAAGATGGTGGTATCCTTTGAAACATGTCGTGTTTTTTCAATATTTTTTTAAATATGTTGTGGATTAAACAAAGTTATTTTCAATTTCCTAAGTATATTACTATGGAATTCCACAGTGTTAATGCCTAAGCGCTCAATAAATAACACATGTATTTAATATACACGTGAAAAATTATAGTAAAGTTGATCTTACCATGTGACACAAAAGAAGTTAACTATGATCTGTTAGTATTACTAGAGCCATCTATTGATTTTGTTTGTAACTAAATAGTCATTGCGAATTAGCGTAAAATATTCATAAAAACATATTTAATCAAATCTATTTACTTTAGTGACGCCAGTAAGGAAGGCAATCTAACTGTTGATTGTAATTATCTTGATCTTCTTCCTCTTCTTCCTCCTTAATATAGACTAACGTGGTATGTTCTCCAGAGTGTTGCTCCTCCTGTGAGGTAGATTCCCAGCTGTCCTTCCTTCTTTTAGGAGGTCTTCCACGAGCACGAATCCCGTGAGGCTGATTATGTAGTATAATATAGTGATTACAATGGATTGAACATTTTTCATATCATAAGTCCTGGTGTTTAATATGTATTATATGAGGTATGCATACGAAATGATCTGATGATGAATGTGAATAAGTATAAAGCAATTCGGAGAACGGGCTTTCGCAATGGCATAAATATGCTTTCTGCAAGCCTCAGATGCATTGACAATCCGACAGATTTTAAATCTCACCTAAAAACTCACCTTTTCAAAATATGGTTATCTGATTGCTGGTGTCATATGCAGCTCTCATGACTAAAGACATTGTCAAAGCGCCCTTGAGGTGAGCTATTCACGAAAACGGCGCTATGCAAATTAGCTTTATTATTATTATATTATTAGTGGTTCCCAAAGTGGTGTATATAGACCCTTAGGGTTCGAATTCGACATTGGTTTGTTTGTGTTTTTGACACTCCTATAACATTGGTTTGTTTGTGTTTTTATTTTATATAAAATTGTTGGATTTGAATTTTGTTTCGTTTTAATTAATAATTGTACGTCTAAATAGTCCATTGTTTTGGCCGAAACACTATGATACTTCAACATTATTAACTGTTCTAATGTGACATTTTTTTAAAATACGTTTTGAGAATGTCGCGACAGTTTTTTCATCAGCTGTCGTGATATTTTTAAAAAGTGTATGTAAAACATTGTGATATTATATTATAAAAGTGTTGTAAAAATGTTCCGGATAGTTATCTTCGAGAGCGACAGCACAGACTGTTTAATGTATTATTATAATATAAAATGCAGAAACCACCTGCCGCTGGTGATACCGGCGGGGAGAGCAATCAAACTGCTGAACATGATCGCTACGGAAATCGAAGTCTTTCGAATTAGTGAAAGTACGTTTAGAAGACAAATACTCTTGACTTTATATTGTATTCCTAAATTCGAACCATCTCTCATGCGTTCCTGGTTAGAAAGTTTCAATCCTGGTATTGGTTTGCAGCAATTTCTTCTATTCTTCTCTTCCATTCTTCCCTGTCTTGTGCGGCTCTTTTGAAATCTGCATATGATGAGCAGCGCACGTCCACCAACAGGTCCTCCAGGTACTCTCGGCGTGGGCGTCCCCTAGAGTTTGTCCCCTCGGTCATACCCTCCATTATGGCATGCAAGAGGCCTTCTTGTCGTATTACATGGCCGATCCATCTTGCACGCCTTTCGTACAAGGTCCTGAGCAGGTGCCTTCCTCCTTCGATTCCTTGAAGAACTTCCTCATTCGTGATGTGGTCGCTCCAGGAAATTCCTAATAGTCTTCTATAGGACCATATCTCAAAAGCCTCTAGTCTCCGCTTATCTCTTTCGGATAGGCACCATGCGTTCCTGGTATTATGTATTATATTTTACCCGTTCTCAATAGATGCCTTAGACTATAATTGTTGTTTGTAATAATTTTTAAGAAAATTAACAGACTTGATTTGATTATGACCGATAATTAAATGATTTTTCTTCTTCTTTCAGGGCGGTTATGCGTCATCATGTTTGGAGTATTCGCGGTGGTGTTAGGAATTATTCTTAGCTCAGTTCCATGGGTCGACTATTTAGTACTAAAGGTAAGTTCAATGCAATTATTATTTTTTTAGTAACTAACTAACCATCACGCCGTCATCCTGAAGAGTTAGGCAGAAAAATTGGACCACCACATTGTTCTATCTTGTCATACTTCACTCATTTTCTCTACATTCATACACAGTCTCATGCACCCACGTTGATTTCTCAGATTCCTCACGGGTTGAAATTGTTTTTATACAACAGGTAGTTTGAAGCCAATTACTGTTTACAATTTAGCAATTATATTGATTCGCATGACCTAATCTATCGTCATTTTATTGTCACAAGAATTCTACACCAGACCGAAGACAGTGTGACAATCACACTGCCATCGCTGGGAATCGAACCCAGAACCTTCGGTATGCCAGTCAGAGCACCTATTTATTTAATATTTGATTTTGCCACGGTTTCCTCGATCTTCCCCTCTTTCTAGTTCCGTTTACGTCGTTAACTTCTTTATATTTGACGACTTTCGTGACCAAGTGGTAAGTGCATTGACTGCCACCCCGAAGGTTCCGGGTTCGATTCCCGGCGAGGGCAGTGTGATTGTCACACTGTCTTTGGTCTGGTGTAGAATTCACGTGACAATAAAATAGCGATAGATTAGCTACCTATCACATGTCACGAGAATCACTATGATAGCTAAAAATACTCTTTACATCGATTTGGCTCATGCTGTCATTATGTAAAGAGCGATTCAACAAAATAATAATAATAATTAGTCACTTGAGTGTCGTTGGTAAAGTCTATACACAAGGGTGGGCACTAAAACTCCATTACGTACTGCCATCTTTGCTTCATTGGATATATTTCTTTTTTCAGTGATACTTAAAGAAGGCCATTTATTTTGACGCTCTCGGTTTTAGTAAGTTTGGGTCGGCCTTAAAATACGTCAGATAAGGGGTTATGAACCCTTGAATTGGCATCAGGTTAGTGCACCCGACATTGCAAGCGAGATCACGCTCGCCAAATTCTGTAATTCCTTTTTTTTTAAATGGTCATATAATACATTGAATAATATCATGTACGAAGATTTTGGTTTCAGAAAATAAATTTTAAACCCATCATAAATAACGCTTAATCTAAAAATACTAAAAATAAACTTTACGCAACGAGGAGGTACCATAATAAATTTAAAGATAAAAAGAAGGAAATCTTCGTACGAATTCCGTTGTGAAGTAGCTTTGAATATATAATTTTTTTTTTCTTTATAAAAATCTAATTGTTTTTCTTGTCCTATCACACCTCCGAGATGCATAGGGCCTTATGGAAACTTCTTCATCCGACTCTATCGCATGCCTGATGCCTAACATCATCCCAAGTGAGGCCTGCTGCTTTGACCTCATCCTGTAGGTCTCTTCTCCAGGTGGCTCTAGGTCTGCCTCGCTTCCTCTTTCACCCCATAGGGGACCAGTCTAGTGCGCCCTTAGTGATGCAGGCTGGGTTCCGTCTCAGGGTGTGACCGATCCACAGCCATTTGCGTCTAGCGACTTGTTCTCTAATGGCTTGTCCCCTGCCATGGTCCAGAGAACGGCTTTTGACACTATTTGGGGCCAATAGATCTTGAATATTTCTTAAAAATAATATAAAAAAAAAGCAAAAATGGCGAGGGATATTGAAAGAAGGGTTGGGGCAGGCAACAAAGTGAATTATACACTTAAAGTTCTCATCGCAAACAAAAACATATTAAAAAAATTAAAATGGCAGTGTACAATGGTGTTATTTTACCGAGCCTTATGTTTGGAAGCGAAGCATGGAACTGGCAAAAGAAAGAATGAACGTAGAAAAAATGCCGAAGAAATGAGATCTCTTAGACGAATGTGTTGATACTCTGCATTTGATAGAGTGTCGAATGAAAATATAAGAAGCTAATGTGGTGCGAATGAGGGTGTTATGAACAAAATAATGATAATGATAATAGGCTGGACATGTGTGCCGAAGGTATGATGGAAGATGGAGTCAGAGTGTTACTAAAAAGAGGCCAAGGTTCAGCCGGAGTAGTTTTAGGGAGACAGCCCACCAGTTGGAGCGATGATATTGTCCGGACGGCGGAAAGGGTCTGAAGAAAACTGGTATGAGACCAAAAGGGATGGTGTCAGGATGGAAAGGCTTACTTCCAGCAGCGGATGGAGACAGGCTGAAGAAGACTGATAGATCCTCAATGAACAACGACCTAGGCAAAAAAATAAGGACTATCGATAATGGCCATAGACCAGAGCCAGTGGCAGACTGTTGTGGAGAAGGCCAAATCTCACATCAGGATATTCTATTATACTCGATACGGCATTCTGCAATAAATGGGATTCTTGTGGTCCATTCTTCGGACATGACCATTCCAGTCATCTTTCTCTATCTACTCCACTTTATAATATCCTGGGCCTCACATATCACTATTATTCTGGTGTTTCCCAAGTGATCTCTCAGAGTCTTGCCTTGTACCATCCTCAGTGTCTTCATCTCGGAAGCCGTCAGAACTTATTTGCTCCTGACTACGTCTGCCCTTGCTTCAACACCATGTCTTGTTATTATAACATAATACAATTCCTTATTATCCTTATTTTGCCAATTGCAAAGCTTTTCTTGCTCATAATATGCAAATCGTTTTTAGGTTCATTGGCATTTGTTATAAGTTCAAATTTACATAATTTTAAACGTGCATAACCTTTTTATTCCATATTCAAATAAATCATTTTTGGGTTCTTGCTTTATAAATATGTTTCAAAAATATATGTGGTCTTCAGTTTTATTTTTCGTGTTTGGGATTTCTGTATGCCTTAATATTTTTAGCCAGAATAAATTCTGTACCTTCCTTGATATATTTTTTGTACATATTTTATAATCATTCGTACT
The DNA here is from genome assembly GCA_022606425.2 of Lepidostoma basale. Lineage (NCBI taxonomy): Eukaryota > Metazoa > Arthropoda > Insecta > Trichoptera > Lepidostomatidae > Lepidostoma > Lepidostoma basale. Next base: position 55,085 of record JAHDVF020000188.1, read on the forward strand.
CTTCTTTCTCTTTTAATAAACATGACGATCTGTGGCACAGAAATCAGTCTCCTGAAATGATGAGGACCAACTTTCCCTCCATATCTTAGGTGGTCTTCCAGAGGAATTTTCGTAAGCGGCTGTTTATGCGAGTGTGGCACCATCCATTCCCTCCAGTATCTTCTTCTGGATCTACTCCATATATCCTCTATTTTGAAAGTTTTTCTTATGTCTGCGTAACGGACACGATCTCAGAGAATTAAGAGAAGGAATGATGGTTAGTTATTTTTAGAATGTTTCAAATCGTTTGTTTAATGAATTTTTTTTTTAATTTCAGAATTTGAAGCTGTCAAATGGATCTCTTAGTTTCCTCTACTGGCAAAAACCTGGTGTGGTTAGATTGTCAAAAGTCTACATATTCAACACGTCAAACCCGCAAGCTTTCTTGTACAACGGAGAAAAGCCAAAACTGCAAGAGATTGGACCCTTCGTTTACAGGTAAGGAAAACCTTAAAATATTGACCATAATGCATTGGCAAGGCGATACACATCGTTCCTATAACAGAAAATTAAACCTTTGGAAAACTATTGTTCTTCTTGTGAACGTTACTGTTTCCAGCCTGTGTGTCAGTACTGGGAGGATGCAAATGTCAAATATACTATCTTCAGGTGGCTCGCGAATCTTTTGGACTTAAGGATATAGGACAGTTTACTGTTTAGCTAACTAACTAACTAACTAACCATCACGCCGTCTCTCCGAAGAGGTGGACAGAAAGAATGAACTGTTACACTTTAACCGATGCGGCACTCCATCCTTCTCTTTTCGCTCCGCGGGAGATGCGGTGTAATGGGTTGCGAACCTCATCGCCACCAATAGGCATCTTCCGCAATATTTATTTAATTCTATACCATTTTGAGGGGCTGGGAATAGATTAATTAAAATTCAGTTAATTCGATTGTAAAATATTTTTTCTATATTCGTCATATTCCATATTTGCTCGACCTTCAAGAATGACGAATATAGAGGTTTAACAGTAAAAGTTAAAGCCGAAAAAAAAAATTCATTACTAATATAAAATAAAATAAAAACGTGCAGAATCAATTGCCATTTCCACTTAATACAGGTCTTAAACATAAATCTTATGCATGCATATTAAATACATGGCATAATCCAAGTTATCGAAGTTAGGTACAAGGTCTGTTCAAAAAGTATCCGACCATAATTTTTATTGGCAAAACAAATAACGCTTTGAGGGCGAACCTTAGATGACCGTTTGTAAGTATACTTAGTGCGCATGCTCAATTTTTTTCACGACCATAGCGCCACTCAGTCGCTTCCACGCCGTTGAAGAGTGAGCACGTGTACGCTATTGTCGTCGGATTTTAGATTTAACAATATTACTGAATCCAATTTTGTTTAAAGCTTGGGGATTCTCAAGTGGAAACTATCCGCAAAATTAAGATGCCTCCAGGCTGGAGGTACTGCCATAGAAGCCCAGAAGCCTGGCTTGCGTAAAAAAAAAATTGAATTAAAACCTCTTCTGGCTTACAGAGGTTCAGCTCTTGTGCCTATTCCTCTTACGTCTCTTCTTCTTCTCTGGTTTCAATCCTGGAATTGGTTTGCAGCAATTTCCTCTATTATTCTCTTCCATTCTTCCCTGTCTTGTGCGGCTCTTTTGAAATCTGCATATGATGAGCAGCGCACGTCCACCAACAGGTCCTCCAGGTACTCTCGGCGTGGGCGTCCCCTAGAGTTTGTCCCCTCGATCATACCCTCCATTATGGCATGCAAGAGACCTTCTTGACGTATTACATGGCCGATCCATCTTGCACGCCTTTCAGACAAGGTCCTGAAGAGGTGCCTTCCTCCTTCGATTCCTTGTAGAGCTTCCTCATTCGTGATGTGGTCTCTCCAGGAAATTCCAAAGAGTCTTCTATAGGACCACATCTCAAAAGCCTCTATTCCCCTCTTACGTAAGAGGGGAATATTGTTTGAAGGTGATTTTGTGGGTTGTTGGTTTATGCGGGGGAACGATTTCTAAGATTTGAGGGTTTTGATTCAAAATATCATACGCAAGCCGGGCTTCTGGGCTTCTATGGTAGTACCGCCACTGCCTCCAGCATGTTCTGTGCGATCTCCACACGAAGTTGCCTCTGCTCAATTGTCAGCAACTTTGGCACAAGCTTTGCTGAGACCCTTCTGAGGGCCAAATCTTCAGTTAAAATGGAATGAATGGATCCAACACTAATGCTTACTTCATCAGCAAGTTCTCTGATCGTTTTTCGACTATCCTGCATCACCAGGGTCCTTACTTGATCAATGACAACATCATTTTTGGATGTTGAGGGCCTACCGGATCGTGTTTCACTCTCCACTGATGAGCGGCCATCTTTGAAGCGGTTATACCACTCCTTTATCTGCGTGGTGCCCATTGCTTCGTCCCCTAACAGGGCCATGTAATACGACAAGAAGGCCTCTTGCATGCCATAATGGAGGGTATGACCGAGGGGTCAAACTCTAGGGGACGCCCACGCCGAGAGTACCTGAAGTACCTGTTGGTGGACGTGCGCTGCTCATCATATACAGATTTTGCACAAGACAGGGAAGATTGGAAGAGAAGAATAGAGGAAATTGCTGCAAACCAATCCCAGGATTGAAACCAGAGAGAGAGAGTATGTTCATCATAGGCACTAAAGGTTAAAAATGCACTTATTGAGTTGCGTTGCTTTTATTTGTAACTCTTTCTACGAGGTCCATTAGATCTTTTAGCAGATCTATGAACCGGTTAGAGGCATTTGAAATGTGGCTTCACCGAAGAATGTTCAGGATCCCATGGACAGACAGAGTGACGAACACAGAAGTCCTGAATCGTGCAGGAGTAAATAGAGAGCTGCTGACATTAATCAAAGTCCGCAAGATTGCATATCTGGGTCACGTTCTGCGAGGAGAGAAGTATCGCCTGCTGCATCTAATATTGAAGGGAAAAATAGAGGGCCGCAGGGGGGCAGGGAGAAGGCAGATGTCCTGGCTGCGCAATGTGAGGGAGTGGACGGGAATCGGAACTGTGGAGGAGCTATTCCGGATAGCGCAGAATAGGGAAGAGTTTACCAGAATGATCGCCAACGTCGGGGGGACCTGACAGGGCACTTTAAGAAGAAGCAGATCTATTGAAAAAAACATAATTAGAAGGACTTTGCAATTATGTATATTTTTTCTACTTCTAAGAATAAATCCCACTCATGTATGTAATATTCATTGCACGCGTTTTAATTCTCCTATTTACGCAGAATATATCGGAAACAATAATTGCCTATGAACAATTTAATTATCTAATTGCTTGTTTACCATACATTGTAGTAATTTGTATTGATTAGCAGCTCTTATTAATATACCAGTTATCTGTCATCAAATCACTTTGGCTTATACGAGATCTCTATATAGATATCTAAGAATATAGTGTTGGGACATCCTACATTATATATTTCTATCGTATTATATTTTTTTATGTATGGAAGTGAAGCATGGAACTGGCAAAAGAAGGATGAAAGTAGAATAAATGCAGTGGAAATGAATATCTTAGACGAATGTGCGGATACTCTGTGTATGATAGAGTGTCGAATGAAAATATAAGAAGTGAATGCGGTGCGAATGATGGTGTCATGAACAAAACATAGAAGGATCATTAAGATGGTTTGGACATATGGAAAGAATGAATGAAGAAAGAATGGTAAAAAAATTATATGTTAACGATGTTAACGGAACCAGAAATAGAGTGAGACCTAGGAAAACGTGGCACGATCAAATAAATCAAATATTGAATGTCGGCCATGTGAGGAGTCAGAGAAATCGACACGCGTGCATGACACGATGTATGAATGTTGAGGAAGCGAGAGAAATATGAAAGGAAAGAAAAGTGTGGCAGTCCATTCTTTCTGCCTATTCCTTCGGGGAGACGGCGTGATAGTTAGTTAGTTTGTTAGTTAAAACTATAGTGGACATATCTAGTCACAAACGATGAAGAACTGTTGCTTCTTCTTCCTCAAGAAATCGAAGTGTCTGGGAAGTGAAGAAAACCTTTGAGAAAAAGCAGTTGCAGCAAAACATCCCTGTTTAGAGCTGTATAAAGAGTAGAAATAGCCATAAAGCTGTCCAACCCCCAATAGGAGAGGAACAAGAAGAAGATTATGAAGAACATTGTAGTTTTTTCCGCTCAATGCTGAAAATATCGTTAAATCATTATCGATAATACATAAACGAGTTCTTAATTGGATCGTTCGATCGATTAACGATGTTTTAAGGTGTCTGTCCCATCACTATTTGTAATAATGCGCGGGAAATCAAAGTGTTATTTTTGCTGCAATTTCATAGAAATTACTCCATTTATCTGTGCTCAGATCACTCTAATCGGGTCAAGTTTAAACGCACTAGATGTCCCCTGCCGTTTATTACATCCAATTGTTGCAGGAGTTGTCAACGCGGCCCACGAATTATTAATAAATCTTCTTTTTCCTTGTTGTAGACCTATGTGGTCAGTTCTCTAGAGTGTTGCTCCTCCTGTGAGGTAGACTCCCAGCTATCCTTCCATCTTTTAGGAGGTCTTCCACGAGGACGAGTCCCATGAGGCTAATTATGCAACGCAATATAGGGGAGTCTGGTGGTGTCCATTCTTTGAACATGACCGTACCAGTCCCTTTTTTGCTGTCTGCTCTATTTTATAATATCCTCAACCTCACATATCTCTCTTATTCTGGTGTTCCTCACGCGATCTCCAGCGTCTTGCCTGCTATCGTCCTCAGTGTCTTCAACTCGGAAGTCCTCAAAACTTGTTTGGTCCCCACTGTGTCTGCCCTTGCATCGACGCCATATGTTATTATTGGTCTTACGCATGCTTTATAGTTTCTCATCTTACTCTTAATGGCCATGTCTTTGTTTTTCCATATTGTGGATTTTATATTTAATAACTCAATTGTCATAATTAGTTAAAAACTAACTAACTAACCATCGCACCGTCTCGACTGCCACACTGTTCTGTTCTTGACATACTTCTCTTGATTCCTCTACATTCATACATCGTGTCATGCACGCTCGTTGATTTCGCCGACTCCTCACATTTAATATTTTATTGATTTCATCGTGCCACTTTTTTCTCGGCCTTCCTCTTTTTCTAGCTCCGTTCACGTCGTTTACATATACCTTCTTAACCATTCTGTCTTCATTAAATTTAAATTCAATTCCCATGCTCGATATGTTCCCGTTACATCTCTCTTCTCCTCAATCCTAATTATACCCTTTTCACTCGATATGTTCCCATTACATCTCCCCTCTCCTCATTCCTAATTATACCCCTTCAACTTTTATACATAACTCGATCTCCGTTTAGTATAATAAGTGACCGCTCTGTTTTATTTGATTGTTAAAACTGTATACATTGATAAAGGTTACTTGTAACCGAGTTTTTTATTCAAATAGTTTATTTAAAATTCATATTCAAAACCAACGGTTGACACTCAATGTCGCGTCATAGTTGGCGTGTCAAGGCGTCAGTTTGCTAGTTTGTGTTGAAGATGTGACCTAAGATCATTGTCAGCGAGTGTCATTATCAAATGCTCTACGTATATTTAAAATGCGTCATCGATTTTTTACGCAGTATTACGATATATCATAATGAACACCATCAAACGTCTACAACCCTGAAAAGCGTATTTTCAGGGTTGCGTAAAGGAACCCTTATATTATCCAGGTGAGCTGATTTATGCAAGCTGATTGTGGATGATATACCTGTGGAGCAAGTAATGAGCTTCAGATATTTGGAAGTAGAAATCTACAGCCGTCTTTTTCTTCTTCTTCTTCCTCAGCCTATTCCCGTCCACTCCTGGACAAAGTGTTAACAGGTTATTCCAACGTGTCTATTTAGATCATCCTTCCACCGTAGTTGCGGTCGCCCTCCACTTCTCTTCGCCGTCCACGGTCTCCAAGTCAGCAGTCTTCTTGTCCACTTTTCATCTGAGTTTCTGGCTACGTGACCTGCCCATTGCCATTTTAGAGTCGCCACCCGGTGGATGATGTCAGTGACCTTTGTTTTTTCTCTCACCGTATCGTTTCTGACTCTGTCTCATAGGCTTATTCCTAACATGGCTATTTCCATGGCTCTTTGGGTCACTCGTAGTTTCTCGGCACTTTGTTTGGACAATGTAACAGTTTCAAGACCATTAGTACCAACTGGCAGAACGCAGGCTTCATAGACTTTTCGTTTCAGATTGGTCGGTATTTTCCGGTTTTTAAGGATGTAACTCATGTTTCCGAAAGCTGCCCAGCTTAGTCCAATTCTTCTTTTTAGCTCTGCGCTTTCATTATCTCGGCCCAATCGAATACTGTGTCGTGCCACAGCCGTAATGATCTTTAAACTGAAATACGAAGTCAAAAAAGTATTCGCCGTGTCCAGGAGTCTGAAGAATCTGGTCTGAAAGAACAAGCACATGCGTATTGGTTTAGTTTTTTTTGTCAATATTGTTGATAGATTTTTGTTTTGTTTTAGAATGGCAGTCCACAATGTTGTTCTTCTACCGACCCTTATGTATGGAAGCGAAACATGGAACTGACCAAAGAAGGATGAAAGTAGAATAAATGCAGTAGAAATGAGTATGAAAATCTAATAGACGAATGTGTTATACTCGTATAATGAAAATATAATAAGTGAATGCGGTGCGAATGATAGTGTTATAAATAAAATAATTAAAGGATCATTAAGATGGTTTGGACATATGGAAATAATGAATGAAGAAAGAATGGTAAAAAAATTACATGTTAACGATGTAAATGGAACCAGAAATAGAAAATGGCCGAGATAAATCATATATTGAATGTCGGCCACGTAAGGAGTCAGAGAAATCGACGCGCGTGCATGACACGATGTATGAATGTTCAGGAAGCGAGAGAAATTTGTCAGGAAAGACAAGTGTGGCAGTCCAATCCTTCTGCCTACCCCTTCGGGGAGACGGCGTGATGGTTAGTTAGTTAGTTAGTTTTAGTTTATTTTGTTTTTGTAGTTAGTTATTTTTGGTGCTTGTTATTTTTCTTGTTTGTTATTTTTGTTGTTTTTGTTGTTTGTTATTTTTGTTGTTTGTTATTTAGATATTTTGTTTGTTACAGGGAAGACATGGAGAAGGTGAACATAAAATTTCACGACAATGGAACTGTCACGTATCAACACAAGAAAATTCTCAGATTTCTCCCAGAGATGTCGGTCAACAAGGAGGAAAAACTAGTTGTACCCAATATTCCTTTACTGGTAAGTAATCGACCCAATCAAAAAAAAAACTTATTTATTTAACCTCTTCTTCGAAAAGTAAAGCAGATATTACAGTCCACACAATATTTAAAAGCAAATGTAAGAAGTGTTATGATCATAATAATTTCGACTGATAGGTGGTTATATACACAACTCATCCCTGATTATTATCTTCTCCTTCTTCCTCAGCCTATTCCCGTCCACTTCTGGACAAAGGCCTCCTCCATTCGCTTCCATGTCACTCTGTCTTGTGCAGACTGCATCCAGGTTATTCCGACGTGTCTGTTCAGATCATCCTACCACCGTAGTTGGGGTCGCCCTGCACTTCTCTTTGCCGTCCACACTCTCTGAGTCATCAGTCTTCTTGTCCACTTTTCATCTGAGCTTCTGGTTACGTGACCTGCCCTTTGCCATTTTAGAGTCGCCACCCGGTGGATGATGTCGGTGACCTTTGTTTTTTCTCTCACCGTATCATATCTGACTCTGGTTCTTAGGCTTATTCCTAACATGGCTCTTTCAATGGCTACTTGGGTCACTCGTAGTTTCACGGCACTTTGTTTGGACAATGTTACAGTTTCAAGTGTGACATGGAAGCAAATGGAGAAGGCCTTTGTCCAGGAGTGGACGGTAATAGGCTGAGGAAGAACAAGAAGATATGGAATGATAGCTGGGAGTCAACTTCCCAAGAGACTCCAGCCTGATTACATGATCAGATCAAAGGTCTAAAATGAGAAAAATAAGTATCACAGCGGAAGAATAGCGTGATTGTATGTTTAAGAAACGTTCAGAAAGGTTTTAATTAGTTTAATGGGTATAGTATTAATATAATATAATTCTCGTTAGTCTAACAAACACCGTTATAACATATTTGTATAAATACAGGAAACCTGGTATTTTTAAATTAATCCATTGTTTTACTTTATAATTTCTGTTAAAAAAAAACAGGATATTGCGTGCCACAAACAATAAAGTTGTTGATAAAAGAAACAAATATGTCTTGCTAACTTTAAAACAATAACTAACGGGTTGGCAGAGAAGTAAAATAGATTCTCTTTACAATCACAAGTGTCTAATAGGTATCTAAATATTTTGGTCTGGAAGAACAAGCACATATGTATAATACGTATTGACAGCAAGGTCTGAATTTATAAGACATGCATGCAACCTATCATGATGTACGCTGTAGAAACGCAGGCTGACACTGTGCGAACCAAGGGTCTACTTAGAACATCTGAGATGAAGGCCCTAAGATCAACTAACTAACTAACCATCACGCCGTCTCCCCGAAAGGTCTCTCCTCCAGTCTAGCGGCGTATATTCCTCCTCCAAGCACTAGTTAAATAACTTACATAACCATGCAGAAACCACTTCGCCACCACTTTTAATAAAATCTATGGCAATACAATCAAACCCAACAGCTTTTCCACTTTTCATTGCTTTCACGGATCTTTCCTCAAAGTGACAAAGTGCCCTAAGATCAATTATTGTAAAAACTCTCCAAGATCGTGTCCGCAACGCAGACATAAGAAAAACTTGCAAAATAGAGGATATCGTTCGGCGGAGTAGATCCAGAAGAAAATACTGGAGGGACCATGTAGCCAGAATGGATAGTGACATACTCGCATACATGGTACAGCCGCTTACGAAATCCCCTCCGGAATCCGTCTACCTGGAAGACCATCGAAGAGATGGAGGGACAGCTGGACCTCATCATTCTAGAAAACAAGATTCCTGTACCACAGATCGTTAGATCTATTAAAAGAAGAAGAAAATGAAGATTTCCGTGGAAACGACAGAATAAGAGAAGCAGAAAGATTTGTATTGAGTACAAAAATTTAGCAAATTAAAAGCACGCTATTAATTTACTGCAAATCTAACATAGGATACTTCCAAAACTGCGTCACAATACCACAAACATATTTAAATTTTCACATTTTTTTTAGATTCTCTTGTATCCAAATATAGCACATTTGTGTCAAAGATCGCGGGTAAACAACGGTAACTGCAAAATTGTTTATCGTTATAATTATAATGATCAGAACACCGAAAAAAAACATGTTTTCGGATAGTTCGTTTATTGAATAAACAGTAACAGAAATTATAAAATAACAATGAACATATCCTTCTTCTTTTTCTAATTCATCGTGATTGGAGGTTGGACAAGATCATTACTATTTTTACTTTGGATATAGCAGCTCTAAGCAGATATGGTGTGCTGCAATTGAACCATTCTTGAAGTTTTCTAGCCAGGATTTTCTTCTTCTCCCGATTTGAAGTATTCCAGTTTCCTGCGCTTTATGGTCATACTAATTTTTTTTAACTCACACGTGTTTCGGTTACAAGTAACCTTTATCAATGTATACAATTTAAACAATCAAATAAAACAGAGCGGTAACTTTTATACAAAATGGAGATTGAGTTATGTATAAAAGAGGAAGGGGTATAATTAGGATTCAGGAGAGGGGAGATGTAAAGGGAACATATCGAGTGGAAGGGGTATTTATTATTATTATTATAATAAACGCGAATGTTTAATGGTTTTACTTGATTTAATTCATATAATTACTTATATAAATAGCAGTTACAAATTTGTGTCGCCTTGCGAGGGCATTTTCAAACTAAGCATTTTCACGCTAAGTTTGAAAATGCCCTCGCAAGGCGAAACAAATTTGTAACTGCTATTTATATAAGTAATTATATGAATTAAATCAAGTAAAACCATTAAACATTCGCGTTTATTATTATTATAATTATAATGGAGTTTTACAAAACAAAAACCTCAACAATCAATCAATGGAAGGGGTATAATAAGGATTGAGGAGAGGGGAGATGTAACGGGAACTGAATTTAAATTTAATTGGTTATTTATTATATTTTCATTATTTTTAATGGATTTTTAAATTTCTAAATTGTTTAAAGTTAGATTTTTATTATTAATATGCAAAATTTTAATACCGTTTTTTTCTTTATCCGAAAAAAAAATCTTTCTTCATTCGCCACAATACTCCCCCGTTTGAGACTCTTTCTGTCCATGATATTTTTAATATTCTACGATATATTCACATTTCAAAGGCACCTGTTTGATCTTAGAGAGTACCTTGTCTTCCTAAACTCTCTCTATCCTAAATCTTTCATGCGCTCCTGGTATTATATTATATATTACTCGTATATTATACCTGTACTCAATGCCTTTAACCTTAATTTATTATGTTTGTAATGTCTGTTGAGATAATCAATTGATTTGATTTTTATAATGACTGTTATTAAAAAATCACGCTGATTATTTAATTATTTTAAATATTTTTTTAGACTCTGTCCACACAAGCTAACGAATTGGCTGGTATCCTTCAGTCTTCACTCAACTTCGGATTGAAAGGGTTGAAACTAATTTCACCACAGAAGGACAAGTTCAACCCTTTCGTCCACGTAACGGCCGAGGAGCTGGTCTTCGGCTACCAGGATCCACTGGTTACCCTTGCTCACAAGTTTTACCCCAGGGGTAAAAGACCTATGAGTCTGATGGGTCTTCTCATAGCAGTAAGTATGATTTAATTACTTTTATATGTTTACGATGCATTTTATGTTACAGACCGTTCTTTTCTCTATAAAAACATTCAATTAAGAGTGAAGTAACCATCGTGGCAGAGTAGTAACAGATATGAAGGCCCAGGTTCGATTCCCGGCGACGACAGTGTGTTTCTTACACTCTATTTTGTCTGGTGTAGAATTAACGCTTCAATAAAATAGTGATAGACTAGCTAATTGGACTAAGCTGGGCAGCTATCAGAAACATGGGTGACTCAAAGAGCCTTGGAAAGAGCCATGTTAGGAATAAGCCCAAGAGACAAAGCCAGAAACGATACGGTGAAAGAAAAAACAAAGGTTACTGACATCCACCGGGTGGCGACTCTAAAATGGCAGTGGTAAAAAATATGTATTATTATTACTAAATAATAATAATACATATTTTTTACCACTCTGATTTCATATAAAGCAAGCTCTCCAAACTTTCTTTGCAATGAAGTAACAATTTATGAATTTTTTAGCGAAATCGGTTCAGCAGTTTTTTAGTATAAAAAAACTAACTAACCAACTAACCATCACGCCGTCTCCCCGAAGGGGTAGGCAGAAAGAATGGACTGCCACACTTTTCTTTCCTGAAATTTTTGTCTCGATTCCTCAACATTCATACATCGTGACATGCAAGCGCGTCGATTTCTCTGACTCCTCCGTGGCCGAAATTCAATATTTGATTTATTTGATCGTGCCACGTTTTCCTCAGTCTTACTCTATTTCTAGTTCCATTTACATCGTTAACATATATATTTTTTACCATTCTTTCTTCTTTCATTTTTTCCATGTGTCCAAACCATCTTAATGATCCTTTCATTATTTTGTTCATAACACCATCATTCGCACCGTATTCATTTCTTATATTTTCATTCGACACTATCATACACAGAGTATCCACACATTCGTCTAAGAGATCTCATTTCTACCGCATTTATTCTACGTTCATCATTTTTGCCAGTTTCATGCTTCGCTTCCATACATAAAGGTCGGTAAAAGAACACCATTGTGCACTGCCATTTTAGCTTCTATGGATAGGTTTTTGTTTGCGATGACAACTTTAAGTGCACCATTCACTTTGTTACCTGCCACAACCCTTCTTTCAATATCCCTCTCCACTCGCCTATGTTTTGTAAACATACTACCGTAATACACGAATCATATACTTACTCCAATTTTTCACCATTCACGATAATGTTGCAGACTGTCATGATTTCTTATTTTTCAAAAATCATTACTTTGAACTTATTCACATTCATTTCGCATGCATACCTCATACATACTATTCACCAGGACTTGTAGTTCATGCTCGTTGTCTGCAAGTAGGACAGCGTCATCCGCATACAAGAGACAGCTTGTACGTATACTTTTTTTCTTCTTAGGATGCAGTATTAATATGTTTAAATGTATTTATAACAATCTTTCAGATTTCCCGCTATAATTAAAAAGAACAACCACTTTTAAATACCTCATTAAAGGCATTCTTTAATTGGAGTTCTTGGAAGATTGCGTTTGTTGTTCTTGTTCCAAGATTATTTGCGTAACCACTGCGCTGTAATATACTAGGGTCATTCATAAAATAAGGTTCCCATATATATTTTTTAAATATGCAGCTTTATTGTTTTCCTTAGCATTATACATCATATTAAAGCTTAAAACTTACTCTATTTTTCTACATAATCGCCGTTTCTGTCTAAACACTTGCAGACGATGCTCCAACTTTTGTATCCCCAAGTCATAAAATTCTATCGCCATTCCTCTGAGAAATCGAATAACTTCTTCCTTGACTTCATCATCAGTATGGAAGCGCATTCCATCCAAGTGTTCCTTTAATTTTGGGAATAAGTGGTAATCACTGGGGGCTAGGTCCGAACTGTAGGGTGGGTGGGGCAAAACAGTCCAGCCAAAATCTGTCAGCAGTTCTTGTGTTCGATTTGAGACATGAGGTCGAGCGCTCAACACGTTTCTGCTTGTGGTTTTCTGTGAGCATTCGTGGTACCCACCGCGCACACACCTTTCGATAGCCTAATTTTTCAGTTAAAATTTTGTGAATTGTTATGTTGGATGTCCCAGGAATACGAAGAGCAAGTTCGTTAATGATGATCCTCCGATCCTCGAGCATTATGCTCTCAACTTCGCATCTGGCGGAAACAGCGATAGGAAGCTCCATTTTCGATGGCTGCCAGGCCGACACTGACGGGCGTAGCGTGGCGGGAGCGGCAGGGATATGGAGTGGAGGAGTTGATGAGTCAGCCAGTGTTGCCAGATTTTTCCCAGCGCGCCGCTATCTTTATTGACAGCATAGGGAACCTTACTTTACGAATTACCCTCGTATATCAAGATATAGTATTTTATATATTTACTTAGAGTAACTGGACAGAGACTTCCACACTCCTCTATTATGACAAACCTCACGAGATCCCCTTGTATTCATACACCGTAATACTCACGCTCGTAGATTTATCTGACTTCGAATGTGGCCGGGTTGTACGAGTATTTGATTAATTTATGTTGCAAAAAAGGGGTGAAAGTAAAAAAAAATCAAGTATAAATGAGATATCTTAGACCGGTTGTCTTAACCGGGGGTGCCCGCACCCTTGGAGGTGCGGAAAGGTATTTTTGGGGGTACGGGAGACACCCCTCTTCTTTTTGTCCTGACACACCTCCGTGGTATTCTCACATGCGTCTAAGATATTTCATTTCTACTGTTCTACTTTCATCCTTCTTTTGCCGGTTCGATGCATAAGGGTCGGTACAAGAGCACTCTGCTATTTTAGCTTTTTTGGATAGATTTAATGATCTTTTTATTCAGAATTAATTGTATCCCAATAGAGACGAAGATGTAAATTATTTGGAAACAGAATATGGTGGTCGAGACGTTTACAGGACTTATGACCTGTCATTGGTTGGGTTAAGCGATCGCTTTATGTAATACAACATTCCCCATTCCGCCCTTCCTCGAACACCACAATTATTTGAAAGTTGTATATATGCTACCATGTTGAGAAACATTTCACATATTTTAGTTCAATCTACACTAGTGTCTACAAGTACGAGTATTTGTATACATTCAAAAAAACAAAATGATATTTTTATAATTTTATTTATCACACTTGCATTCGCACTAATATACGAGTAGACCTAAAACTGAGAATATTTCTCATCATGACCTATGTATGGAGTATCTTGACGTACGGCTGCGAGACATGGTGCCTATTCGAAAGAGATAGAGGCTTTTGAGATGTGGTCCTATAGAAGACTATTAGGAATTTCCTGGATAGACCACTTCACAAATGAGGAGGTTCTCCAAAGAATCGAAGGAGGAAGGCACCTGCTCAGGACCTTGTCCGAAAGGCGTGCAAGATGGATCGGCTATGTAATACGACAAAAAGGCCTCTTGCATCCATAATGGAAGGTATGACCGAGGGGACAAGCTCTAGGGGACGCCCACTCCGAGAGTACCTGGAGGACCTGTTGGTGGACGTGCGCTGCTCATCATATGCAGATTTCAAAAGAGCCGCACAAGACAGGGAAGAATGGAAGAGAAGAATAGAGGAAATTGCTGCAAACCAATCCCAGGATTGAAACCAGAGCAGAAGATTCGCGCTGCATTTCCTTCTTAAATTTGCATTTGACACTCTATCGTTTACATATTATTATAAGTTTTTAACAAATACATATTTTCGTTTATTTAAATAAGCCAAGGAAATAAAGCATACGTTATTTGAACAATCGTGTTAGTTTTTGGTACTAACAAGCAAAGAGTATTGGTTTGTAATAATGTAAATATTTTTGGTCGCCTCTCGGGCATCTTTTTGTTAAATATCTTGTTTATACGAACATAATATTGTTTAAGGAAAACCCAATGGAAAAACAAATGTTTGAAAAAGCCTTAAAACTCGTTTCTTGCGATTTTTATAATGCGAATTCGGGGTTACACTAACTTAAAACGTTGATTGCTGAGTACGCATATTTACGTTATCGCATTAAGCGCTCGTAGAGGCGAATCGATCTGAACGTCACGAAAATTGTAACCCCCGCATAAATAAAAGTGACAGGTTTCACAGTTCTCTAGCGCCAGGGTCGTAAAGTCTATATTGGTTTGCGTTGTTTTTTCTTTAACTTCAAAGCATCTACAACTTTTCATAGGGAAAAATATCCAGAGTGGTATCCCCTTGCCATCTCTGGAGGATTTTCTGTCGGGGTTACCTTCCCTTAGCTGGGTTTATCCAGTTATATGGCGCTGCAAGTTCGCCATTCGTCCTCTCTCTATCTGCTATGGCACTAAGTAATATGTGCCACATTGCCCGGGGTTCGCGGGGTCTTTAAAAAGACCTCTCGTGGACGCTAGAGAGTTGGACTTGATAGTTGTGTTGCTATTGTAAATGCAACATGGCGCCTTACGACATTTTGTAGAGGCTTGCTTTCCAGCAAAACATACCCCATCGTAGTTCTACTACCCTTTTGAACCCCATCTAACCATCGTTCGTTCCATCTGACCATCTTAATGGGTCATAGGATTCTGCCGAGAATTTTCCTTTTCAATTCGTTATAGTTAGTCAATGTTATGAACCAATTGGAGGCCTTTGAGATGTGAATACACCGAAGGATGTTACGCATCTCCTAGACTGACATGGTCAGCAACACAAACGTTCTCCATAGAGCCAGAGTTGACAGAGAGTTGCTGAGCAACATCAGAGTCCGTAAAGTATCCTACTTGGGCCATGTTCTGAGAGGCGAAAAGTACGCACTATTACATCTGATCTTGGAGGGTAAAATTGAGGGTCGACGAGATGTTGGGAGAAGGCGGGTTTCCCGGCTTAGGAACATTTGAGAGTGTACGGGGATGAGGACCGTGGGGGAGCTGTTCCGAGCTGCCCAGGACGGGGAGGCCTACTCAAGGGTGACAGTCAACGTTGGGGAGGCCTGACAGGACACGGAAAGAAGAAGAATTCGTTATAAATTTTAACAGTTGATATTTATTTGATTTCACAGAGAAACGGGACCCTGAACGAAGTGTCAACAATTCACACAGGACACACTGGAATGGAGAATTTTGGATATCTTGATAAACTGAATGGGCTTGATCACCTTCCGTACTGGCACGGTAAGCCATGCACTGACATCAGGTAAGCTCTACTCTATATTCTAGATCTTATTACCATTCTATCATATCAAAGTTCCCGGACGTTCACTTCAATATGTTGAGCCGGAAGATTTTTAGACCTTTGGGGTTACGCCACCCTGAAATTTAAAAAAAATCAGAGGGGTTCAAAAGGAACCAGAGGACATCACAGCAACAATAGAAGACCTCATGTACGGTTCAGGAATCGCAGACTAAATGTAAATAAAAAAATATATTTAATTTTAATACGCTGACGTTCTATTTTATTTTCCTTTGCGTTTTTCTCGAAACTACTTTTTTATAAATATTATTTAAAATAGTGTTTTTTTTTTATTGGGTGTCATGTTCGAAAGTTATACATTTTTTAAACTCAAAATTTCAATGAAAATTTAATATTTTTTGTTCAAACAGCTGCCATTTCTACAAAAAATTGAAAATCCTTATCCCTACGTCACTCGATAGCTATTACAATTCTTAATAATAAACAGTTTTTTCTTTTTCATTTTGGACAATGCATTATAAAAAAATTATGTACACCATCATCAAGGATTTTCAAAACGGCTCTATATAACAGGTTATATCTCCGCCATATATTGTATATATATTTTAAATATTAAATATTGTAAATTGTTTTTAAAAGTACTATGTACATGTATAAATAAAGATCATTTTATTATCTTAAATGGCTGCGTTAAAAAAAAAATCATATTAATACCTATTTTTCCGAGCGCCAAGGTGGCGGAACCCCTTAAAGAGCTACCCGGAAGTAGAGATAATGGCATTTCAGAGAGAGCACGTCTCAAAGAGATTTATTTAATCCCACTCCACTACTAAAACCTCTTCCTTCTTCTTCTTTATTGTGTCAAAGCAACTTGGTTAGAAAACGTCGGCCCAGAAGTTCGCCAGATTCTCATTCTTGCAAGGGCACTTCGTGAGTGTTGGTGGCCTGAATCTAGAAAATGAATGTTTCTCTCACGGTCTATTGTACGTAGTATCACATATCCGCAAACCAAATCGAATTGAAATGAATGTAATTCATTTCAATGTAATTTTCATTAAGATTTTTGCATATTTATTGAACTTAATTCATTTTGAGTATTCATATTAATTTAATAAATAATTTAATTTAATTCAGCTAATAAGTTAACACAACATTTATTGATTCGAGGCGGTACGAAGTTCGCCGGGTCAGCTAGTTTATAATAAATTTCTGTTGTGCACTGACTTCTCTTGTTCTCTTAACCACGTGTTGATAATGTTATTCGAATTTAAGCGATACCGTACCGCCAGCTACTTCGTTCATTCAAAATACATGACAAGTATCATTCAAGTTCATGACAACCTTCGTGGCAGAGTGGTAAGAGCTCTGATTTCCATTCCGAAGGTTCTGGGTTCGATTCCCGGCGATGGCAGTGTGATTGTCACACTGTCTTTGGTCTGGCGTAGAATTCTCGTGACAATAAAATGGCGATAGATTGGCTACCTGTCACATGTCACGAGAATCAATATATCAGCTTAAAAACCAATTGTATACTGTAATTGGGTTCAAGCGACCTGTTGTATACGTAAAAAAAAAAAAAAAAAATATTTTGCGACACACAAATATCCCAAGAATTATTTCAAATGTTCTTATTTAATTTTTATATTTGTTCTTTATAGGGCTTCTGAGGGCTCCTTCTTCCCGCCAAGAGACATAACAAAGTCAGACATTGTCTACATTTACGACAAGGACATATGCAGGATACTTCCGCTGCAGTACAGAGAGCCAACGGTTAAAGATGGTATGTACACAAAATCACCAAATAACCTTTAATATTGAAGAAGAACTTTAATCATCCTGTCCAAAAAAGCTTAAATGGCAGTGCACTATGGTGTTCTTGTGCCGACCCTTATGTATGGAAGTGAAACATGGAAGTGGCAAAAGAAGGATGATAATAGAATAAATGCAGTAGAAATAATATCTCTAAGACGAATGTGTGGTAAATCAGTATATAACTAACTAACTAACTAACCATCACGCCGTCTCCCCGGAGGGGTATGCAGAAAGAATGGAACGCCACACTGTTCTGTCCTGACATACTTCTCTCGCTTCCTCTACATTCATCCATCTTGTCATGCACGCACGTCGATTTCTCCGACTCCTCACGTGACCGACATTCAATATTTGATTGATTTGATCGTGCCACGTTTTCCTTGGCCTTCTTCTATTTCAAGCTCCGTTCACGCCGTTTACATATACCTTCTATACCATTCTGTCTTCACTCATTCTTTCCATGTGTCCAAACCATCTTAATGACCCCAAATCTGTATATGATAGTGTCAAATGAAGTATAACAATTGAATGCGGTGCGAATGAAAGTGTTATGAACAAAATAATGAAAGGGTCGTTAAGATGGTTTGGACACATGAAAAGAACGAGTGAAGAGAGAATGGTGAATAAGGAATAAGTAAACGACGTGAACGGAGCTAGAAATAGGGGAAGGCCGAGCAAAACGTGGCACGATCAAATCAATGAAATATTGAATGTCGGTCACGTGAGAAGTCGGAGAAATCGGCGTGCGTGCATGACAAGATGTATGAATATAGAGGAAGGAAGAGACTCTTACTTATGGAAGTGTACCATAGAACTGGCAAAAGAATGATGAAAGTAGAATAAATTAAGTAGAAATGAGATCTCTTGGATGAATGTGTGGAAAATCTGTATATGATAGAGTGTATAATAAAAGTGCTATGAACAAATTAATAAGTATATGTTAACAAGCAAATGAAACTAGAAATAGAGGAAGACCAAGGTAAACGTGGCACGATCAAATAAATCAAATATTGAATGTCGGCCACGTGAGGAGTGGGAGAAATCGACGTGCGTGCCGATGTACTCGTATGAATGTTGGGGAATCAAGAGAAATATGTCAGGAAAGAAAATTGTGGCAGTCCATTTTTTCTGCCTACCCCTTCGGAGAGACGGCGTGATGGCTTGTTAGTTAGTTTGTTAGAGTTTTACATAATTTTTTTTTAATGTATACAAATACTTGTAGACAAATACTGGATTTTACCCATTGCGGGTTAATAATTTTTAAGGATCAATTGTATCTCAATAGAGATGTAAATTATTTTTTTGGAAACAGAATATGGTAGTCGAGGCCTTTACAGGACTTATGACCAGTCATTGGTTGGGTTAAGCGATCGCTTTATGTTAACAACTTTCCCCATTCCGCCCTTCTTACGACCACCACGTCTGACAATTTTTTTTTAAAGATGTATATATGCTACTATATTAAGAACACATTGTTTTACATCATTGTTGAAGAAACAATAAATATGAGATTTTTTAATGTTTTTTTAAGGTATCCATGCAGACATATATACGCCTCCTAGTGACACCTTCCAGACAGTGGATAGAGCGCCTGAGAATAAGTGCTACTGTCCAGGAAACGAAGTCTGCCCGCAAAAAGGTCTCCAGAACATCAGTCCCTGCCAATACGGTAAGGATTCATTTTCATTTATAATTTTATCATTTCATTCGCAAATTTAATTTAATTTCACAGTGTTGTGTAGCTATTGTAGTACAGTTTTTTCTTATCAGTGATAAAATAACACAATTACATATTACAGTAGAACTCGAATTATTCGAATCAATTGGGACCGGACCCCATTCGAATAATTGGAATTTTTTTCCGAAAAAGGGTCTATTTGAATTAATTGCTGTATGTATGCTGAAAATGGGCGAAAAAAATATTTAAAAAAAGAGCATAAGTAATGACGTTACTTCCATACAAGCCGAAAAGCCGGGCTTGCCTTAAAAATCTATAATAAAACGATGTTTCTGGCGCGTTTGAGCCGTCTACGAATGAAATAATATTAGGTCCTTACATATGAAATTGGCGTTTTGTATGGGAGGAACATAAAGTTGATTTTTTTTAAATATAATATATTTATTTAATCAAAGTATGTACCATTGCTATCTATGCACTTTTGCCATCTCATAGGTAGTTCATCGATCCCTTTACTTAAAAAAACATTCGGACGGGAATCAATAAAATCTTTGAAGTCGGTTTGGACTGCCCCATCGGAGATTAATTTTTTCCCTTGCAAGAAGTTATCCAAATTTCGAAAAAAATAGTAATCTGTTGGGGCAAGGTCCGGAGAGTACGGTGGATGTCTTAGACATTCCAATTGAAGCTCTTCTAATTTGGTAGCCGTCTGTTGTGCAGTGTGTGGTCTAGCGTTATCATGAAGCAGCAGTGGCCTAGAGTGATTAACCAGCCTCGGTTGTTTAGCAGCTAGCTTTTCCATCATGGTTTGCAGTTGCTGACAATAAATATCTGCCGTAATCGTCTGGCCAGATTTAAGAAATCTGTAGTGAACGACACCAACACTAGTCCACCAAACGCTCAAAAGTAACTTTTTTGGAGTCAATTTTCGCTTGGGGAATGGTTTGGCTGGTTCGGCAGGGTTCAGCCATTGCGATGAGTGCTTCCGATTATCATACAGGATCCACTTTTCATCACAGGTAATGATTCGATTCAAAATCCCTTCATTATTGTGCCGGTTGAGTAATGCAACGCAGCAGTCACCGCGCGTTTGTTGATTTGCTTCACTCAATTCGTGAGCTACCCACCTTTCAAGCTTTTTCGCCTTCCCAATTTGCTTCAAGTGGATTAAAACAGTTTTATCACTAACACCGCAGCCTGCAGCTAACTCGGACGTGGTTTGCGATGGATCCGCTTCCACAATAGCCTTTAATTCTTCATTATCAACTTTGGTCTTCGGCCGTCCACGGGGCTTGTTCTGCAGGTCGAAATTTCCAGAACGAAAACGTTGGAACCAAAAACGCACTGTGTTTTCTTTTGCGGCACCGTCGCCATACACATCATTAATCCTTCTAGCCGTTTCTGCAGCACTGGTGCCACGGTGGAACTCGTACTCGTAAATAACGCGATATTTCAAGTTTTCAATTTTGTAAACTGAGTGACGCAATGAAAAAAAACAATTGAGGAAAAAACAAATGAATTATAATTTTCGAAATACAAATACTTGAGTAAATAGCTGTATGAATTTGAATTTGGAATTCCTAACCAAAGAGAAGATATTTGAGATCAATGTTGCCAGTACGGCAAAACGCCAATTTCATGTGTAAGGACCTAATATTTCGAATTTTCAAGATAAGCCTACGTGTATGTTTTGTTCCACTCATACGCGCCGTATTTTATTTCACTCATACGTACCGTAGGTGAGATGCCCGCGAAATCGCCTACGTCCACTTGTTTTGTTTCATTTGTTTGATGGGCTTCATATTGGGCATGCAAAATGTAAAAGGGTCTTTGTCGCACTTATGTATTTTTGACTTGTAATCATATAGCTAGGTGCATATAAAGCATAAGATATCTACAATTTTTTGTATGGATTTGAAGCCGGGCTTTATCACTCTGAAGTATGTTACTTTTCGATGTGTCACGATTCGGTGATTCGGATAGTCAGATTTCGGATAATTGTAGTTCAACTGTAACAGGAACGCATGAGAGATGGTTCGACATTACGAATACAAGATACTCTCCAAAGTCAAGATTATTTGGCTTCTGAACGTACTTTCAATTAATATGAAAGCCGTTGAGCAGTTTGATTACTGGGGGGGGGGATGAGGGGGGAGTAAGGGGGATTCTATTGACTCTTCGCTGGAGGATTGATCTGATCCCAAGTACCTATCCACATCTCCTCGACTTTGGTCTCCCCTTGAAACTATGCGAAATGTTAGAGATCGAGTGTGAATAACCTCGGTGGATAATATTGATGCATAGGCTAACGTGGAAGGACACCTCGCCAACCCGTCTGGCAAGCGTGGCGTTGTAATGCCAATGCCCGTATGACGTGTCATACGTGGAGAAGTATGGGGGAGGCCTATGTCCAGCAGTGGACGACAACGGCTGTTAAAGAAGAGCATTTTGATTACTCTATCCACCGGCATCACCAGCAAGTAATAAGGAAACGAAGAAAGAAGTGAAGAATATAAGTTATTGCAGCATCTTAATGTATCTAATGTTTCAGATGCTCCTGTATTTCTATCGTTTCCACACTTCTACGATGCCGACCCTACGCTCCTAGATCCCTTCATAGGAATGAATCCTATTAAAGAAAAGCATGAGACATATTTCAAAATTCAACCGGTAAGAATTTATTTTGTTTATTTGAAAAATAAACTAAAAACATGTTACATTTCAATGCAGTTATTTTTTTTAATCGAATGTATTTGTTGGCGATTTTTTTATGAACCAAAGCACTGTTTTTTCCACATTTGAGTTTATTTTTCTCGACATGCTTAGAAGGCCATGACCTTACTTGCCTCCACTTTATTTATATACACAAAAATGTGTGTGTGTATGTCAGGATAGAGCAGTATGGTGTTCCATTTATTTTGCCTACCCCTCCGGGGAAACGGCGTGATGGTTAATTAGTTAGTTTAAAAATATTCACTTCATGTTTCGGACATGACCTTCATCATCAGGTTTAAATTAAATTTAACTCAAATATTTCTTAACTAGTTAAGTGTTATTATTGTTTAAAAAAACATTTTTTTTATTAACAATTTAAAAAAATGGTTTTTAATATCTTGTTTTTGATTTTCAGAAATTAGGTGTTCCGGTCGAAGGGAAAGTCAGGGTCCAACTGAATTTAAGGGTAAAACGAAACTACATTGTGGACAGTTTTCCTGACATCGTCTACCCGATCATGTGGATTGAAGAGGTAAGAGCCTTTCTTCAAGAAGTCTTCCACTTTGATTTGATCTGCATGCTATACAGTCTCTATGAGTGGGTCCAATTATTATAACCTCAAGATGGATACATTACGCCTTGGTTTACTTACTTCATGTAGCCATACAACTCTTGAAGGGTTTTAGCCTCCTTGATGATTTTCTTCCAAACTCCTCGATCCTGCGCATTTCGCTACTAGCAGTCCGATTCGCCAAACCTGGCCAGATCAGCCAGAACATGTTCGAAGCCAGGAACATCGTCGATTGTTCCTACTTCGAACATGGCCGCCTTTCAATAATTGATTAATTTGGTCATGCCATGTCTTCCGTGACTTCTTTTTCCATTCACATTACTTGTATATATATTGTTAACCATTCTCCCCTCATCTATTCATTCCATTACTTCCTCTTATTCCTCTTACTCTTATTCCTTTCTTACTTCAACATTAGGTATTTTATCATAAAAAAAATCGCACATTCTTCTTAGTGACCTCATTTTTATGGCAGTTATCCTACTTTCATTCTTCTTCTGCCTACTCCTAGTGCCTTTTTCTTCAACCAAATTAATAAATGATTAAAAGATGATTACTTTCCAAGTCGCAAAAAATGACGAGCGTGCATGTTACGATGTATGAATATAGAGGAATCTCAAGGGGTATGTCAGAACAGAACAGTATGGCAGTCCATCCATCCACCCAAAGTAATGAGGAATACAAATAATTGAAATCTTTTCTCCTTTCAGGGTATTGATGAGTTGACTCCGCCCATAAAGCGTTGGATATACCTGGCAACCACAGTCAGCGCCGTGGCTGGACCGCTTTTGTCTTATGGCACGATCGCCTTCGGGCTCTTCCTTCTGGCGTGCGTCTTCATCAGGGCGTACAAGAGCTTCGTCTTCAACCGCGAGACGATCGAGCTGATCGAGCTCGGCAAGAAGTCCATCAGGAGGGGATCCAGCATCATCGTCAACGGGCCGCACAAGCTGATGGTGGCCAGGGACTCCTATTCCCTCCTCACACCTTCCCCGCACACAGGACATAGACTAGCCAGCCATACGAGTAACGAAGAAGACGAACAACCAATGCTTAATTAATAAGACTCTTTCCATGTTCATAAGAGTGGCAGTGCAGTGAAAAAAACCGTATATGTACGCACTAAGAATCTGTGGCGGTACCCCCATAGAAGTCCAGAAGCCCGGCTTGCGTAAGAAATTTTTAATCAAAACCTCTTCTGGCTCACAAAGGTTCAGCTCTTTTGGTTATTTCTCTTACTTCTGATGAGAACATTGTTGGAAGGTGATTTGGTGGGTTGTTGGTTTATGTGGGGGCATGATTATATAGATTTAGGGGTTTTGATGCAAAATTATTACGCAAGTCGGACTTCTAGGCTTCTATGGGAGTACCGCCATTGCTAAGAATACACTTCGTGTTCCTTCAATTCTATCTTAGATCATCAGTTGCAGTCCTTTGTATAATATTTATCATCTCTCATAACGTTTCCAAAGTATTCCAGTATCCTATGCTTTATCTACTTCTTCTTCAGCGTTTTTCCCCCAACGTTCATGCACCAAAAGCATCTCTATCCTGCGCCACTTGGAACAGGTTCTGAACTCTCGTTATTCCTGTTCACTCTTTGATGTTCCACAGTCAGGATAGCTGCCTTCTACCAACTCCCCGACGTCCCTCCACTTTACCCATTTATATCAGTCGAAGGAGGTGGTATTTTTCTCCCCTCAGCACATGACCCAAATGTGAGACCTTTCTAATTTTCACACTCGACAACAGCTCTCTATTGGCTCTGTCAGGATAGGCAGTATACATGTGTTGAACATTTATGGTCATTTTATTTTGGTCATTATAATTTATTTTTGTTTCTTCATTCGCTGCAGCACTTCCTCATTTGTGACTGTTTCTGTCCATGATATTTTTATCATTCTAGTGTACTCATATATCCACATTTCAAATGCATTCAGCTTTTTGTTAATAGCATATATCAATGTCAATGTTTCCTTACCAAGATGAGTAGCATGTAACATCCAACTATTCTCATTCGCAATTCGATGGATAGGTCTCTGTTGCATAGCACAGGTTTCATTTTGAAGAAGCTATCTCTGGCCATTTCTATTCTTGTTCTTATATCCTGACTGCAATCCCATTCACCATTTAGTCAACAGTTTAGCTATTTAACTGTTGGTTTAATGTTTTCAACGTTTTTTGTGTTACGTGTTACTTTTATTGGCCCTTATGTGTGGAAGTGAAGCATGTTGGTAAAAGAAGGATGAAAGTATAGTAAACGCAATGGAAACTAGATCTCTTGGATAGATGTGTGAAAATATGTGTTTGATAGAGTGTCGAATGAAAATGTAAGAAGTGAATGCAGTGCGAATGAAAGTGTTCTGAACAAAATAATCAAAGAATTTGAACACATGGAAAGAATGGAAAAGAAATTATATGTTACTGAAGTGAACGGAGCTAGAAATAGGGTAAGATCGAAAAAAACGTGACACGATCAAATAAATGTTATGGAAGCGAGAGAAGTATGTCTGGAAAGAACAGTGTGGCAGTCCATTATTTCTGTCTATCCCTTCTGGAAGATGGCGTGATCGTCTGTTAATTTCTTTTAAAGGCATTATCTTTAAAAGATTCGTTTGGAATGGAACCAGTTTCAGACTTTGAGTCCGTTAAAACTGCATTAATTTATTTGAAAGTGTGTCTAAACTTTTTTGAACTTGTCACATATTTTTTGTGGAAGGTGTCTATTGGAATGAATTTCAACTCTTGGAAACGAGAATGAGAAAGTATTTGATGATGGAATTCAGACGTTTATGCTTCTTATTATATTAATATGAATTGAAGTGTCATGAAGCCGTTTCTAGGATAATAGCCATATTTGAATACCTTCGAAGGAACTTCCATAATATTTAGAGTGTGAACGCATACTCCAAAAAATAATTTTAATACTATTTTGTAATTTCCAACACACCGCGGTATCTTCATTCCACACTGCATTGCCACGTCTTCTAGACGTCATTTGTACATACCAAATGCTCAATTATTATAAGTAACTAGTTTTACAAGGTGAAAAAATGGTGCTCTTAGCAGGACTGTAATTTTAATTTTTATTTAGCTCAATTTTTTTAATTTAAATTTTAAGCATGTTCGATTATGCCCATTGGAATAAAACGGGATTTGAAAATGTTTAAATATTAACGACTTTTCGCCACTCAAACGACATCTGTTGTTTTATTCCTTTAACATATTTTAAACCCTTCAAAAGCTAAGAAAATGTTGTTCTCTCTCTGTCATCGCTACGTGGCACTTTTTTCTTCGATGCATTTTGTATAAAATGACATTTAAAAGGATTAATTGTACCTCAATAGAGATGAAGGTGTAACTTTTTTGGAAACAGAATATGGTGGACGAGGCGTTTACAGAACCTACGACCTGTCATTGGTTGGGTTAAGCGATCACTTTATGTTAACAACATTCCCCATTCGGCCCTTCTTACGACAGCACGTCTGACAAATTTTTAGAACTTGTATATATGCTTTTATTTTTTTAATAACTTCATAAATGGCGCTAGTGCAGATTGACCTACAAACATTGAAGTTATTAAAAAAATAGTTATACAAGTTCCAAAAATTTGTCAGACGTGGTGTCGTAAGAAGGACGGAATGGGGAATGTTGTTAACATAAAGCGATCGCTTAACCCAACCAATAACAGGTCATAAGTCCAGTAAACGCCTTGACTACCATATTTTGTTTCCAAATTTTTTTTTAAATTTACATCTTCGTCTCTATTGAGATACAATTAATCCTTAAAAATGATTAACCCGCAATGGGTAAAAATCCAGTATTGGTCTACAAAATTCATTCAAAAAACAAATTGTAATGATATTTTTATTACGATATTTTCTTACAAGCCAAATCATTATTGTTATTTTTGTAATAATAATAATCAATACAGTACACTCCCGATTTTCCGGGTTCCGGTTAACCAGGGAGCGGATTATCTGGGACACTTGTCATTGAACAAATATTTCACAATAGTACTTATGACGCAAACAAAAACTCAAATCTGTCACAATGACATTTGCGCGGCGTTAGTTCACATTTGCGCCACCGCTAACATACGTGTTTGTCTCTATAGTCGTGTTATAAAGTTTCGAGTTTGCAGTAAAGCACCCGCAGCGTAGTTCATACTCATAAAACATTGTCGTTCATTTTATTTTACTATGTAAAGGTGTCTATAATAATGGATAAACACAAACGAGTCGTACTTACAATTGAATAAAAACTCGAAATAATTCGTAATTTGTAAATGGTGCAACCATTAAATATTTATTGAACCGTCAGTCAAGAGTTGCTCCTACTGTGAGGTGGATTCCCATCTGTCCTTCCATATTTTAGGAGGTCTCTCACAAGGACGATTACCGTGAGGCTGATTATATAATGCAATGTAGGGGAGTCTGGTGGTGTCCATTTTTTGGACATGACCTAACTAGTCCCTTCTTCGCTGTCTACTCCATCTTACAATATCCTCAGCCATACACATCTCTCTTATTCTGGTATTCCCAACGCGATCTATTAGTGTCCTTCCTGTTTTTGTTGTACAAGTTTAATTAAATGTAATTTTCATGACTTCTCTTTTGCCTCCTCTATTTGCTTCCACGTCACTCTGTCTTGTGCAGACTGCATCCAAGTTATTCCGACATCTCAGTTTAGGTCATTCTTCCACAGTAGTTGCGGTCGCCCTGCACTTCTCTTTGCCGTCCGCGGTCTCCAAGTCAGTAGCCTTCTTGTCCATTTTTCATCTGAGCTTCTGGCTACGTGACCTGCCCATTGCCACTTTAAAGTCGCAACCCGGTGGATGATGTCGGTGACCTTTGTTTTTTCTCTCACCGTATCGTTTCTGACTCTGTCTCTTAGGCTTATTCCTAACATGGCCTTTTCCATGGCTCTTTGGGTCACTCGTAGTTTCTAAGCACTTTGTTTAGACAATGTTTTAGTTTCGAGACCATTAGTAGCACTGGCAGAACACACGCTTCTTACGATTTTTCGTGATTATGATTTAATTTTTTTTTTAAATATGATTTAAATATATTTTTAATAATTATAGATGTCGCCCGAGTCACAAATTGTCGTTCTTATAATGTTTTTTATATCTCGTTCTAGGATATTATTGATTGATATTCAAATATCTTTTAATCCGTTTTATAATATTATACAATTTGTTACCTTCGAAATACGATATGTTTTTATACCCGTAGAATTTAATGTGTGTGTGTTTTTTTTATTATAATTGTGATTATAAATTGTTGAGAACCACTGTATTTTCATTTTTATTTTGAGGGGTTGTTTTTATCGAAATTGTGATATTTCTAATGGCAAAAGAAATTCAATTTATTTATTTATTGATCTTTTCGGATTCAGTATGTATGTCCAAATTAATTTTGTTTTTGTATATCATATATAATTATTTTTTATATCATGTATGTTTGAACGTTCATCAAGAATGTCAAATTGTATATAAATATTTTTTTTTAAATAAAGGAATGCTTGTTGTGTTATAACTTAAGAATATTATTGATTTTACATATATATTGTCATTACAAAAATGTTTTATTTAGCCATAGACAAAAGTGTTGCCAGGAAATATAAATATTTTGTTAAAATCACCCAATTTCATGCACGGGAAACATATATACGTGTCTTATTTACCGCTAACCATTTTTAATTTGATTATTTTAGTGATGTAACATATGTGTTACATTAGTATCACATGTGATATTGACACATATATGACTCAGGTGTGTTTCCAGAACATATTTAAAAAATGTTAAAAATCACCCAAATTTATGCATGGGGAATATATATGTGTCTTATTTACCGCTTACCCATCGTCATTTGTTTATATAAGTGGTATAACATATGTGTTACATTAGTATCACATGTGATACTGACACATATGTGACCAAAATTTTGTTGCCAGGACATACTAAAAATTGTTAAAAATCACCAAAATTTATGCATGGGAACATATATTTGTGTCTTATTTACCGCTTAACAATTGTCATTTGTTTATATAAGTGATGTAACATATGTGTTACAGTAGTATCACATGTGATATTGACACACATGTGACTCTTGTGAGTATTTTGACGTATCTTTTCTTTTTGTATTCATCAAACGTGTCAAGTTATGTTTTACATATGTATCAGATGTGATCTTGACACATATGTGACTCAAATTTCATATACGAGTATAATGAAAAATGAACGTTTCACACGTGAAATATATATTTTCTTTTAAACATATTTGTTATACAATATTTATATCCCATGTGTATCACATATGTGTCTGATTGAATCAAACAAGTGTGTCTAGTTCACTTGTAATACTTTTGTGTTATATAAGTATCACATGTGATCTCGACACTTGTATGTTTGATGTATTTATATATTTTGCGTATCGCATATGTAACATATAATCACATTTGATACATGTTAACAAATTTACAGTGAAAGCTTATTTTATATTAAAAATAATATCATATGTGATTATTATATGTAACATATGTGTTACATTAATAACACAAATGTGATACCAAGTGTCACAAATGTTCCAAATCTCTATCTATTGTATCTAACTACACAATTGATGTATTTAAAATATATTTTTTTTCTAAATTGATATTAAAAAACTTTCTTGACAAAAAATGAAATAAAGTTATTTTTCTTTGTAATTGAAACATTTTTTAAATATATTTTTACAAGTATTTGAAAATCTTGTTCAGTCATTTTTAAATTAGTTATAGTTTTTAGAATTATTGTATTTCTAAATGAATTCCATTTAAAAAATAAATAAATAAAAAGTCTGACATAAAAAATTATACTTTTTTAACAACAATGTCTTCTTAATTCAAATTCGGAATGTGTGGTAAGTTTCCGCAATTTAAATTTAAAATTGTATTCCATAAAAAATATGTATACACAAATGTGGAAAATTTATTTTTGAATTTAATATTTTTAAATAAATTGTGTTAAATATACATTAATTAATAATAGTAAATAAATATTTTATTCTTTAGATAGTAACATTATATTTATGTGTAAATTATTTTAATTGTTTTTTAATATTTGTCAAAAATATAATATTAATTAGATATTTTTTGTTGTCCTTATTTGAGTAAAACGAAACTTTTAAAAAAATTTATATTTATTTAAAATTTTCTGCTCCGATTTTTACGTTGATTAATTTACGTTTTCAGATATTTTTTATGTTTTTTAATTTAACTAGATTTTGTGCTTTAATGGTTACAATAACTAGTCATTAAAAATATTACGTATTAGATTTTTTTTTAATTATTAAAATAATTGTTTTAAGAATACGTCGCTCTCCATATTCATTCTGCGAAACTTCATAATATAATATTTGTTATTGTTGTACTTCAAATTACGATAAATCACGGTAAATCTTATGATACACTTCGTATACTTCAAATTAAGATGACGTACACTTCAAATTGCGATAAAATACAGTAAACCACAACCTCCTACACTTCAAATTACGATAAATCACAGAAAATCATAACATCATACACTCCATGATTACGATAAATCACAGTAAACCTTATGATACACCCCGTACACTTAAAATTAAGATAAATCACAGTAAATTGCGATAAATCACAATAAATCATCAACCTCGTACCCTTCCAATCACGATAAATCATAGTAAATCTTTTCAGATTACGATAAATCACAGTAAATCTTATGATACACAAAACCACAACCTCGTACACATCAAATTATAATAAATCACAGTGAATTATAACCTCGTACACTTCAAATTACGATAAATCAAAGTAAATCGAAAACCTTGTTGAAAAATCATATAGCGAACCTTTATCGCACCATGATAATTATCTTTATCGCGTCAAATTCCGATCAATCACAGTATATTGAAGCTTCGTACGTAAAATCATATAATGAACCTTTATACCATAATTATTATTTTTATCGAGATACTTCAAATTAAGATTAATCATATTTCATTGAAACTTCATATTGTTAATCATGTGTACCCTTTATGCAATGATAATTTGGTTTCCCGCATCACTTAAAATTACGATAAGTCACAATAAATTAAAACGTCTTACCGAAAACCATATAGAGAACTTATATAAGATGATTATTTCCTTTACCTCGACGCTTCAAATAATGATAAATCACAGAATCATTTAACAAACCTTTATACTATGATCTTTATTGTGGCATTTCAAATTAGGATAAATTACAGAACATCTATACCTCGTATGTCTCATTTTGTGAACCTAATACTATTTTAATTATCTTTATCGGGACACTTTAAATTTCGATATATCACAGTACATTGAAACCCCGCAGTAAGAACTTTTTACCATGAAAATTTTCTTTATCACGACATTTCAAATTACAATCAATTACAGTACAGTGAAACGTCGTACAAAAAATCATATAAAGAACTTTGTAATGCGATAATTCTCTTTATCGCGTCACTTCAATAAATCACAGAATATCGAAACCCTGTGGAAGTATAATTTAGTGATACTTCAGATTAAGATAACCTTTATTGTGACACTTCAAATTACGATAAATCACTTTACATCGAAACTTCGTAGGATAATTATGTAGTGAACATTTATATTATGATAATTATCTTTATTATAACACTTCAAATTGCGATTATTAACAGAACATCGAAACCTCGTAGGATAATCACACAGAAAACCTTCAAAACGTGATAATTATATTTAACACGACACTTCAAAATACGATAAATTACAGTAAAACAAAACTTCGTAGAAGAATTATATTATGAACTTTTATAAAATGGTAATTATCATTATCTTAAAGACTAACTTAAAACTTCTAACGGCAAATCATCTAACGAACTAATATTACATTTAAATCATGATAAATTATCTTTAAATTACGATAAATCATAGGTGCATTATATCGAGACCTTGTATGATAATCAATTAGTAAATCTTTATAATCGACACTTCTAATTGCGATAAATCACAGTAAATCGAAAGTTCGTATTGGAATATTTATATAAAGATTATTCCCTTTATCGCAACACTTCAGTTTACGATAAATCACAGTATTTTAACACTTACTACGTGAAAACATATAACAAAACTTGATATAATGATTCATTTGTGAAATATTATCAAAACGAGAATTTAAAATGAAAAATGAAAAAATTTTAAATCCAAATTTTTTTTCTTATATTTTGTGAAGTTTCGTAGAATATAAATTAAATTTATTATATTATATATAAAAATCTATATTTTTAACAGTGTGAATGAAATGTTTGAATAATTATTAAATTCAAATTATCAAAATATTAGGGATACCTCGAAGTTTTTGGCCAGTAATTCCGAAATAAACAGCAAATTTTGTTTTTTTAGTATTATGGTAAAATGCATGAATTTTATATTTTATAAACTAATATGTATTTTAATGCGGTTATTTTTTTTTTTCAAAATTGTTAGATGATTTAGTTGAAAATAATTCAAAATTACACATTATTCTTCTTCTTCTTATTCCTCTTCTACCGGGGGTTGGACGTTATGTGATTTTCTACACTTGTAGAACTTGTAGAAGAGATTAAACAGTTTAAATGTATATGTATATGTATAAATATATATACTGAAGAAGGATTAGAACCATTCGAAACATATATGTGAAGAGTATATAATAAAATATACAACGAACTCTATTTTTCTAAAATATCTACAAAATAATTTTTTTAACATTTTATTTGAGTGACATTTCGCCTTTTTGCTAAATATGTTTTTGCCCTAGCAAGGTAAGATATGCCGTTCCATTAAAATAGAATAAAGCTTCAAGAAATGTTCAGTGATATATTAATTTGAATTTGAAAATAAAATAAATGCAGTAGAAATGATATCTCTTAGACGAATGTGTGGAAAATCTGTGTATGATAGAGTGTCGAATGAAAATATACAAAGTCAAAGCGGTGCGAATGAAAGTGTTCTGAACAAAATAATGAAAGGAATATTAATGAATGAAGAAGGAATAGTTAAAAAAAAACATATGTTAACAATGCAAATGGAACTAGAAATAAAGGAAGACCGAGGAAAACGCGATCAAATCAATAAAATAAGAAGAGTCGGAGAAATCGACGTGCGTGCATGACAATATGTATGAATGTTGAGGTATCGAGAAAAGTATGTCAAGAAAGTAAAGTGTGGCAGTCCATTATTTCTGCCTACCCCTTCGGTTCAGCGTAATGGTTAGTTAGTTTGTTAGTTTTTAAAATGTATACTTAAAATATATCTTGTTAAGTATATATTTTTATAATAGTTTTAATTAATTATTTATAAAATGTAATCATTATGTTAATCATAGAAAATACCTCAAGAAATAATGGTTATATGTTTATATTTTAATTTTAAATGATATATAAGATTATTATGTGTAAATCTTATATAAATAGTGTAATGAATATATATTTTTTTAAATTAATTATATGTAATAAGTTGCTCAATATATGAATAATTTTTAGATTATATATTTTTTAATATGTGATAAATAATTAATAGATATAAAACGAAAGGAACAAAGACATTTGATGAATGTTATGGATCGACTGTTTGAATTAATAAAAATTCGGTTGTTCAGTATATAGTTTTCGTTATAATAATGTAAAAATATATTTTTTGTAAAATATGGGAAATACATGCATTCTAGTTAAAAGTTTTTTTTATTTATTTATCTACATGTTTTTCTGTAATGCATGTGTATGTGTATAACATGTTTTTGTGTAAAACATATTTTTGTGTAATGCATGTGAATGTGTAAAACATGTTTTTGTGTAAAAGATGTTTTGTGTAAAAACATATTTTTGTGTAATGCATGTGTATGTGTAAAACATGTTTTTGTGTAAAACATGTTTTTGTGTAAAACCTGTTTTTGTGTAAAAGATGTTTTGTGTAAAAGATGTTTTGTGTAAAAACATATTTTTGTGTAATGCATGTGTATGTGTAAAACATGTTTTTATGTAAAATATGTTTTTGTGTAAAATATGTTTTGTCTAAAACATATTTTTGTGTAATGCATGTGTATGTGTAAAACATGTTTTTGTGAAAAACATGTTTTTATGTATAAACATGTTTTTGTGTAAACGTGTTTTTATGTAAAAAAAGTTTACAAAGTCATGGAAAGAGCCATGCTTGGAATAACCTTGAGGGACAGATTTAGAAACGAATTTATTCGACAACAAACCAAGGTGACTGAGGTGGCTCTGAGGATGGGCGGGCTGAAGTGTCGATGGGCTGGCCATATCTGTCGGAGAACCGATGGCCGATAGGGATAGTAGGGGATAAGTTCTATAAAAACAATCGTTATAATAAATAATATTTATTAAATTAAATATGGAGATTTACATCACTATATAAATACAATTTGGGATCCTTATTACAACAAAATAAATCATATTGCAGTAACACTTCTTAAGGCGCGTTTAGTAGAGGGTAAAATTAAGAGCTGCGCACGCACCCTATTATGACGGTGCGACATAATGAAGTTACCCATCAATGATATATAACGGACATTAAACGCGTGCCAACTCACGAAACGAGACATGAATGAAGTTAGTCGTAAAAAGTGTAAAATAGTACCAGCAAACTGTCACGTTTTAGTGGGGTAATTTCAAATATTTTGTACAATATTTGCAAAAACTTTTTAAGAGAAGAAAGAACCTGTACCAAATATAGAGTGTTTTTTTTAAGGTTTGGTTTTTAAACTGGCAACATTGTTTTTACAGACTGTCAATTTGACAGTTGACAGTTTATTTGTAGTCAATACGTTTTGCCATTTTTTCCAATTGCTCAATAAAGGCGTCAAAAATTGGACTTCACGATTGCGTTTCATTCGAGTTAGCCGTGGCGCTCATATGCCTGAATTCATATTTAAACAATAATGGCATAAAATTATCTATTAAATAAAGCCAATAACATAGGCATTAACATTATTTTAATGTGTTTTTTTTTTCATTTATAATTTGTGTACCTCTACATAAAACACCTTTATGTAACAATGTGTATAAGGGTGTTTTTTTAGTGGTATACAAATTTAAAATGAAATTTAAACACATTAAAATAATGTTAATGTCTATGATATTGGCTTTATTTAATAGATAATTTTATGCCATTATTGTTTAAATATAATTTCGGGCATATGAGCGCCACGGCTGGCTCGAATGAAGTCCAATTTTCGACAACTTTATCAAGCAATTGGGTAAAATGGCAAAATGTATTGACTACAAATCAACTGTCAACTGTCAAATTGACAGTCTATAGAAACAATGCGGCCAGTTTAAAAACCAAACCTCTAAAAAAAACACCCTATATATACAAAAATATTATATACAATAATTAGAATATTAGTAATACAAATCACAGTTGTTGATATTACATGATGAAATTAGCTATCAATGATAAATGATTTTTTTTTATCAAATTGCGTAGTGAAAGTTTCAACTCCCAAAAGAGTATATTTTTTTAAGTACGTACAGAAGTACAGTTTTTTTTAATGTCGCCATTTTTGTGCATTGTGAGTTTCTGTAATTTATTATTTGTCGCAAATACGGCGCCAGCGGTGGGCAAAAGGTTAAAGCTCAATTTCTTGCAATGTCTCTGTTATTCACGTACCAATCTACCGTTTCTTTGATGGCGACTTCGAAAGGAGTGAACTTGAAGTCAGGGAGATAGGAACGCAGCCGTTTGTTGGAAGCCGTCTTCTTCAGCTGGCCATCTGTCGCCGTGGGATCCAGACAGATCTCTGCCTTGAAGTCGAGAGCATCCCTGATCATGGATGCAGCTTGACCAACTGTGATTTCATCTTTTTCGTCAACTAGAATATAAAAACAACATCTTAATACAAGGTTATTTTCACATTTTAATATTATTATTCTTCCTGTGTCGTGTCACGTTCCTCCAACGTTGGCGATCACTGCAGCGAAGGCATCTCTGTCCTTCACCACTTGGATTAGGTTCTGAACTGTGTTCATTCCGGTCCATTTTTTTTTACATTTCGCCATCTACCAACTTTCCGGCGTTATTTTATTTTACCCATTAATATCAATCGAAGGAAGGTAGTATTTTTCTTCTCTTAGTATTATATAATATACATTCCCCCAACACCATAGTGGAGAGGCGCGCAAGATGGATTGGTCATGTGTTGCGACACGAATGTTTCCTGCATGATGTGTTGGGGGGAATGGTCGAGGGATTGATTGGCAGAGGACGACCTCGCCAGGAGTACCTAGAACAGATTTACCGAGATATGGGCTGCACCTCTAATGCGGAGTTGAAGAGAGTTGCCGAGGACCGAGCGGAATGGAAGAGGAGATGCGTCGCCTTGCTGCAGACCAATATTTAGATTGAGACCGGAGAAGAAGTATAATACATGACTCAAATACGAGACCTTTTCAACGTTTAAACTCTACAACAGTTCTCTATTGGCTCTGGCTCTCTGTAGTACGTCTGCATTACTGACCCTATCGGTCCACGGTAAATTTAGGTGGATAATGTATAGGAACGTCGGGGAGTTGATAGAAGGCAGCTGTCCTGGCTGCGGAACATTAAAGAGTGGATGCTTAAATGCCTAAAATCCAATCTTCATAGATGGCGCTAGTGTGTAGATAGAAACTACCATGTAAAGGGTGGTGTTACAGATTAACATTTATACAACTTCCAAAAATTTGTCAGACATGGTGGTCATAAGAAAAAGTGGAATGGGGAATGTTGTATTACATAAAGCGTGCGCTTAACCCAACCAATGACAGGTCATAAGTCCTGTAAAAACCTCGATCACCATATTCTGTTTCCAATTCGCATCTTCATCTCTATTGGAATACAATTAATCCTTGAATTGATAACCCGCAATGGGTAAAATCCAGTATTCGTCTACAAGTATTTGTATACATTCAATATGTTGGAATTACAAGAGTTCAGAACCTGTTCCAAGTAGCGCAGGACAGAGATGCTTTTGCTGCAGTGATCGCCTACGTCCGGGAGATCTGACACGGCACCAAAAGAAGAAGATGTAATTTTTTCCGTCCATTGACCGCTGCCATTGGTATTTTCATCCGTATTGTATTTAATTTTTAAAAATAGCTGGTCCTCATCATCCCATGAGAGATGATTTTTGTGCCACAGATCGTCAAATCTATTAAAAGAAGAAGAAAAAGTTTTTAAAGCTTACCAGCTGTTATTACAGGATCCGTACTGTCATATTCTCTGAGCGCCCAAATGAATAGTTTTGCTAAATCCGGGGAATATATGAACTGTCGAACAGCTTTGCCAGTTCCACACATTGTGAATGTCGTTTCTCCTGAAAAAAGTAAAAAAATATGTCAGTATTTATAATATGACAAGATCCGACGACAATACAAAATTTCTAACAATATCCAGACTTCCTATTAGATGCAAACTATTGTTGATCCATCATAGGAATACCCCGTGAGAAGATGAAGTTTGGATCCTGCTGCGCATTCCTCTCCCCCCGCTACGATCCCTTACCCCCGCGCAGCTCTTTCGGCTAGCGGAGCTGTCTTCAGTATCTATCTGACCGTCTTGTAGTGTGCCTAAATATATTAACTTATTCAGTCCCTATATTAAAATGGAAAATTAGTTTTATTTTATGGCGATGATGATATTTTCAACTTCGGGTCAATTCTTGGCCGGTTTGATATTATAAATCTGATGCCACGTAAAATGCAATGTACATATTTATATTTGGTAACAAAAGATTATCATAACTAACTAACTCACTAACCATCATGCCGTCTCCCCGAAGGGGTAGGCAGAAAGAATGGACTGCCACACTTTTCTTTCCTGACATATTTCTCTCGTTTCCTCAACATTCATACATCGTGTCATGCACGCGCGTCGATTTCTCTGACTCCTCACATGGCCGACATTCAATATTTGATTTATTTGATCGTGCCACGTTTTCCTCGGTCTTCCTCTATTTCTGGATCCATTTACATCATTAACATATAATTTTTTTACCACTCTTTCTTCATTCATTCTTTCCATATGTCCAAACCATCTTAATGATCCTTTCATTGTTTTGTTCATGACACCATCATTTGCACCGCATTCACTTCTTATATTTTCATTCGACACTCTATCATACACAGAGTATTTACACATTCGTCTAAGAGATCTCATTTCTACTGCATTTATACTACTTTCATCCTTCTTTTGTCAGTTCCATGCTTCGCTTCCATACATAAGGGTCGGTAGAAGAACACCATTGTACACTGTCAATGATTATCGTATGTTTCAAAATATTTTTTTTTCTTCGGGTATTAATTATTATTATTAGTAATACAGTACAATTGAACATAACAATTGAATTTTTTTTAATACAGTTTTCTGAAATACTACAAAAGAAGTTGTAATTTGTATTAAGTGCCGAGTCAGAACTTACTAATTTAGCAAAGCTTATTTTTTTTTACATGCAATTTCATGTGAACATTTTCAATGTTGTCGGCAAAACACCAATTATGTACTTAGGGTCATAAAATTAATCCGACCCCTGAACCAGCGGTGATGGTCTTTTATGTAAGCAGCTCGTTAGGAGTTTAACTAACTATAGGAGGAAACCATTATCAAATACATAGATTGTTGAATAATTTTTTTTATTATTATTTAAAATTTTACAATTTTATTAGTATCCTGGGATTTAAGTGTTGAGAGCAAGAGAGGGGGGAATGGGCGGAGCATGCGCGTCACGGGGTATTCTTAGGATAAACGGCCAATAGTTGTGGACGATAGATCTATCGAACAGGTCATGAAGTTCAGATATCTAGATGTGGAGATATCTAGTTACAGCGATCTGTATAATGAAGATGAAGAACAGACAGATAAAGCAGCAGTCATCTCCGGAAGAAGTATTTGAGCCTTTAGAGACAGCAGCCAAGGAGGTGGGTTTAGAGATAAACGAAGAAAAAACAAAAATAATGAACACGGCGAACTATCAGATAGATACAACTTTAAGATGGTGGAGGACTTCACTTACCTGGGCTCGTCTTTAACAAAAGAAAACGAAGATCACAAGGAAATCGAAAGAAGAATCACAATTGGCAACAATACATTCTTCTCTCTACTACCTCTTAGTATAAGACAATCTTTCATGTGACCTATGGGTGTGAGGCGTGGACAATGACAGCGAAATTCGCAGAGAAACTGGATACTTTTGAGAGAAGGGTGCTACACAGAATTCTAGGACCTGTAAATGACGGTGAAGGCTGGAGAGTGCGGCATAATGACGAGCTGTACAATATTTACAAAGCTCCCAGTCTCTCCACACAGGTCAGACTGAATAGACTGAGATGGGCCGGTCACGTGCAGAGGATGCCGTCATCGCGAACCCCAAAAAGATTGCTGGAGTGGCACCCAGGTGGTAGAAGACCAATTGGACGACCAAGGCTGCGATGGGAGGATGAATTTGGGAGTTGAAATTGTTACCAGTGTCAGATTGGAGGATTGGCTCGCGCTGTAAATTATCACATCAGTAAAGGGCGATTTAACAAAATAATAATAATAATAATAATCGTGTCTCTTTATAGTCTCTTTATATATAAATTGCGGCTTACCTTTCTTTTTAGCATCGTACATCTTTCTTATGAGTCCTGGGATCACGTGGCTGTTATTCAAATCGAAATTGTCGTGTGGACCAAAGATGTTGCAAGGGATGACGGATGTGAATTTCGTTCCATACTGCTCATTGTAGGCTCTGTAACGGAAACGGAAAGAATCGTATTTATTTTTTTATCTTAAAATTGAGTGGCCCTGAAATACTGAGTGAGGTAGCCTATGGCCCCACGTTTGGGGCGTAATGATAATTTTTGTATATATTCAGATTGTATCAATATTCGGATTACCAACATTGATGATTCAAGACTACTCTCCTATTTATGACGTCATTTTATATGCTTCTTCTTCTTAAAGTGCCCTGTCAGGTCCCCCCGACGTTGGCGATCATTCTGGTAAACTTTTCCCTATTCTGCGCTATCCGGAATAGCTCCTCCACAGTTCCGATTCCCGTCCATTCCCTCACATTGCGCAGCCAAGAGCCTTCTCCCTGCCCCCCTGCGGCCCTCTGTTTTTCTCTTCAATATAAGTTGCAGCAGGTGATACTTCTCTCCTCGCAGAACGTGACCCAGATATGCAATCTTGCGGACTTTGATTAATGTCAGCAGCTCTCTATTTACTCCTGCACGATTCAGGACTTCTGTGTTCGTCACTCTGTCTGTCCATGGGATCCTGAACATTATTCGGTGAAGCCACATCTCAAATGGCTCTAACCGGTTCATTGTATTTACTTGTAATGTCCATGTCTCACACCCATATAACATAACAGACCACACATAACACCTTAACATCCTCTGTCCTTAGTTTAAAGTTGATGCTTAATCAAAATTAATATCTTAGCACTATGCGAAAGTAATATTTGTAAAAAAAAACATACTTGTATAGAAGATAGCTAAATACATAAAGACAACGATTGCAAAAATATATATATTTCGTATAATTACCTGTTAAATACTAAAATTAATCTTTTGGCGTAACTGTAACCAAAATTTGAGGCATGTGGAACACCTTTATCAATCTGAAAAACAACAAAATATCATGAAAAAATGTCCAACGCTTATATAAAAAATTTCGTATGAAGCGCTCACTTTGTGGTTAGATATTTTAAATTTATAAATCTGCGTAATAATTATAATAAATTGGGTAATTTATACAGCGCCATTTTTATGATTTAATCATCTCAAGGGCGCTGCAGAAAATGCCCCGTTTTATGAACTAGTTAAAAATAAACATTTAGTACGAGCAACATTCTTAATGTGTACATTTGTACAATGTATACAAATACTTGTAGACGAATACTGGATTTTATTTACCCATTGCGGGTTATCAATTCAAGAATTAATTCTGTGCCTCCTGTGATAAGTGATACAACAAAAAATCAACACTTTACAGGGGAGCAAAAACAAGATTTTAAAAATTCTAGTTCGTCAACTAAGTGGGCTAGATTACACATAAGTACATTCTTTTGCGGATAAGAACATTCACTTTCACTGTGCATTATAATTTTTATGGTAAATATTATAGTTTTAAAGAGATTCATGAAAAACCTGTAAGTTGTGCCTTTTTTTATTTCCAATATGTGTTAAAATTACGTGTTAAGTGATCAAAGTACAGTTAAATTATATTGCACCTATAAGTTGTCTTTGTGTAAACTGATATACAAGAAGTAAAAATATCTTATAACACATTAAAATATGTTCCTAACACAATGTTGCTCAAACAAATTATACAAATACTACCCCAAAGATCACATTGTTTTACTTATAACAGGGGTATTTTCATAATTTACCTGAATTATATCAGTTTGCTAAAATTCTAGTCTTTTGAAATATGTCTTAAATGATACAACTCAAATTACACCCTTCATTAAAATACATATTTATTGTGTAATACGCAAATTTTACAAATGTACTCGTATTTTTATTAGATTTAATAATGCCATACCCCAAATTAAGTGCTTCATACGAAAGTAGCATATAACAATAATTAATACGAATGAAAACGTCAGTTTTCTAGAAGTTTTTATTATTTTATGGAAATGACATATTTCGCCCTTCTAAGGCATATTAAATAATGCCTTAGAAGGGCTAAACATGTCATTCCTGTAAAATATAATAAAACTTCTAGAAAACGGACGTTTTCATTCGTATTAATTATTTAATATAGAGTTTTACATTTTAGTTCAAGAAACAATAAACAACATACGAGTATGCCACAGTCAACATTCGAAATGCGTCCGCGCACTTTATTTTGTTTTTCACACAAAATTTGATACAGATTCTTTGATCCATTTTTTGGAATAGGCAAAAATCGAAGACGAGCCAAAACACATCCAAGCAAAACAGCTGTCAAAAATTAACTAAACATTCAAAATAGCCGACCTTGTCAGCATAAGTAAGGGACATGAGTACCAACATAACGCTACAAAAAAATCAAAAATCAAATATACGTAGCCAGCGGAAATTCAAAATTCGCGATACTTTTTGAACAGACCTCGTATATGGTTAGTAGAATACATTTTTATTTATTATTGGTGGATTATTTTGTCCCCTCTTAAAAATATAGTCAAGTGGATAACTCACCATGGATTCATCAATGGGGTATGTAGTTTCATCAGGAAAAACGCACGTGGATAGGCATGATACGACTTTTTGGATTCCACTTTCAAAACTCGTGTGCAAGACATTGTCATTAATAATCAGATTTTTTCGCTGGAAAGATAAAAAAACAATACATATCAGAAAAAAATGTATAATTAAAATAAAATAATTAATACTTATAAAAGCGTCTGTTCTCAAGAAGTTTTATTTTAAACTTAAATAACTAACCATCGGATTAAATAACCACGGAGACATTACGCAACCCTTTCGTGATCCTTTATTAATATTATTTAGTACGCATTCATCTGCCTTATATTCATTAGCAAATAATTAATACGAATGAGAATATCTTTTTCTAGTATTTTTATTATATTTATATGGAAATAACATGTTTCCGCTCACTAAGGCATTATCAAGTGTGTTTAAATCGTGTATCAAACTTTTAGTATTGACTTAGTAAGTTTAAACATGAAATTCCCATGAAATATAATAAAACTTCCTCTATTTCTAGCTCCGTTCACGCTCAATAGAGGAAGACCTTAGAAAACGTTGCACGTTCAAATCAATCAAATATTAAATGTCGGTCACGTGAGGAGTCTGAGATATCGACGTGCGTGCATGACAATCTTGTCTGTATGAATGTAGAGGAAGTGAGAGAAGTATATCAGGACAGAACAGTGTGGTGGTCCATTATTTTTGCCTACCCCTTCGGAGAGACGGCGTGATGGTTAGTTAGTTAGTTAGTTAGTATCACTAATATGGTTTGGACATATGGAATGAATGAATAAGGGAAATATTGTTAAAATGATATATAACAAGTAGTGTGAATGGAAAATGATGTTGAGGGTGGGCAAGGAAAGCATGGCATGACCTAATTTATTAATAACTAAAAGGCAGCCATATTTGAAGTCGAAAAAATCGACGAGCGACGTATACTGTGTATGAGTGAAGAAGAGGCGCCAGAGTTATATCAGGATAGAACAAAATGGCAGTTTATTATTGCTGCCTCTGTTTAACATACTGGCATCTTTGGAATCGTTGGGTATATGATCAAATTCAGAGTATATCTTGAGACAACACACTTACCAAGAAGTCTAAGTTATTGGAGAGATGGTAGAAAACGCCTCCCACCATAGCCGCGAGATGGATCACGTGGGTCGGTTTGTGCTTTTTAAATAACTCCTCTGTCGCTTTTTTATCGCTGGAATAAATTAATCAAAATATTTATCAGAACTACTATTTCAATCATGGTATGTTTCAAAAAAAGCCTTTAACAATAATCAAACTAATCTTTCCCATGGTCTCATTCTAGCAATATTTTCCACTCTTATTTTTTTGTCCTGTCATACCTCCGTGGTGCATAGGGCCTCAAGGAACATTCTCCACCCGATTCTATCGCATCCCTAATGGCTAACATTATCCCAAGTGAGGCATGCTGCCTTAACCTCGTCCTGCAGGGCTCTTCTTCAGGTGGCTCTAGGTCGGCCTCGCTTCCTCTTTCCCCCCATAGGGGACCAGTCTAGTACGTCCTGAGCGATGCAGGCTAGGTTCCGTCTCAGAGTGTGACCGATCCACTGCCATTTGCGTCTAGCGACTTGTTCTCTAATTGGCTTTTCGCCTGCCATGGTCCAGAGAACGGCATTTGACACTGTTTGGGGCCAATAGATATTGAATATTGAGCGAAGGCACCTATTTATAAACACCTGAAGTTTTCCAATAACGTCCGCGGTAGATTTCCAAGTCTTACATCCGTACAGCAGTACGCTTTTAACGCTACTGCTGAATATTTGGAGCTTGAGCTTTCTCGAAATG
Source organism: Lepidostoma basale (assembly GCA_022606425.2). Classification (NCBI taxonomy): domain Eukaryota; kingdom Metazoa; phylum Arthropoda; class Insecta; order Trichoptera; family Lepidostomatidae; genus Lepidostoma; species Lepidostoma basale. Next base: position 98,882 of record JAHDVF020000188.1, read on the forward strand.
ATACTGGAACGCCATACAGGGCGAAGCATAGCAAAAGCTTCCCTTGGCTTGTTGAGTCTACTGGCTAAATAAAAAAAATTAACTCCCCTGTCCGCCACATAAATCTGAATTAGAAATTCTCCATAATTTTTCCCTAGTGAGCATGACTCACCGTTTTAACAGCCTGTTCGTCCGCGCCCACTTTCTCCTCTCCCCACTCTTTCTTCCCTCCGCATTATATTTATTTCTTCAAAGGTTGTTCTCTGATTTTAAACTAACTAACTAACTTACCATCACGCCGTCTCCCCAGAGGGGTAGGCAGAAAGAATGGAACGCCACACTGTTCTGTCCTGACATACGTTTCTCGATTCCTCTACATTCATACATCTCGACATGCACGCACGTCGATTTTTCCGACTCCTCACGTGACCGACATTCAATATTTGATTGATTTGATCGTGCCACGTTTTCCCCGGCCTTCCTCTATGTCTAGCTCCGTTCACGCCGTTTACATAAACCTTCTTTACCATTCTGTCTTCACTCATTCTTTCCATGTGTCCAAACCATCTTAATGACCCTTTCCTTATTTTGTTCATAACACTTTCATTCGCACCACATTCACTTCTTATACTTGCATTTGTCCTCTATCATAAACAGATTTGCCACACATTCGTCTTAGAGATCTCATTTCTACTGCATTTATTCTACTTTCATCCTTCTTTTGCCAGTTCCTTCCACTTCAACCCACATAAGTCGGCACAAGAACACCATTGATACTGCCATCTTAGCTTTTTTGGATAGGCTTTTGTTTGCGATGACAACTTTAAGTGCACCATTTATTCTGTTGCCTGCCCCAACCCTTCTTTCAATTTATATTTAGTTTATTTCTGATTTTATATTTAGTTTATTCTCTCACCCTGACGAAGCTCCGGCGGGAGCGAAACCGGTTGGTGTTACCAAATAAAGTGGTGTTTGTACAAATTACTAAAAGTGTCACACCACAAATTAAGTGCTTTATGCGATAGTTTATTTAAAAATTCGTTAATGAAAACGATGTTTGACGTCATATCATATCAGACGTAAATATCATCATAACACATCTATGTGCGGAAACTGATACCATGGACACAAAAAAAAACAAATTACAGATAAGTTTAAATACGAAATCGATAATAACGTCATGCTGGAATACTTCCAGCACGTTATGACAAAAATAGTTTGCACTTCAAACCGAATAATTTGCACTTTTAAATTAATATATTAGTCTTCTTCTTCTCCTTATAGACCTTTGGTCTGTTCCTGAAATTCTGCGTTGTCTGCCCCATCTCACGACATCCTCCGCCTTACAGATCTCGCGGATAGCCGTGTTCCTCACCCTATCTCGAATAGTCCTTCCTGGTATCATCCTAAGCGTACTCATCTCTACCACCCGTACTTTAGCCTTCGTTCTTGTGGTATCCGCTCTGGTCTCAATGCTATATGTCAGTATAGGCCTTACGCAGGTTTTATATATTCTGACCTTACTGTCAGTTCTCATATACTTGTTTTCCCATATTATACTCTTGAGACAACCTGATACCTTGTTGACTTGTCCTATTATTTCACTGACAAGATCATTTTGACTGAGCAGATCCATATATTAGAACTAACTAACTAACCATCACGCCGTCTCCCCGAAAGGGTAGGCAGAAAGAATGGACTGTCACACTTTTAATGATACGGCACTACATCCTTCTCTTTTCGCTCCGCGGGAGACGCGGTGTGATGGGTTGCGAACCTCATCGCCACCAATAGGCATCTCCCATATATTAGTACTTTTTCAAATCTTTTTTTTTCATAGTGCAAATTTTTCAAATGAATGTTTTTGTGTCTTCTTCTTCCTCAGCCTATTCCCGTCTACTCCTAGACAAAGGCCTCCTCCATTCTGTCTTGTGCAGATGGCATCCAGGTTATTCCGACATGTCTGATCATCCTTCTATCGTAGTTGCGGTCGCCCTGCACTTCTCTTTGCTGTCCACGGTCTCCAAGTCAGCAGTCTTCTTGTCCATTTTTCATCCGAAATTATGGCTACGTGACCTGCCTATTGCCATTTTAGAGTCACCACCCGGTGGATGATGTCAATGACCTTTGTTTTTTTTGTCACCGTATCGTTTCTGACTCTGTCTCTTAGGCTTATTCCTAACATGGCTCTTTGGGTCACTCGTAGTTTCTCGGCACTTTGTTTGGACAATGTTATAATTTCAAGACCAAAAGTACCAACTGGCAGAACACAGGTTTCATAGACTTTTCGTTTCAAGTTCATCGGTATTTTCCGGTTTTATGTACCGTGTAAAAACTATTAAATCCAAAGTGCACACTATAAAAATTAATGTTTATGTGTGCAGAGTTAATACTATGTAATTTAAGTACATTTATGTACATAAAAAACACAAAAAATCGACTATAAATACGAGCTATTTAAAAAAACATTTTTGCCGATTTTCAATATCTCATTTTAAAATGTGTAGCTATTACACAGCATCGTAAAGCGCGTACTTTTATGCATATTAAGTGTGGTATTATAAAATAACTTGAAATATTATACTTAAATCGTCGTTAATCACACACTTCTGAATAATGTTTGAGTTTACAAAGACTCACAGCAAATTGGCATCTTTGGAGTTGACGAATATCCAGGTCTCGTTTTGGACAGCAGCAGAACCGTTTTTCCTCTCCTCTTCCACGACGGATTGTATGGCGCGCCCCACCAGACCGGATCCGCCCGTCACCAGGATTATTTTCTTGTCGCCTGATGCCATTTCTCACGACTAGAACAAAAACATGCAAAATATGAATATAACTCAAACAAAAAACAAAAATCCGAAAAATTTATATAAATTTACACATTTTCGACATATTCGACATTTCGGTATTTTTAGCATTATCGACCTTTTGGACATTTTCGATATTTTCGACATCTTCGACATCTTCGACATCTTCGACATCTTCGACATTTCGACATCTTCGACATTTCGACATCTTCGACATTTTCGACATTTTCGACATTTTCGACTTTTTCGACATTTTCGACATTAAGACATTTTCGACATTTTCGACATCTTTCACATTTTCGACATTTTCGACATCTTCGACATTTTCGACATTATTCACATTTTCGACATCTTTCACATTTTCGACATTTTCAAAAATTTCGCAATTTCGACATTTTCGACATTTTCGTTGTTTTCGGCTATTTGGACATTTTTCCTATCCAATTCTATTCTATCCACGTGGTCTCTATAGAACCAGCATTATTTCCTGTCCCATCTCACGATATCTACCGTCTGATAGGTCTGTCTTATTTCATAGCTTCTAACCCTGTCCTTGGAGTCTTCCCTACTATAGTTCGCAGTACTCTCATCTCAGACGTCTGAAGAAGGCTTTTGGCCCTATCTGTGTCAGCTCTAGTTTTCATCATATGTGCCTACAAAGGTTTGGTAGATTCAGACCTTGCTATCTATGAGCAAGTGCTTGTTCCTCCATATTGTGCCCTCTAAGGTTTCCTAACTTTGTTGTAGACTTCATCGTGGCCTAGATATATCAGCAGATATTTTTTATTTATTTATTTACAAAAATAAAACACTTAAGTAAGATACAAATCGAGTATTTTTAATCTGACGTATATATGAGTAATGCCATCCTCAAATGAGTAACCTAAAAAATATTTAGATAAATATGAATACAAATTGATAATTGATAAATATCTCCAGGTGTAATTGTCAAATGTAATATGTTGTATTTCTAATAATACATTTAATCGAATCCCATTGGGTGAATTCTCTGGGCCGCGGCAGACGAAAAGCCAATCAGAAAACAAGTCGCAAATGGCTGTGGAACGGTCACACCCTGAGACGGAACCCAGCCTGCATCGCACAGGGCGCACTAGACTGGTCAGCTGTGGGTAGAAAAAGGAAGCGAGGCAGACCTAGAGCCACCTAGAGAAGGTCCCTACAGGACGAGGTTAAAGCAGCAGGCCTCACTTGGGATAATGTTAGCCATCAGGGGTGCAATAGTCGGGTGGAGAAGGTTCCTTGAGGCTCTATGCACCACGGAGAAGTGACCGAACAAGAAGAAGAAAAATATAAAAAGGAACACAGCTACAAAACCAGCACCAAGCTGCGCATTTATAATACCACCATCAAGCTAGTAGTAACATGGACAATGGCTCTTGAAGAACAACAAAGGATCTACTGGTTTGAGAATAGGATTCTAAGAATGATTCTGGGACACAGACCTGGTGTTGCAGCGATATCTTCAATGCTTAGGAACAATCAAGAGATTCATACAATTACTCAACACCTTATTATAACGAGCACCGTGAGAGCCGGTTGCCTGGCATGGATTCGGCACATATGCCGAGTCGGAGAGACCATATCAAACATGACCCTGTACGCTTCTAGACCAACTGGAGTAAGACCTCTAGGAAGGCCTAGATAACGCGTTATGTATAATGTTCTGACTGATTTGGCTAGCTTGAAGGAATATCATCAAGGAGGCTAAAACTCTTCAAGAGTTATACGACCATATATAGTGAACTCAACCACAAAAACTACCACGCCGTTTCCCCGAAGGGGTAGGCAGAGAGAATAGAACGCTACACTACTCGATCCTTACACACCTCTCTAGATTCCTCCACATTCATACAGCGCGGAAGAAGAAGAAAATCCTGTCTAGAAAACCTTGGGGAATGGTTCAGTTGCAGCACACCATACCTGTTTAGAGCTGCTTTATCAAAAGGAGAAGTAGAGTATGTACTCTCAACTTACCTAAGGGAAACTCTCACACGGCGGTCAGAGGAAATGCTTTAAGGACTCCCTTAAAGGAAACCTACAAAAGACTGGCATCGACTGTGATTGCTGGGAAAAGACTGCAGAAGACAGACCTAGGTGGAGAACAATAGTACATAAAGGCACGCAAGACTTTGAAGCACAGCGCAGAGACGATGTCGCAGAGAGGAGGAGAAGGAGAAAGGAGAGACCACTGGGAGACGGTGACGGCTCCATTACAAGCGCCTTCCCCTGCCCCAGATGCCCCAGAATTTGTGGGTCCAGGATCGGGCTCTTCAGTCACATACAGACCCACAATCGTGAAGGACAATCATACAGACAGACAGACACGAGGGACAGCCGATGATGATCAAAAGTAGAAATAGCCATGATGAAGTCCAAACTCGGATAGGAGAGGAACAATAAGACAAAGAAGTTTAGATTACTTAAACACTTTCTTGGAGTTTGACGTAAAATATGAATAACTTTGATATTAAAAATTCTTACTTTTGTGGATACGAAAATACAGTTAGATGAAGGTACCAATCAAAGACTAACTGAAAACACAGTAGTCTACGCAACCAGTTTGGATGGATTTATCAATAAAGCTGCATGCACGATTGATCATAAAAAATAGATAAAATCCAAATTAAAATCGTGTGCGTTCGAGGACGTAAGGCATATTTAATTCAAAATAAATCAAATTAATAAATGATTCCACGTGTGTGAAAAACTAATCCGTTGACATCCAAATGTGGCTCCATCGCTGAATGCTCAGAGTTCTCTGGACAGACATGGTTACCAATACCGAAGTCCTGAGGCGAGCTAGAGTTGACAGGGAACTGTTATCAACTATCAAGGTTCGAAAGATCTCACATCTGGGTCATATACTGCGTGGAGAAAAGTACCACCTTCTCCAACTGATATTGGAGGGGAAAATTGAGGGACGCCGAGGGTCCGGAAGGAGACAAATGTCCTGGCTGCGAAACGCGAGGGAGTGGACCGACATCCGAAGTGTGGAGGAGTTATTCCGAGCGACGCAGGACAGGGACAGGTTCGCTGAGGTGATCGCCAACGTTGGGGGGACCCCACAGGGCACTTGAAGAAGAAGAAAAAGAAAAATGTACTGCTGAAGATTTTTAAACTAAAACCATAAATAATTACTTTACCTTGAGTCAACGACCAGCACATATCATTTTTAATTTAATGAACAAAAATGGTTTAATGCCCTCCCAGAAGAACTCAGAAACCTGGTCTCATATAATAAATATAAACTTTCTATAAAAACTTGAAAATGAAATGTACTGTGACTCTTGCACCTTAGTGCAGAAGAGTTAAAAAAAAGACATTTTCTTCATATGGAGAGTAAGAGAAACGCAAATAAATAAATACAATGTTTGAACATATATAAACTGGCTGAAATGTCCAGAAAAGATACAATACAAGCTCTGCTGGACGGTCTTCAAGGCGTTGCATGGAATGGCATCAGCTTATATATCTGAACTCTGCATCAACGAGAACTTGAATCCCAGACAGTCTACATTGCGATCAGCTAAGTCTTCTGCGATCGGTAGATTGACTGTGACAAAACGCTGTCCTAACACGAACTTCGACCGAGCCTTTGCGGTAGCCGGTCCTTCAGCCTGGAACAATCTTCCAGCAGACCTCAAGTGCATAGAGAATCAGTCAGAGTTTAGATCGAGACTCAAAACGCACCTTTTTAAATTATCATTTTATGATAGGAAGGGCTGATCGACTACATCAGGTGCAGCCCTCATACTAAATAAGTTTATTTTTTAACTAGTTCATAAAACGGAGAATTTTCTACAGCGCCCTTGAGATGATTATTTCATAAAAATAGCGTTCTATAAATTATCCATTTTTTTATTATACGTTATATATATTATTAAGAGCCATCATTTTGTACCATTTTCATACAATAAAAATCAAAGAAAAAAGTTTCCAACATGTGGAGGAAAAATAACTTCCGGGTCGGAACTCCCGAGAAGACGATATTCAAAGTAAAAACATGCGCGTTTTCGAATGCAACGTTGTCTAAACTTTAAAGGATAAAAATCACGTGCGTATTCGACTCCTAACGATGCCGACAATCAATATTTGATTTATTAATCCGTGCCATGTTTTCTTTGATTTTCCTCTAAATTTTACATAAATTTTTATGAATGAAAATGTGTTCGGAATGTAATGTCGTTTTATCCAAATAGAGGACTTATTCATTTTTTTACAGCCAACATCACACTTACACTGCATAATCATTATATTTTGACCGATGATACAGCAAGGCTTGCTTGTGAAAAAGTTCGATAGATTCTTAGCAGTAGTTTTTGGTTGGCACCCATTAAAATTTAAAAGGGAGAGACGTGTGTGGCGGTCCATTCCACACATCAGAGATCTCGGCTCGTACGGACTCGATAAATCACAACTCCCATACAAATACAAATACAGACTCCCCAGGCACTATTTCATGTTTTCAGGACCCTGACGCAGTTCCATCCAGCATTACCGTGGTCAACATAAGTGATGACCACGAAGAGATAAGTCATGGCATATACAATAAATGAAATAGTTCATCAGTAGAATGTTTAGCGGGGTTTTTTTGCTTGAAATTTTCCCCATTTGAAATCAAATAATGTAATAATTCATAAGTAACGTAAAATAAAACAATCATTTTTCACAGAGGCAATATAGATTCTCTTTTTCTGAAATGCCTAAAATTGAAACAAATAAGCGGTAACGCAAATAATAATTAAAAGTAACGTAGACTCTATAAAAAGAAAAAAAAAAAAAAGAGTCTTCGACTGGTTTCGGCAGCTCGCCGCCATCTTTTGGTTGTCATTGGTAACCAGATTCTTTTCAAAATGTTTATTTTAACTAAATATCCATTTTTAAAATATTTTTTAAATATTTTTATTTATCATGAAATTTCAAATAACATTCCACGCTCACATCGAGAGAATATGTGAAGTTGCACTGAAAATGTTGGAATTTATTCTCCGAACTGGTAGAGTTTTCAGGACTCCCTATTTTTGGAGGCTTTCTATCTTTATGTTCCAAAAGGTTATCTTCGACAACGTCAGTAAAGACTGTTTTATCTCCCAGCATGCAGAAACAACCTGCCTTTGGTGATACCGGTGGGGAGAGCAATTGAACTGCTGAACATGGTCGCTTCGTAGATCGATGTCTTTCATATTCGTGAAAGTACGTTCAGAAGACAATTCTTGACTTAGGAAAGTATCTTGACCTTTGTGGTTTATTCTCCAGAGTGTTGCTCCTTTTGTGAGGTAGACTCCCAGCTTTCCTTCCATCTTTAAGGAGGTCTTTCACGAGGACGAGTCCCACGAGGCTGATTATGTAGTGCAATATAGGAGAGTCTGTGGTGTCCATTCTTTGAACATGACCGTACCAGTTTCTTTTCTGTCTGCTCCATCTTATAATATTCTCTACCTCACATATCTTTCTAATTCTGGTATTACTCACGCAATCTCTCAGTGTCTTGCCTGCTACCGTCCTCGGTGTCTTCTTGTTATTATATGATATATTTATTATATTTTACTTGTTTTAAATAGATGCCTTAGACTATAATTGTTGTTTGTAATATCTTTTGATAAAATAAACTGATTGGATTTAATTTGATTTGTTGTTGTTGTTATTCGACGTCTGATTTCGGTATTTTTTTTTAAACCCAATTGGGTTATATGGATACATTTATAGATCTTACTATTAATTGTGTAATGTTTCAGATATATTTTATATTGAGTTGTAGTGAGACTCCTTGTGTCTTTTGGTAGTTAATTGTAAAGTTTCAGTCCATTGTTCAATATCATTGATTGTCCTGTCTTAGTTCGTGCATTCGGTAAGTGATATCTGTCACAGTTCCTGGTCCAGTGTATGTGTATGTCTGAAATTTTAGTTAATTTGTAGCTGCTGTCTGTTGTCTCTTCCATGGCCACTCTGTGTACAATTTTCAAGGTCTCAAATTTGATCAGGTCTGATACGTCCATTTGTTTTGTTTGTCTGTAAACTTGTATGGTTGGGGTAAGATTGGGTATTTTGTCTCTCAAACGTATGCCAAGTATTTTTTCTCCATAGTCCGTTGTGCGTATTTTAGCTTGTAAATGGTTAGTTAGAAAGTTTCAATCCTGGGATTTCAATCCTCTTCCATTCTTCCCTGTCTTGTGCGGCTCTTTTGAAATCTGCATATGATGAGCAGCGCACGTCCACCAACAGGTCCTCAAGGTACTCTCGGAGTGGGCGTCCCCTAGAGTTCGTCCCCTCGGTCATACCCTACATTATAGCATGCAAGAGGCCTTCTTGTCGTATTACATAGCCGATCCATCTTGCACGCCTTTCGGACAAGGTCCTGAGCAGGTGCCTTCCTCCTTCGATTCTTTGAAGAACCTCCTCATTCGTGATGTGGTCTCCCCAGGAAATTCCTAATAGTCTTAAATGTTAAATTACTAAATGGTATTGGCTCTGAATTGTATACATTATAACAACATTTTCAAAGTATTTGATGATAATAATCAAGGTAATTGATTGACTAATGGTGTTTGGAAGTATTGTTATCTTTTTCTGATTGTGTGTCTGTACGATTGCAACGAAACTCTAGATACGCCCGTGTTGAATGTAGCCTAGAAATCTTTTCGATATACCATATCAAATATGACTTCTCTGTTTATCTACAACTCACGACGAAGCAAACTTTATTGTATGTGAGACACGAAATAATCGTAAACCTTGGCACAGCATATTGCGATATTGAAATATCGTGAAAACCCGTCATAACTCCTCAATGAACTAGCTAAATGCTGAAAGAACTAAACTACATATCCAAATCTAAATGTACCTGGCAAAGACCAAGGTGATGGGCACGGAAAGGCTTGAAATCAACGTGGACGGCAACAGAATTGAGAATGTCCAAGAATACACATACCTGGGGCGGTACTCCCATAGAAGCCCGGAAGCCCGGCTTGCTTAAGAAATTTTGAATCAAAACCCTCAAATCTAAGTAATCATGCCCCCCCATAAACCAACAACCCACCAAATCACCTTCTAACAATGTTCCCATCAGACGTAAGAAGAATAGCTACAAGAGCTGTAAGCCAGAAGAGGTTTTGATTCAAAAAATTCTTACGCAAGCCAGGCTTCTGGGCTTCTATGGGAGTACCGCCACTGCCTGGGACACAATATTCGATCGGGCCGAGATAATCAAACCGCAGAGCTAAAAAGAAGAATTGGACTAAGCTGGGCAGCTTTCGGAAACATGAGTTACATCCTCAAAAACCGGAAAATACCGATCAACTTGAAACGAAAAGTCTATGAAGTCGGCGTTCTGCCAGTTGGTACTTATGGTCTTGAAACTGTTACATTGTGCAAACAAAGTGCCGAGAAACTTCGAGTGACCCAAAGAGTCACTCGTAGAGAAGGTGACCGTAACTACGGTGGAAGGATGATCAGACACGTCGGAATAACCTGGATGCAGTCTGCACAGGACAGAATGACATGGAAGCGAATGGAAGAGGCCTTTGTCCAGGAATGGGCGGGAATAGGGCGAGGAAAAAGAAGAATCAGAACTCCTTAATGAATGTTTTATTCTTCTTCTGATGCCGTGTCAGTTCCTCTCAACTTTTGAGATCACTGAAGCGAAAGCATCTCTGTTCTGCACAACTTGGAACAGGTTCTCAACTCTGCTCACTCCTGTCCACAACTTCATTCTGCCATCTCTACGACGTTTGTCTATTTTGCCCATGATTATCAGCCGAAGGAGATGGTATCTTTCTCCCCTTAGCACATGACCTAAATATGAGACCTTTCTAACTTTTACACTCAACAACAGCTCTCTATTGGGTCTGGATCTCTGTAGTACGTGTGCATTACTGACTCTATCGGTCCACGATATACGGAGCAATCTGCGGTATATCCACATCTCAAACGCCTCCAACGGTTCACTACATTCGCTTTCAGAGTCAAAGTTTCACAGTCAAATAGTAAAACAGACCATATATAAACTATTATAATTCTTTGTCCGAGTTTCAGGTTAGGATTACAGACTTATACTTTGATTAGATACTTCCATATTCCATAATTACAATCATGCCAATATACTCGTACATTACATCATACTATTACAATTGACGCGAAAAAGAAGTTGAAAAAGAGAATAAGACCAAACAATTTTCGATCACAGATCACAAGCAAGGTGGTCTGATGACAAGAATGACAGACATTGGCAAAACAATTGGATCATTTACTAAAATGCCAAAGACATTCCAATGAACCTCAAAAGATAAGTCTTTGAGGCATGCATCCACCCGGTAATTACGTATGGACTGGAAACTGTTGTATCCACAGCCAATACCATACACAAGCTGAAATGTGCACAAAGGGGTATGGAAGGACAAATGCTTGGCATAAGTCTAAGGGATCTTCTTCTCTTCTTCTTCAAGTGCCCTGTCGGGTTCCCCCAACGTTGGCGATCACCTCGGCGAACCTGTCCCCGTCCTGCGCCGCTTCGGATGCCGGTCCACTCTCTCACGTTTTGCAGCCAGGACATTTGTCTCCTACCGGCCCTCGGCGTCCCTCAATTTTCCCCTCCAATATCAGTTGGAGAAGGTGGTACTTTTCCCCACGCAGTATATGACCCAGAAGTGAGATCTTTCGAACTTTGATAGTTGATAACAGTTTCCTGTCAACTCTAGCTCGCCTCAGCCTTTAAAATTTGATTAGTCTGGTCATGCCAAGTTTTCCTCGGTCTCCCACAACTCCATGCTCCATTCACACCGTTAACCTATACTTTCTAAACCGTTCTTCCTTCATCCATGCGTTCCACATGTCTAAATCACCTCAGTGATCCTTTCATAATTTTGTTCATAATACCTTCTTCCGTTTTACATTCCTTCCTTATTATCAGCAGTTGAAATTCTATCGTACATCGTTTTACCACACATACGTCTTAGGAATCTCATCTCTACCGCATTTATACTGCTCTCATATTTCTTATGCCAATTCCATCTTTCACTTCCATTAACTCCATTGTGAACGGACATTTTTGATTTCATTGATATTTTTTTGTTTTTCAATGAAAAATGTGAATTGCATAAGAAAATTAACAAGAAAATATCACGCTGTTTCCTGGAAGGGTAGGCAGAAAGAATAGACCGCCACACTACTCTATCCTGACATACCTCTGTAGCCTCCTCCACATTCATACAGCGGGGCATACACACACCTCGATACGCCAACTTTAGCATAACTAACTAACTAACTTACCATCACGCCGTTTCCCCGGAGGGGTAGGCAGAAAGAATGGAACGCCACACTGTTCTGTCCTGACATACGTCTCTCGCTTCCTCTACATACATACATCTTGTCATGCACGCACGTCGATTTTTCCGACTCCTCACGTGACCGACATTCAATATTTGATTGATTTGATCGTGCCACGTTTTCCTCGGCCTTCCTCTATTTCTAGCTCCGTTCACGCCGTTTACATATACCTTCTTTACCATTCTGTCTTCACTCATTCTTTCCATGTGTCCAAACCATCTTAATGACCCTTTCCTTATTTTGTTCATAACACTTTCATTCGCACCACATTCACTTCTTATACTTGCATGTGTCACTCTATCATAAACAGATTTGCCACACATTCGTCTTAGAGATCTCATTTCTACTGCATTTATTCTACTTTCATCCTTCTTTTGCCAGTTCCATGCTTCACTTCCATACATAAGGGTCGGCACAAGAACACCATTGTGCACTGCCATCTTAGCTTTTTGGATAGGCTTTTGTTTGCGATGACAACTTTAAGTGCACCATTTATTCTGTTGCCTGCCCCAACCCTTCTTTCAATATCCTTCTCCACCCTCCCATCCTTTGTAAACATACTTCCTAAATAAACAAATTCATCCACTTGTTCCAGATTTTCACCGTTTACACTAATGTTGCAGACTGTCATGCTTCCTTCTTTTTCGAAAATCATTACCTTAGACTTATTCACATTTATCATCAAATCGTATCGCTTGCATACCTCATACATACTAGACACCAGGGCTTGCAGTTCGTGCTCGTTGTCTGCAAGTAGCACAGCGTCGTCCGCATACAACAAACAGCTTACTGACACATCTTCCATTTTTGCACCTGCTTCCAACCCTTTCAGCTCTTTCATACACTTGTCCATATATAGATTAAACAACCATGGAGACATTACACACCCCTGTTTGACACCTTTATTGATATCAAACCAGGCTGTAAGATCCCCATTTACTTTGACACTAGCAGTGCTTTCTGTGTACAGCGATGTAATTGCCGCGATCAATATTAATGTTTTCCATAGTAACCATAGTAATATACTTAGGAAATTGAAAAACTTTGTTTAATCCACTATTTAATAAAAAATATTAAAAAACACGACATATTTCGGAGGATACCTCCATCTTCAGGTGTAAAATCATAATAAAAACTAAACAAAGAAAGACTATTAAAAAACGCATTTAAAATTCGATACAATAATTCAAATTTAAAAAATTAACCTGGGCTATTTGTTATAAGTAGGTAGGTACTAACAATTATTTTTTAACAGAAGGAACTAATAAATAATATTAAATAATAATAATATATGATGAAAATATAAAAAATTGTAATTTTGAAAAACATACATTTGAAAAGAAATGCAGTAGAAATGAGATCTCTTAGACAAATATGCGGATACTCTGAAAATATAATAAGTAAATGCGGTGCGAATGATGGTGTTATGAACAAAATAATGAGAGGATCATTAAGATGGTTTGGACATATGGAAAGAATGGTAAAAAAATTATACGTTAACGATGTAAATGGAACCAGAAATAGAAGCAGACCGAGGAAAACGTGGCACGATCAAATAAATCAAATATTGAATGTCGTCCATGTGAGGAGTCAGGGAAATCGACGTGCGTGCATGACACGATGTATGAATGTTGAGGAAGCGAGAGAAGTATGTCAGGAAAGAAAAGTGTGGCAGTCCATTCTTTCTGCCTACCCCTACGGGGAGACGGCGTGATGGTAAGTTAGTCAGTTAGTTTACATTTGAAAAGACATAATTTATATAGAAATTAATAAATGATTAATGATGTTCTTCAAATATTCTGGTCAAATTATTTGGCATATAGAATGGAATAATACTCCTAGCGGCTTCTAACAATATGTTAGGCGACAGCCTTCGCATTGTGTTAATAAGGTAGTTTGCTAAACGCCGAAAATCATTCTCCATAGATGGCGTTAGTGGGTCGGTTGTATAGGTTAATTCTTGAAAAAATTCACAAGTGCAACCAAATCTACATAGATGGCTGACTGAAACTGACACGTGAAGATAAATATGGATTTTGAAGTATATATACATCTTCCAAAAAATTTGTCATGCATGATCACAATAACAAAGGTGGAATGGGGAATGTTGTAATTACATAAAGCGTGCGCTTAACCCAACCAATGACAGGTCATAAGTCCTGTAAACACCTTGATCATCCATGTTCAGTTTCCAGTTTACGTCTTCGTCTCTATTGAGATACAATTAAAAAATGATTAATTTGCATTTGATTGGGAATTGATTGAATGGAAGCTTCCATTATTTATTTATTAGTTCTTACAGTTAAAATTATTATTTAATATTATTTATTAGTTCTGTATTATTATTTAAAATTATTTATTAGTTCTTATTTCAAAAAAATAATTGTTAGTACCTTCCTATAACAAATAGCCCAGGTTAATTTTTAAATTTGAACTATTGTATCGAATTTTAAATGCGATTTTTATTATTGTTTCTTTGTTTAGTTTTTATATATTTTTACACCTGAAGATGGTATCCTCCGAAACATGTCGTGTTTTTTAAATCATTTTTATCAAATAGTGGATTAACCAAAGTTTTTCAGTTTCCAAAGTATATTTAATAGGTTTTAATTTTTCAAAAAAATTGCCGGTCCTCGGGGTCTGGCCATATGAATACCTCTCGGCATTTAAAATGTTAATTAACTAACTAACTAACTAACCATCACGCCGTCTCCCCGAAAGGGTAGGCAGAAAGAATGGACTGTCACACTTTTACTGATGCGGCACTCCATCCTTCTCTTTTCGCTCCGCGGGAGACGCGGTGTTAATTACAGTAACTTAAAACTAAGACAGAGGATGTTAAGGTGTTATGTGTGGTCTGTTCTGTTATATGGGTGTGAGACATGGACATTAAAAGTTAATACAATGAACCGGTTAGAGGCATTTGAAATGTGGCTTCACCGAAGAATGTTCAGGATCCCATGGACAGACAGAGTGACGAACACACAAGTCCTGAATCGTGCAGGAGTAAATAGAGAGCTGCTGACATTGATCAAAGTCCGCAAGATTTTCATATCTGGGTCACGTTCTACGAGGAGAAAAATATCGCCTGCTGCATCTAATTTTGACGGGAAAAATAGAGGGCCGCAGGGGGGCAGGGAGAAGGCAGATCTCTTGGCTGCGCAATGTGAGGGAATGGACGGGAATCGGAACTGTGGAGGAGCTATTCCGGACAGCGCAGGATATGAAAAAGTTTACCAGAATGATCGTCAACGTCGGGGGACCTGACGGAGCACTTTAAGAAGAAGAAGAAGAATTAACGTATTCTGCTATTTTACCTCGTGCATATAAACAACAACGTGTTTGATTTCCGCTACTTTTAATGTCTTAGACAGGCGAAACTTGTCATTCACATAAAATATAGTAAAACTTCTAGAAAACAGACGTTTTAATTTTCACGATACTTTTTTTTCACTTTTCACTTACTAGCACTTTTTTTAAATATATATTCACTTAATAAGTATTTTAAATGTATTTAATTATAAAAAATAATAGATGTACAAATGTGGAATCTTCACACAACAGATCGCATCGAAGTTTTCGGGCACTCTGAGGTTTTGGGATTCTGATAAGCTGACATTAATATAATATATAAGTAGATATTAGATAAAAAAAACTAATTTCCTCCAGATAAGATCCTTGATTATAGCTTCGTGCGTATAATTTTGTGCACTGTTATCCGGGGGTATTTACAATTCAGGAATACTGAGAGAACTAAATCTGTTGGGGTTAAATGCATAACCCATATAAGCAGACTTCGACTGCTGAATCAGCATATTTCATGATGAAATATATTACACAAATAACCGAAAACGCCTGACTTAGGACCTACTTATCAAAAGTGATGAATCGGGGCCCAGATTTTATTCACACAGGTCACTAGGTCACTAGAGCAGAGCATAGTGTGAAAATGGAAGCAAAGCATATAAAAGCGGTACATCCGACCACCATGGACAGTATTCCTTCTTGCGACTTCTAACCGACACGAGTCTACGCCGTCAAGTCTACGTAAGAGAAACCTCCGACCCTCCTACCGAGCTACGCAACTGTCTACACTGCTACGCCACGTAACTTCCGACGAGTCTTCGCTCCCGCCGACCGACGCTACTACCCAGTGAACCATCAGCCCCAGCTGCTATCGACGTCCAGGCGCACGCTCCATCACGAGTACATAATACTGTTGACGTATGATTACTTGTGACCTGCAATAAACGCTGAAACCTCCACTGCTTTTATCTCTCACCACATCCCCCAAAAATCTATACGTTCCCCACAGCTATAACAAAGAAAGGTGCATATCGAGATGCTTGTTAGATAGTCCATGGAATCACAAGTCAGTCACACTTACAAACACATAGTTAAAATCACACACAAAATAACTATTTTATAAACTTACCTTGAATAATATAAAATCAAGATTAATTGTATCTCAATAGAGACGAAGATGCAAATTGGAAACAGAATATGGTGATCGAGGCGTTTACAGGACTTTTGACCTGTCATTGGTTGGGTTAAGCGCATGCTTTATGTAATACAACATACTCCATTCCACCTTCTCTTATGACCACCATGTCTGACAAATTTTTGGAAGTTGTATATGTTAATCTGTAACACCACACTTCACATGGTAGTTTCAATCTACACACTAGCGCCATCTATGAAGATTGGATTTTAAGCTTTAAGCAGAAGATCTTTTTAACGCAATGTGAAAGGCTACCGCCATTATCGTATTGCTAGATAACGCCTGGAGATGTCACTCCAATTTATATGCTATAACTTGGACCATTTTTTTGTTTTTACAACATCTTGAATGTATACAATTACTTGTAGACGAATACTGGATTTTACCCATTGCGGGTTATCAATTTAAGGATTTAATCCTTGAATTGATAACCCGCAATGGGTAAAATCCAGTATTCGTCTACAAGTATTTGTATACATTCAAAATGTTGTAAAATCAAGATATTAAAAACAAAAAAAAATTCTATAAAAAATCATGATCAGAACAAACTAACTAACTAACCATCACGCCGTCTCCCCGAAGGGATAGGCAGAAAGAATGGACTGCCACACTTTTCTTTCCTGACATATTTCTCTCGCTTCCTCAACATTCATACATCGTGTCATGCCGCGCGTCAATTTCTCTGACTCCTCACATGCTCGACATTCAATATTTGATTTATTTTATCGTGCCACGTTTTCCTCGGTCTTCCTCTATTTCTGGTTGCATTTACATCGTTAACATATACTTTTTTATCATTCTTTCTTCATTCAATCTTTCCATGTGTACAAACCATCTTAATGATCCTTTCATTATTTTGTCCATAAGACACTCTATCATTCACAGAGTATCCACACATTCGTCATTTCTACTCCGTTTATTCTACTTTCATCCTTCTTTTGCCAGTTCCATGCTTCGCTCCCATACACAAGTTTCGGTAGAAGAACACCATTGTGCACTGCCATTTTAACTTTTTCTGATAGGTTTTTGTTTGGGATGACAACTTTAAGTGCACCATTTACTTTATTGCCTGCCCCAGCCCTTCTTTCAATATCCCTCTTCAATATCTTTTGTAAACATATTACCTAAATACACGAACACATCTACTTGCTCTAAATTTTCACCATTCACGCTAATGTTGCAGACTGTCAACAAGTTCTTTTCCCTTAGTTCAAGGAATTGGTTTCCCAGAATATACAAGCAAAACGCCTTTGGATATAGTCTTTTCATAATTGCGTAGATAATTTTCAATAATCTCCTTTGATTTTATCGATTTTATAAAATACAGAGCCTTATGGGATTATATTCCTACAAGAATGCTTCTAAACTAGGAATAATATGGATATCAAGGACTCGAATATCTCTGAAAACTAATATTAATTATTAATTTTACGAACACCTGGTGTCATTTATATCTTATCAAAGGAGCTGATAATTGCGATTTTTATCAATTCGTAGACAAAAATTTGTTTATTGATCGCACGGTCGAAGTATATATATGTAAACGCAATCAGTAAAACAACTTATTGGAAGATTAAGAGCTTCGTAGTATTGAAGATACTGAGTATTAATAATGATCAAGACAAAATATATAAACAGATAAAATTAATTTGAAATGTCAACCACGTAAGGAGCTATAAAAATTGATTCAATGTATGATAATGTATCTAAAGGATCCTACAGAAATGTGTCAGGATTACATTGTATATCAGGATTGTGATGGAGCCTCTCTGTTTCTGATTTGCAAAGAAAATAATATGTAATGGTAAGTTAATTTGGGATGATTTGTGACGTAAAAATGAAACGCGTATAAAATCTAGAGAAACGTCATGCCTGAGATGTTATAAATGAATAAAAATTGTGTAAGATTCTAGTGAAGCGTGAAATTCTTAACTGAATAAAAGCATGAAGGTTATATGAAGGCATATCTGCAACAGGCAAAATAGCGTAGGGCTATTTTGTAACTAGTTTTTTATTCAAGAAATTTATTGCTGTCAAAATTGATCATTTGCCGCCAAAACGATTGTCAGTTTTCAGCATAACCATGGAAGAGCGTGTAATCTTTCATCGACAAGTAATTAATAATTTTAATTCTAATAAAGTCTACGTTTTTTAGTCTAAAAAATTGTCTATGATACATATCAAACGTCATTTCGACGTTTATCAGCAGGAATATTTCGAAATCGTTTCAATTTGTTATTTCGCTTTGAGTAAGAATCGTCTCATTCTTGAAGATATAAGTAAGTGCATTTAAATCATTTTTTAATAATCTCTTTTATCGTGTATTTATTTTTTCACGTACATAACGACTATTACAAATACAATCCTAAAAGTATAGAATCTATTTATTTAGACGTGTTTATAAACAACTTATAATGTACAACAATAAATTAGGATAAGCATTAGACAGTTTAAAAAAATATTTCCGTTATTTGAACAAGTAAATAACATAAATTAATTGTACACAAGCAAAAACGTTTGTATGTTTTCTTATTTCAATCAAATCAAATCTAATCATGGATACTGGCAATCTTTTGATTGGCTTATTATTATATTGTTAAAAAGGAAAATTACTAAATATTTTTAATGTATTTAAAGCCAAAACTGTGCTTATATTTAAAAATTCTATTTCAAGTGTTATCTCAAATAAAATTACGGTTAACTTTACGTATATTCGAATATCAAATTCGGAAAACAAATGTTTCCAAAGAATAAATAGCAAATTTATTATTAAAAATGTCATTTAAAAAAATCAAACCAATTAAATTTTTTATGTAACTAAACTAACCAATCATAACGCCGTTTCCCCGAGGGGGTGGGGAAACGGTGTGATGGTTAGTTAATTAGTTAAGAGAACTTCAGTAATAAATGGTGTTATGAACAAAATAATGAAAGGTCATTAAGGTGGACTGGACTGGACGTGAAAAGAATGAATGAAGAAAGAACGATGTAAATGGAACTAGAAATATAGGAAGACCGGGGAAAATGTGGCACGATCAAATAAATCAAATACAGCGGAACCTTTCATAACGAGAATAATTCGTTCTAGAAACTTGTAAACTTGAAACTCCGCCAGAGAATGATCAAATGTGGTCTGTTTTATTGTACGGATGTGAAACGTGAACCTTGAAAGTTAACTCAATGAACAGACTGGAAGCATTTGAAATGTGGCTCCATAACTGAATTCTCAGAGTTCCCTGGACAGATATGGTTACCAATACCGAAGTCCTGAGGCGAGCTAGAGTTGACAGGGAACTGTTATCAACTATCAAGGTTCGAAAGATCTCACATCTGGGTCATATACTGCGTGGGAAATAGTACCACCTTCTCCAACTGATATTGGAGGGTAAAATTGAGGGACGCCGAGGGCCCGGAAGGAGACAAATGTCCTGGCTGCGAAACGTGAGGGAGTGGAGGGCGCAGGACAGGGACAGGTTCGCCGAGGTGATGGCCAACGTTGGGGGACCCGACGGGGCACTTGAAGAAGAAGAGATATAACGCATAGCCACCTCCTTATTGCACCAGAAGATTGTTGCTCTCCACTCAATAACTTCTTGTTGTGAAACACAACGCAACTCCATAAGTTCTTCAGTGGTTGGCTCTTGAGTGTGCTCTTCCGCAAGTCCTTAACTCTTTGGTTGCCAAAAACCGATATTCTCGTATATCGGCTTTGGCTACACCAGCGAGAAATGCCAAATCCAACAGACCGATGTCATGATTTATAAAGAAGAAAGAATTATGTGAGAGAGTGAGTCAGTAGTACATATTATTTAAGATTTGAATATATCTTTAATAAAATAATCATATTTAGAATTAACCCATTGCACCACTAATAGGAAGACATCACTTGTTTATACAACACAGTAATTAATTTTGACCCCTTTTTTTATTACAATAACATTAAGATTAAATTTCACACAAAATAATAATCGTAAAACATAAAAGCATATTTTTTTTTGTTCGTTAGCAGAGTGTGATAGGCTTTAAAGCATTCTGGCATGTGGAGAACCACCAAACATTTCTCACATTCCCATCGAGATTTACTCTACTTTTTCTTCAAGTAACACATTTTGCATAATGGGTTTTGTTTGACTGGATTTTGCCTAGGAAAGTGTGCCCATTGCAATGCTTGTAGCCGTAAAGGGCATACTCCTGAAACTCTTCCACGGCGCTTGTATGATGGCAGGGTAATGTGCTCAAAAATTCTCTCAGCTACATCAATCCTATAGTTACCGTATGAAACTCTCTTTACATCGGAGATATTTTTATCCAAGCATGTGTATTGAATAATGCCATGTCTGCCAAGTAAAAATAATATATTTTTGTAACCCTTGCAGTATCTCCCCATAATTGGAAAGGAAGCGAAATTTGAGCACTCCAAAACATTGTTCGAAAGTGTAAAATCACTAGAATCACTAATATATTCATCAACTTCATTCTCACTGCCACTTTCCAAAAGTATTGGCTGTATTCCATCCTCATTTGATGTAATATTAAAAGCGCGATAAGTTTGTTTATGAGTGCATTCTGCCATTTTATAGGTTGCCAAAAACCGATGTTAAAATATCGTAATATTTTGTAATAAATAATGTGAAATCAACTGTGATTATTATATTTCATTATGATAATAATAACCGAAATATACTTATTGATGCCATTTATAGGAATAAAATTATTTACATTCAGTTTTTATGTAAAAAAAAATAACCTCAAAGACAAACCGGCGAATCGCCGGCTTAGTGAATCAGCGACAAAGTGACATTGGCCGGCGATTCGCCGGCTTTGTGTTGCAATGGGTTAAAAGGCAATTTATAAATTAAAAGTATGCCAGAATAAATGGTGCACTTAAAGTTGTCATCGCAAACAAAAGTCTATCCAAAAAGCTAAGAGGCAGTGCACAATGGTGTTCTTGTGCCGACCCTTATGTATGGAAGTGAAGCATGGAACTGGCAAAAGAAGGATGAAAGTAGAATAAATGCAGTAGAAATGAGATCTCTAAGACGAATGTGTGACAAATCTGTATATGATAAAGTGACAAATGCCAGTATAAGAAGTGAATGTGGTGCGAATGAAAGTGTTATGAACAAAATAAGGAAAGGGTCATTAAGATGGTTTGGACACATGGAAAGAATGAGTGAAGACAGAATGGTAAAGAAGGTATATGTAAACGACGTGAACGGAGCTAGAAATAGAGGAGAGCCGAGGAAAACGTGGCACGATCAAATCAATCAAATATTGAATGTCGGTCACGTGAGGAGTCGGATAAATCGACGTGCGTGCATGACAAGATGTATGAATGTAGAGGAAGCGAGAGAAGTATGTCAGGACAGAACAGTGTGGCGTTCCATTCTTTCTGCCTACCCCTCCGGAGAGATGGCGTGATGGTAAGTTAGTTAGTTAGTTAAGTATCCCAAAATTGCTGGCAAACAAAGGGTTAAATATGGTTTTAGTCCCATAGTATTGGCCAAGGACGCAATCTCGTTGTCGTAAAGATGGGACTTCTGCTTTCTGCGTCACTCGTTATGAGAAATGTCGCTTGTTAAGCAAACATTTTTTCACAATATGTTTTACTCGTTATGAAAGGTTGCACTGTATTGAATGTCGGCCACGTGAGGAGTCAGAGAAATCGACACGCGCGCATGATACGATATGTGAACGTAGAAGAGGCGCGAGAGTTATGTAAGAATAGAACAGTTTGGCAATCCTCTCTGCCTACGAAAACGGCGTGATGGTAGTTAGTTAAAATAACATTGAAAGACGAGTAATGATTAACCTCAACTGATGTTTATTATTATAAAGTTTCAATCCTGGGATTGATTTGCAGCAATTTCTTCTATCCTTCTCTTCCATTCTTCCCTGTCTTGTGCGGCTCTTTTGAAATCGCATATGATGAGCAGCGCACGTCCACCAACAGGTCCTCCAGGTACTCTCGGCGTGGGCGTCCCCTAGAGTTTATCCCCTCGGTCATACCTTCTATTATGGCATGCAAGAGGCCTTCTTGTCGTATTACATGGCCGATCCATCTTGCACGCCTTTCGGACAAGGTCCTGAGCAGGTGCCTTCCTCCTTCGATTCTTTGAAGAACCTCCTCATTAGTGATGTGGTCTCGCCAGGAAATTCCGAATAGTCTTCTATAGGACCACATCTCAAAAGCCTCTAGTCTCCGTTTATCTCTTTCGGATAGGCACCATGTCTCGCGGCCGTACATCAAGATACTCCATACATAGGTCTTGATGAGGAGTATTCTCAGTTTTAGGTCTATATTATTTGATTATATCATATGATGATGATTAACTGATGTTTACTAGGTCAAATATCTAGGTACACTCGAAGGACCATATTTTCTCTCACCGTGCGCATGAAAGAGATGGAGTATATTGTCTCTACCTGACCGACTGATGAGTCTTGTTAGTTTAACGACACTTGCCAAGTTTGACAGAACGTTTCGCCACGCTAATAAATATTATTCATAAATCTAATTAAAGAAAACAGCTTGAAAATACGTGTTAAATATTCAGCATATGTGTGTAAATTTTTAAGAATAAAGTCTGCGTGAAGTTTCATAAGTCTGTGTTGGTTTTATAAGTGTTCTCTTAAAATTTCTGTGTTTGCAAAGTGTTCCATTGCAGATGAGGTTCAGGAAACCCAGTTCTAGAGCTAAGTCTAAAGATAATGCCGTAACAAGGTGAACCATATCTAAATAAATACAATTAAAGTAATACTCTCTACAAAGTTTTACTTGCTGTATAAGCGATAATAAATATATTGTTTATGACATCGTAAAACTTGTAGAGAACTGTGAGGAATTTTGAACAATGTGTTTTGTTTGTACAGTTGGGAGTTGATTTTGATTATTCAAAAGTTAAAACAATTAAGATGCCCTTGAAAACATCACAAAGTCAGCCATCCCTTCTGCTACAATGTCAATGGAAAGATGAAAAATTATCATCAAATCAAACTACAACCTAATTATTTTTATTATTATGAGATCTAGTATATGAGAACTGACAGTAAGGTCAGAATATATAAAACCTGCGTAAGGCCTATACTGACATATACCATTGAGACCAGAGCGGATACCACAAGAACGAAGGCTAAAGTACGGGTGGCAGAGATGAGGACGCTGAGGATGATAGCAGGAAGGACTATTCGAGATAGGGTGAGGAACACGGCTATCCGCGATATCTGCGAGGTGAATGATGTGAGATGGGGCAGACAACGCAGAAGATACCGGAATGCGCCCGTGCAGAGGATGGATCCCACCAGAATACCACACGCTGTGGCGCATCAGATTCCTGCCGGCTGCCGTCCCCCCGGAAGACTGCCGAAGCGATGGAGAGATAATTGGGTGTCAACTTCCCAAAAGAGGCCAGCCTGATTTCAGAAACAGACCAAAGGTCTATACGGAGAAGAAGAAGAAAAAGATGAGACCTTGTTATTGATACGAAGATGTTCTAAGGTTCACGTTAAGATGCAGAAATATCTCTCTTTTATAATGATTCTGCATATAATGATAATCTCTCGGTTGTTTGGTTTTGGTAGTCTTTATTCTATTTCTTCTTTCTCTATACCGATATTGTTTTCTCTCGAAGATGATTTGCGACTTCGAGACAAAGTTAGTGCTTTGAAAGGTGAAAAAGAGGCAATCTAGGATCACGGATTTCTTCCATTAGTAAATATTTATATGTGCTACATGCAAATCTGTTTTTTTTTTCAAATTAAATGCAAATAATAATATAGTAAGTAAAATATTTACATTAAAATAATAAATACAGTCTTCTTCTTATTGTCCTGTCACAGCTCCGTGGTGCATAGAGCCTCAAGGAACCTTTACCCGACTCTATTGCATGCCTGATGCTTACTCTTCTCCAGGTGGCTCTAAGTCTGCCTCGCTTCCTCTTTCCCCCAATAGAAAAAAGAGTCTAATGCACTCTGAGCGATGCAGGCTGGGTTCCGTCTCATGGTGTGACCGATCCACAGCCATTTGCATCTAGCGACTTGTTCTCTAATTGGCTTTTCGCCTGCCATGGTCCAGAGAACGGCATTTGACACTGTTTGGGGCCAATAGATCTTGAATATTGAGCGAAGGCACCTATTTATAAACACTTGGAGTTTTCCAATAACGTCCGCGGTAGATTTCCAAGTCTCACATCTGTACAGCAGTACGCTTTTAACTCTACTGTTGAATATTTGCAATAAAGTAATAAATACACTGTTTTTTAACGTTATTTCGTCAAATATTGTAGTCTCGATATATAACAATCCTTTCTATAACACAATGACAATTCCCTGTTACTTGGATATCATTATAAAGAGAGATTACTCTAAATAAATTATTAAATACCTTATTGATATATGATGCAATGTTGATTATCACTTTGAGATTTGTTTAAAAACTGGACTGGGATTTTTTTTCACAATTTTACGGCACTCTTTTAAGATTATGATGGAACTGTATCTCCCAGACTACACAAAGACAAATGTTCCAACATGTGTATCTAAGATGTTGGCCATATGAAATATTGATAATGAAAAATGGCTTGTTAATTGTATGACTATTTGTAAAGCTGATTAAATACTCTGGACATATCACAAATTAAATTAATATCCCACTAGTTAACGCTTAACAGCGGTTTTAAATAATTAGTAAATTCTATTATTGATAACTATTTCTAAAAACTTCGGTTGATTCATATTTGCATCATGGTGCACTCAGTCAACCGGTAAGGCAAGCCCGTCCGACTTTTTTGTCTTATAATATTAGTAGAGGATCACGATAATGTATTCTTCCGGATTAAAAGAATTGTATCTTTCTAAATTATTTTCGTGAATTAATTGAATCCCATTTTAGGCGCATTTTAAATCTATACCAAAAATGATTTTCTACGTCATCAAACTCATTTTCTTGTATAATATAATAATGTATTTACAAATACAAGAAGAAATATAATTAATTAATTAGAAATAAGCTGTAAATAGACAATAATAATAAATTTGTTAACCCCGAAACACGAATTATAAATGAATGTTCATAGAGAAATGACATAATCTTTCTTTTCATAACATTTCTGCACATAACGTAAATGACAGATAACATTCTGACAATAGAAATGAAGTTTGTGACACATCGAATAGTTACATACTTCAAAGTGATAAAGCCCGGCTTCAAATACATACAAAAAAATGTAGATATCTCCTGGTATATATGCACCTAGCTATATGTTTACAAGCCAAAAACACATAAGTGCAACATAGACCCTTTTACATTTTGCAAGCCCAATATGAAGCCCATCGAAAACATGAAACAAAACATGTGGACGTAGGCGATTTCGCAGGCATCTCACCTACGGTATGTATGAGTGAAATAAAATACGGCGCGTATGAGTGGAACAAAACATACACATAGGTCATTTCTGCGCATCTCAGCGGAGTCATTTGAAACGCAAGGAATTAAATCGCTTTAACTCGCGTGATTATTCAAAATATTATTTTATTCGTAGATGGCTCAAACGCCTAAAAAACATTGTTTTATTATAGTTTTTATAAGGCAAGCCCGGCTTCTCGGCTTGTGTGGAAGTTCCGCCACTGGGCGCACTGTAGGGTTAACTGCAAATGTAGTCAGCTGCAATATAAGGGTTAAAAAATAATATACACACTAGTTGCAACCTGATATGGCAAAGGACGAAGAAAAAATATTATGTTTTGTTTTTCTTTACTTTCCAGGATGACGGAAAAAATAATTCTAGTTACCGGGGGTTCCGGATTAGTCGGGAGAGCTATCCAGAGCATAGTCGAAAAAGAAAAACTCACTGGAGGAAAAACCATAGAAAATGAAAAGTGGATCTTCGTTGGTTCCAAGGAGGCCGATCTATGGTAATTTTTAACTATTTGACTAACCAACTAACTAACCATCACGCCGTCTCTCTGGAGGGGTAGGCAGAAAGAATGGAACGCCACACTGTTCTGTCCTGACATACTTCTCTAGTCGCCGTCGTTACACACGTCGATTTCTCCGACTCTTCACGTGACCGATGTTTAATATTTGATTGATTTGATCGTGCCACATTTTCCTTGGCCTTCCTCTATTTCTAGCTCCGTTCACGCCGTTTACATATACCTTCTTCTGTCTTCACTCATTCTTTCCATGTGTCCAAACCATCTTAATGACCCTTTCATTATTTTGTTCATAACACTTTTATTCGCACCGCATTCAATTCTTATACTTCCATTTAACACTCTTATCATATACAAATTTAACACACGTTCGTCTTAGAGATCTCATTTCTACTACATTTATTCTACTTTCATCCTTCTTTTGCCAGTTCCATGCTTCACTTCCATACATAAGGGTCGGCACAACAACACCATTATGCACTGCCATCTTAGCTTTTTTGAATAGGCTTTTTTTTTTAACTATTTGAATTCATCAATTTGACTTTTTTAAATCATCAACATCCCTTTTAACTAACTATCTAACCATCATGCCGTTTCTCTGGAGGGGTAGGCAGTATGATTGACTGTAACACTCTTCTTTTTCTATTATGTTTCTATCCTAATGATTGGTTTGTCACAAGTTTAACATCTTTGCCAGTTCTTGGGATACCACTTGAGCCATGTGATAGTTTCCCGTTGCTTTCCACTCTTCTTTCTAAAACTCTTACGCATTTTCTACATTCGTACACCGTGACACACCACGCTCGTCAATTGTTCCGACTTCGAACATGGCCACCTCATAGCGATTGTTTTTTTATTTTTATTTTAAAAGACTAAATCCAAATTTCCGGTCGTGTCCAGGCTTGAACCCAGGTCCCCTGGATCAGGAGCCAGGCGTTCTATCCCCTAGACCACCACCTGATTGGTTAATTTGGTCATATCAAATTATCCTCGCCCATCCTCCACTCGTGTTCCTCACGCGATTTCTGTGTCTTGCCTACTATCGTCCTAAGCGTCTTCATCTCGGAAGTCCTCAAAACTTGTTTGGTCTTTGCTGTGTCTGCCCTTGCTTCGACGCCATATTATTCCCATAAATTATAATAGTTAGGAATACAGCAATCCGAGAGATCTGCAAGGTCGAAGATGTGGTCAGATGGGGACGTCAAAGACGGCGATACTGGCATCAACACGTAGAAAGGATGAGCTCAAATAGGATACCACACATAGCTCTCCATGGAACGCTAAACGGACAACGCCGACCAGGAAGACCCCCGAAACGGTGGAGAGAAAGCTGGAGTTCAGCGTCTCAAGAGGACCCGCCTGAAATAACAGACTCCTGAGTCTACAAAAAGTGAAGAAGAAGAAGAAGAAGAAAATTATAATAAAACTTCTAGAAAACCAACGTTATCGTATTAATTAAATCATTTACTTCACTTAATGAAGTCATTTAAAAAAAAAAATTAATTATCCAAGTTAAATTATTATTGTTTTTTCATTTCATACTAAGTAAATTCGTGGTTATTTTAACCGCAGATAATTGAATGGTTTTACATTGTCGTAAATGGCACTAACTTTACGATCTCGTTATGTTATTTTATGTGACCAACGTCTTTTACAACGAATAGATTTAGAAACATTCACTCCATTATGAGTTTTATATCCTCGTTTGTAAAATTAAATTGCTTTTTTACGTTTATTTTTACGACGCCATTTAGAATTTTACTAATCTTTATTTTAAATCATATTTTTAAGTAATAATAAAATAAAACAAAACCAACCATCACGCTGTTTCTCCGTAGGGGTAGGCAGAAAGAGTGGACCGCCACACTACTATATCCTGGCACACCTCTCAAGTTTCCTCCACATTCATACAGCGAGTCATACACGCACGTCGATTCTTCCGACTTCTAACATGACCAACCTTTAAAATTTGATTAATTTGGTCATGCCATGTTTTCCTCGGTCTGCCTCGACTCCGTACTCCATTTAGATCATTAACGTATACTTAACCATTCTTTCTCCATCCATGCGTTCCATATGTCCGAACCATTGCAGCAATCCTTTCATAATTTTGTTCATTCTTATATCGTTCTACCACACATACCTCTCAGGGACCTCATCGCTACCACATTTATTCTTCTTTCATCCTTCTTCTGCCAGTTTCATGCTTCGCTTCCATACATTAGTAATTTAATAAAACTAATTCCGCTCTTTCGACCAGTCTGTCGATGCCAGCGAGCCGGACGAAACCGGTCGCTTTCAAAATAAATACAAAAATTGAAAGTAGTTAATAAAAAAAAATATTATTTTATTCAATTATTTTCTTGTGTCGATACTTATGTATGGAAGTGAAGCATGGAACTGGCAAAAGAAGGATGAAAGACGAATAAATGCAGTAGAAATGAGATCTCTTGTGGCTATTCCTCTTAAGTCTGATGGGAACAATGTTGGAAGGTGATTTGGTGGGTTGTTGGTTTATGCGGGGGCATGATTTGTGTGGCCCGGAGTAAACATGATAGTCTGCAACATTAGTGTAAATGGTGAAAATCTGGAACAAGTAGATGAATTTGTTTATTTAGGAAGTATGTTTACTAAGGATGGGAGAGTGGAGAAGGATATTGAAAGAAGGGTTGGGGCCGGCATCAGAGTAAATGGTGCACTTAAAGTTGTCGTCGCAAACAAAAGCCTATTTAAAAAAGCTAAGATGGCAATCTGCAACTTTCTCAAAGTGATATTTCATGATTTCTTCATTTTCTCGGTTTTTCAATTTTCATAAACGCAGAGACTTGGAGTGCAGTTTTACTTATCAAGAACGCACTAGCTGTAGTTAGTACAGACTTGTATTCTAGCATTCAATAGCTTCTTAGTCATAAGTGCACTATGTTTGAGGAATCGTACTAATTTTACAAGATTTGTATTCAAATAGCTATTTTCCTTAACTTAAATGCATTATGTGATGTAGATGCACTTATCATATGTATTGTTGAAGAATTGAGGTATATAAAATGCATTAAATTGATTTACTAAGCATAAATGCATCAAGTAGGGTAGTTGATGCGTTTATGACTAGTTATTATGGCCTAAAAGTCTTAGAGCCTGCTTACGATAAGTACTTTTTTAAAATTGTATGTATACTATATTTTATTTTTATATATGTTTGTATTTTTTAGTATTCTTAAACCTTTTCTCTTTGTTTTGGTACAACTTTCATGTAGGTATCTCATCTAGTTCCTGAGATACAAGCAAAATAAAAACTTTAAACGCGTTTTTCTCGAAAAGCGTCAAACCCTAGTTAATGCGTTTATCTTAAGTGCGGCAGAGTTACCTTCTATATTAATTGTAAGAATGTGGAGCGGTCCTCTACCTTTATTCGTCTCACATTTATGATTTTGCTTTATGCAAATTCCACTATATATATACTCTAGAGATAATAACTTTCGCATCTGTTATCTTAAACAAAGCTTATAATTACAGTTAGTTAGTATAGCTGTCTCTTGTATGCGGATGACGCTGTCCTACTTGCAGACAACGAGCATGAACTACAAGTCCTGGTGAATAGTATGTATGAGGTATGCATGCGAAATGATCTGATGATGAATATGAATAAGTCCAAGGTAATGATTTTTGAAAAAGAAGAAATCATGACAGTCTGCGACATTAGCATGATCAAATAAATCAAATATTAAATGTCGGCCCCGTGAATTTACATTGTTAACATATAATTTTTTTACCATTCTTTCTTCATTCATTCTTTCCATGTGTCCAATCCATCTTAATGTTCCTTTCATTATTTTGTTCATAACACCATCATTCGCACCGCATTCACTTC
This sequence comes from Lepidostoma basale, assembly GCA_022606425.2. Lineage (NCBI taxonomy): Eukaryota > Metazoa > Arthropoda > Insecta > Trichoptera > Lepidostomatidae > Lepidostoma > Lepidostoma basale. The sequence goes on from JAHDVF020000188.1 coordinate 129,315, forward strand.
TTATATTTTCATTTGATACTCTATCATACACAGAGTATCCACATATCCGTCATTTCTACTGCATTTATTCTACTTTCATCCTTCTTTTGCCAGTTCCATTCTTCGCTTCCATACATAAGGGTCGGTAGAAGAACACCATTGTGCACTGCCATTTTAGCTTTTTTAGATAGGTTTTTGTTTACGATGACAACTTTAAGTGCACCATTCACATTGTTGCCTGCTCCAACCCTTCTTTCAATATCCCTCCAAACACACAAACTCATCTACTTGCTCCAAATTTTCACCATTCGCGCTAATTTTGCAGACTGTCATGATTTCTTCTTTTTCAAAAATTGGACCTATTCACATTCATCATCAGATCATTTCGCATGCATACCTCATACATACTATTCAACAGGACTTGTAGTTCATGCTCGTTGTCTGCAAGTAGGACAGCGTCATCCGCATACAAGAGACAGCTTACTGACACTGCGCTCATTTTGGCACCTACGTCCAACCCTATATAATTTATGTAAATTAAATGCAAGTAAAAGCACTAAACAATTGTGTTTATTATTATGTATAAATTATTTTACATACTCAAGGGGTTATTGAGGATTTAGATGTGATTTATCTTGTATGTTCTCGACACGTTTGTTTAAGCGTTTGTTTGTTTTGAACGTTTGTTTTCTGGAAATGCAAAAATTATTTTTCAATAGCCTTGCCGGTCGGTACACCTGTTTCAACACATACAAATAGTATGTTTTATTAACATCGCTGGGGACTGTATGACTCTGTCAAATTATAAGCAAACTGTCCACGAAGCCCCGTCTCTGAGGAACAGGCAAACGGTGGAACGATGCACTAACCGACTAACTAAGCATCACATCTTTATTAAAAATAATTTATACTATGAATAGTAACTAACCGTTCTTTTAATTGACTGTAAATTCGTACCTAACTCGACTCCAGCAAGAATTTCAAAATTCTATCAAAGAATGGTTAAGAAAGTATACGTTAATGATGTAAATGGAGTACGAAGTCGAGGCAGACCGAGGAAAACATGGCATGACCAAATTAATCAAATTTTGAAGGTTGGTCATGTCAGAAGTCGGAGGAATCGACGTGCGTGTATGACTCGTATGAATGTGGAGGAGGCTAGAGAGGTTTTCCAGGATAGAGTAGTGTGGCGGTCCATTCTCTCTGCCTACCCCTGCGTGGAAACGGCGTGATGGTTTGTTTGTTTGTTTGTTTGTCTATCAAAGAAATTATTCAAATTGACATTGGAACAAATGCACATGAAGCTTTGAAAAATCACAACAATTGTCACCAATGTCTTCTTCTTCTTCTTCTTCTTCTTCTTCTTCTTCTCCTTATAGACCTTTGGTCTGTTCCTGAAATCAGGCTGGCCTCTCTTGGGAGGTTGACTCCCAGCTATCTCTCCATCTCTTCGGCGGTCTTCCGGGGGGACGGCAGCCGGCAGGAATCTGATGCGCCACGGCGTGTGGGATTCTGGTGGGATCCATCCTCTGCACGTGCGCATTCCAGTATCTTCTGCGTTGTCTGCCCCATCTCACGACATCCTCCACCTTGCAGATCTCGCGGATAGCCGTCACCAATGTCAACATAGGTTATCGGAACAGCTGTTGCAAAAAATAAAAAAATGTGATACTATAATCAGCGTTTTATATTTTAAAAGTTAAAAATAATTTATAACACCGCCAATCGTTATGTTTGGAATTGATGCTTAGGGCTGGCAAAAAAAGGATGAAAGTAGGATAAATGCCGTGAAAATGAGATCACTGAGAAGAATGTGCGGGAAAACGATGTATGATAGAACACCAAATGTCAAAAATAAGGAAGAAATGCAAGGCAACATATATAATATAAAGCAATTTAATTTGTTGCATTGCAAATGACTCCACTGACATGCGCAGAAATGAAAATATGTCAGGGAAGAAAAGTGTGGCAGTCCATTCTCTCTGCCTACCCCTTCAGGGAGACGGCGTGATGGTTAGTTAGTTAGTTCTTCTTCGATGGCCCTACAGCCCATATCAAGCCTTAGTCTCCAGTATTCTTCGCCTCCAACTCCTTCTGTCCTCCGCTTCGACGCTCCTCCGCTCCCATCGCAGCTTTGGTCATCCAATTGGTCTTCTACCACCTGGGTGCCACTCCAGCAATCTTTTTTGGGTTCGCGATGACAGCATCCTCTGCACGTGACCGGCCCATCTCAGTCTATTCAGTCTGACCTGTGTGGAGAGACTGGGAGCTTTGTAAATATGGTGCTCGTCATTATGCCGCACTCTCCAGCCTTCACCGTCATTCACAGGTCCCAGAATTCTGCGCAGCACCCTTCTCTCAAAAGTATCCAGTCGCTCTGCGGATGCGGTTAGTTAGCTAGTTACACGCATCAAATATTTTTCTTTTCAGAGTGGAACATGTAAGTTTATCAAAAATTTAAAATGGTTTATTTGTTTTAGCAACAAAACCCAAACGGAAGACCTCTTCAAGAAGTATAAGCCGACACATGTGATCCATCTAGCGGCTATGGTGGGGGGCCTCTTCCAGAATATGTCTTACAATTTGGAATTTCTGGTTAGTGCATAAGTTTCCTCCACACGCCCTCGTAACTTTAATGCCGTTCACCTTTTTTTTCAGTTATCGTTCAAAATAAAAATAAGTTCTCTTGTTTGGTGGTTCATAGTTCACTATAGTACAAACAAATAAACCATCTCGCCATTACCCCAAAACGGTAGGAGAATGGACCACCACAGTACTGTATCCTGACACGCTTCTTTAACTTCCTCCACATACATACAGCGAGTCATATACGTACCCCTGTGATAAAAAAAAGGTTTAATTGTTTATATCTTTATAATCTTTATTACAACAACAACGACAATCCATCACGCCGTTTCCGAAGAGAAAAAAATATGCATTTGAATAGAAATATTTTGCCTTCTTCTTGTTCTTCTTCCTCAGCCTATTCCCGTCCACTCTTGGACAAAGGCCTCCTCCATTCGCTTCCATGTCACTCTGTCTTGTGCAGACTGCATCCAGGTTATTCCGACGTGTCTGTTCAGATCATCCTTCCACCGTAGTTGCGGTCGTCCTGCACTTCTCTTTGCCGTCCACGGTCTCCAAGTTAGCAGTCTTCTTGTCCACTTTTCATCTGAGCTTCTGGCTACGTGACCTGCCCATTGCCATTTTAGAGTCGCCACTCGGTAGATGATGTCAGTGACCTTTGTTTTTTCTCTCACCGTATCGTTTCTGACTCTGTCTCTTGGGCTTATTCCTAACATGGCTCTTTGGGTCACTCGTAGTTTCTCAGCACTTTGTTTGGACAATGTAACAGTTTCAAGACCACAAGTACCAACTGGCAGAACGCAGGCTTCATAGACTTTTCGTTTCAGGTTGATCGGTATTTTCTGGTTTTTAAGGATGTAACTCATGTTTCCGAAAGCTGCCCAGCTTAGTCCGATTCTTCTTTTTAGCTCTGCGGTTTGGTTATCTCGGCCCAATCGAATATTGTGTCCCAGGTATGAATAATTGCCCAATCGAATATTGCCTAGATATGAATAATTTATTAATGTGCAGTTCAAACTATTATTGAGGAAGAGAGCCTGAGAGATTAAAAGTAGAAAGGGTATTTAAGGAGAAGGAGTGAAGGAATCTGATTATTAATGATATTCTCTACCGTTTTCATCAAAATTAGTGTAGAAATGTTGTCTTCAATTTTTATTTTACTTCATATGAAGCCAGCGCACAATGGGAGTTAAAGAAACGTTGCGTTATCTATTGACTACTTATACAATATTGTATTTTTCGTTACAGAGAAGCAACGTGCAAATAAACGACAATGTCCTGCATACAAGCTTCGAGATGGGAGTAGAAAAAGTGGTATCCTGCCTCTCCACTTGCATTTTTCCTGACAAGTCCACCTACCCCATAGATGAAACAATGGTAAAGCACAACTAACTAATTAACTAACCATCTATTTCTATTATTATTATCATTTGAAATGCTGGGAGGTATTCATATGGCCAGACCCTGAGGACCAGCAATTTAAAAAAAAGAATCAAAACCTATTAAATACATATAACACAAACCATCACGCCGTTTCTCCGCAAGGGTAGGCAGAGAGAATGGACAGCCACACTACTCTATCCTGGCACACCTCTCTAGCTTCCTCCACATTCATACAACGAGTCATACGCGCGCGTCGATTCTTCCGACTTCTAACATGACCAACCTTTAAAATTTGATTAAGTTTTCCTCGATCTGCCTCGACTCTGTACTCCATTTTTACATCATTAACGTATATTTTCCTAACCATTATTTCTCGATCCATGCGCTTCATATGTCCAAACCTTTCATAATTTTGTTCATAATACCTTCTTCCGCTCTACATTCCTTTCATATATCAGCATTTGAGATTCTATCGTATATCTTTCTACCACACATACGTCTTAGGGACCTCATCTCTACCGCATTTATTCTGCTCTCATCCTTCTTCTGCCAGTTCCATGCTTCGCTTCCATACATTAAGGTTGAGACCAGAACTCCATTGTGAACGGCCATTTTCGATTTCATTGATAAATTCCTGTTTCCAATAACTATTTTTATAGCTCCATTCACTTTGTTACCTGCATCAACCCGTCTTTCAACGTCACTATCCGTTCGGCCATCCGCTGTGAACATGCTACCTAAATACACAAATTCACTCACCTACTCAAAATTCTCTTCATTCCAACTTATGTTACAAACTGTCATTTGCTTTTAATACATTTTTTTGGAAATATGTTAAACTAACTAACTAATTAACTATTACGCCGTCTCTCCGAAGGGGTAGGCAGAAAGAATGGACCGCCACACTGTTCTGTCCTGACATATATCTGTCGATTCCTCTACATTCATACGTTGTGTTTTATGAATTAAACCTTGTTTTTTCCACTTTTGAAAGTCAAGACAGACTTCAATATGCAATTCCACAGTTTATCAAAAATTATTCTTATTTATTTATATTTGTTTTTAGGTTCACAACGGGCCCCCCCACTCTTCAAATTACGGGTACAGCTATGCCAAAAGAATGATCGACGTTGCTAACAGGTAAAGTTCCAAGACCGTAACCGTGTTCCTTCGTTAACTTGTCCATATTTTGTCATGTCAAGTCATTAAATGTACAACTTCTTCCAGAGCGTACTTTGAGCAGCACGGACGAATGTTCACCTCGATAATTCCGTGCAACGTGTTTGGTCCACACGATAACTTCAACCTGCAAAGTAGCCATGTGATCCCAGCGCTCATACGCAAGATGGTGGACGCAAAGGAAAGAGGTACGTTAACACTTAATCTATTTAAAAAATAATAATCCGTGTGTGTACTCTTGTGTATGCACGTAAAAAGTTATATCAGGTGTATACATAAGTCTTTTCTGATTTCACTAAAAGATGATGCCGCTGAACAGTACGCAGCGTATGAATGTGACACTACGTCAGTTTGTTCGTCTGACACACACACACACAAGTTGAGTCCGCCAAACAATAGCGTCTGTGTTGTATCGTTCAGTGATCATGTCGACTTTTGTGCCTGAAAAAGAACATTTGCGGCACACATTGCTTTTCTTATTTAATCAAAAGAAAGAAGCTGTGGAAAGTCATCATTTGCCGGTAGAAACATATGGTGAACACGCTCCATCGATTAGAACATGTGAGACGTGGTTTTGCTGAAAGCAAGAAGATGATGCTTTGTGTCTGGTGGGACCAGAGCGCTATTGTGTATTATGAACTATTGAAGCCCGGCGAAACCGTTAATGCACAACCCTATCGCCAACAAATGATTAATTTAAATCACGCATTGATCGAAAGACGACCAGAATTGATTAATGTTTTAAATAATATACTCGTATATCTATTTATCGAAATGAGTATATTTGTTTTTGTCTGAATTTTTGTATATCTTTCTTCCAGGAGATGAAAATTTCACTGTGATGGGAACCGGGAAGCCACTCCGGCAATTTATATACTCCTTGGACCTAGCTAAGCTGTTCATATGGGTTCTACGGGAATATAACAGTCCAGAGCCCATAATTCTGTCTGGTAAACAGATTCCTTAACTTATTAAAACAGTAAATTGCATTAAATCTGGATCTTTTGCAAATTACTTGTTTAAAATATTGTTATTCAACCTTGAAAGATCTACACGTCTTAGTATCAAGAGTGTACCTTGTGATGAATGTGTCAAAGTCTAAAGTCATGATATTTGAAAAGGAAGGAGTGCAGTAAATACAGAAATAAATTTCATTTATATTATTAATATCCTTGAATTTAACATCAGCAAAGATCTCTTCTTCTTCTTTTTGTCCTGCCACACCTCCGTGGTGCATACGGCCTCAGGGGACCTTCTCCACCCGACTATCGCATGCCTGATGCCTAACATCATCCCAAGTGAGGCCTGCTGCCTCAACCTCGTCCTCAAGCTCTTCTCCAGGTGGCTCTAGGTCTGCCTCCCTTTCTCTTTCCCCCCCATAGGGGACCAGTCTAGTGCGCCCTGAGCGATGCAGGCTGGGTTCCATCTAAGAGTGTGACCAATCCACTGCCATTTGCGTCTAGCGACTTGTTCTCTAATAGGCTTTTCGCCTGCCATGGTCCAGAGAACGGCATTTGACACTGTTTGGGGCCAATAGATCTTGAATATTGAACGAAGGCACCTATTTATATACACCAATAACGTCTGCGGTAGATTTCAAAGTCTCACATCCGCAAAAACATCAGCAAAGATAACAATATAGAAACTAATAAAGGAAGAAGAAAAAAAACAGGAATTGTATTGAATTGTTTTTTTATTTAATTCCAGTGGATGAAGAAGACGAGGTGTCCATCGCTGAGGCTGCACAAGTGATAAAGAAACACGTCAGCTTCAGCGGAGACCTGGAGTTCGATACGACCCGGCCCGATGGACAGCACAAGAAGACAGCCTCGAACAAGAAACTCCGATCGTATCTGCCCGACTTTAAATTCACGGACTTTGATACGGCAATCGGCGAGAGTGTCCGCTGGTATATAGAAAACAAAAGCACGGCGAGGACGTGAGATTCGATTGTTTAGCGTTTTTATTTCTTCTTTCTAACAGTATTAACCCCTTGCACTCCTCAACCATTATTATTTAACGTGCCACCAACTGCTTAATTAATTTACAAAAAGAAACACAAGGAAGGAGTCTCTGAAACGCCGTAGTAGGAAGGTGTAGAGTGTATTATAATTATTATTAGTATTTAGTTTTTAAAATTGCATCGTGTAATGTCGAGTCTAGGTTGACAAATGAGTTGATGTAAGAAATACTACGAGATCTGTTAAAAAAGTATCCGACTTTTATTCATAAAAACATCATTTATTGAGATACAATTAAATGACATTAATCCCCTTCAAAGTAGTCCCCTTGAGCTGCTACACACTTCTCCCAACGGTTCTGCCACTGCCGGGAGCAACGCTGGAAAGACTCTTTTGGTATGGCGCGTAGGTGGTCCGTCGCAATGTTCGTGATGTCTTCCCTGATCTGAAATCTGATCCCTTTCAAAGGCATTTTCAACTGGGGAAAAAGCCAGAAATCACAGGGAGCGATTGGGATCATTGATCACAGTTTCCAGCATGTCCTGTGCGATCTCCACACGAAGTTGCTTCTGCTCAATTGTCAGCAACTTTGGCACAAATTTTGCTGAGACCCTTCTGAGGGCCAAATCTTCAGTAAAAATGGAATAAATGGATCTAACACTAATGCTCACTTCATCAGCAAGTTCTATGATCGTTATTCCACGATCCTGCATCACCAGGGTCCTTATTTGATCAATGACAACATCATTTTTGAATGTTGAGGGCCTACCGGATCGTGCTTCACTCTCCACTGATGAGCGGCCATCTTTGAAGCGGTTATACCACTCCTTTATCTGTGTGGTGCCCATTGCTTCGTCCCCAAACTCTTTTTTAATTTTGCGGATAGTTTCCACTAGAGAATCCCCAAGCTTTAAACAAAATTTGATCCAGTAACGTTGTTCAACTTTTTCTCGTTAAAACTAAAATCCGACGACAATAGTGTACATATGCTCACTCTTCAACGGCGTGGCAGCGACTGAGTGACGCTGTGGTCATGAAAAAAATTGAGCATGCGCACTAGGTATACTTACAAACGGTCATCTAAGCTCCGCCCTCAAAGCGTTATTTGTTTTGCCAATAAAAATTATGGTCGGATACTTTTTGAACAGACCTCGTATGTCGAGTCATACTAGACATTGGTGTGGTAAGAGTTGAAAGTGTTTTATTATATGGCTCACTTGGTTACATGATATTTTGCCCTCGGTTGAATTTTTGTAATGGTCGTCTTCCTGTCAGACATTCTTTTCTGTTGTATGCATTGGTAGGCCTGTTGTCTACTTTGATCACTTCCAAGTTCTTGACACATCATTCAGCCATCTATGTTCTCCATCGTGACTTATGAGACATTGAGTAATACCAGCATACGATTCGTACTCTATTTATCTTCTTCATGTGTTATATCAGGTCTCCCCGACGTTGGCAATCACTTCTTTTTTTTTAATGGCCAAGCCATAGAGGGCTCCCTCCGATTATCCGAAGCTGTTATAGGCGCAGCGGCGCCTTTCGTCAGCTTCACTCGTGCACTCCCTAGGTCCGTCCCCCGTCCATGCGGAACTTACGTTTAAAAAATAATAATGATAATATATGTATATTTGCAACCAAGAGGGACCCAGACCATATTTAAGCTACGCTATTCTCCCTAGATGTCCTGCCGTACACACATAGCAATACAACAGCAAAAGAAAATCACTTCTGGCCAAAAGGTAATCACTACTGTAAAGGCTTCTCTGTCTTGAACTCTGGCACGCTCCCTATTCCAGTCCAATCTTTGATGTTGCACAGCCAAGGCGTTTGCTTTCAGCTGGGACCACATCGTCCCTCAATTTTGCCCATTAACATAAGTTGGAGGATCTCGTATTTGCCTCTATTCAAGATGTAACCCAGATAGGAAATCTTATACATATTCAATAATTCTCTGTTGCAACGAGCTCTCCTCAGGACTTCTGAATTGCTGGTCAAATATATCCACAGTATACGAAGCATTCTTCTGTGTTACCACATTTCGAATGTGTCTATTTATATATTACTAACTTTTTGAACAATGATGTAAAACTCTCGTCTCTCGTTCGTGAGAATTGAAAATCATTTTATGATCTATTTTTAAGATTACATTTTTTACATTGCTATCTTGGAGTATTTACAATCCAGGACTACTAACAGGACTAAATCTATAAGTTCTTGGGAACAACAACAGATCAATGGGTCTATATACAGTGAACCCTCTATTTTAAGTTTTTACAGGGACAGAAAAAATAACTTTAATGGGGGGTATTAAAAAAAAACAACATATATATATTTTTTTTACATGCATTTGGCTTGCACTATAATGATATAAGAAGCGATTCAACAAAATAATAATAATAACATGTTGAAGAAACAATAAATAAATTATAAAGTTTTAAATTAAATTAAATATTGCCAGTTCCATACTCCAGGACATCATCTTCAATATCAGAAGAAAAAATTCTGAGGTATCTCACATGAGGGAGTATGGTGGCTATCCGTGGCTCTTTCCCGTTGCATTTCTTTTGGGAATGCTCGGAACCAATTCTTTACAGCTTCGAAGAGATGGGCATCTCATTACCCATTTCTTTAAATTAATCTGGGGATATTTCGAGAACTCGGCCGTGCAAGAGGGTGTTGGTCTTTTTGTCCCTGATAGATATCTCCGACAGTGGCAGCACAGATTGTTTTACCTACCGGTTACGGAACCAACCTGCCTCTAGTGACACCGGTGGGAAGAACAATTAGTCTGCTCAGCAATAAGACAAATACTCTTGACTTTAGAGAGTATCTTGTCTTCCTAATGTCATCATAAGCGTCTTCTTTTTGTCCTGTCACACCTCCGTGGTGCATAGGGCCTGAAGGAACCTTCTCCACCCGACTCTATCGCATGCCTGATGCCTAACATCATCCCAAGTGAGGCCTGCTGCCTTAACCTCATCCTGCAGGACTCTTCTCCAGGTGGCTCTAGGTCTGCCTCGCTTCCTCTTTCCCCCCATAGGGGACCAGTCTAGTGCGCCCTGAGCGATGCAGGCTGGGTTCCGTCTCAGAGTGTGACCGATCCACTGCCAATGATGCCTTAAACATTTGTATTGTTTGTTGAGAAAATAAACTTATACGATTTGATTTGAATATCATATTCATGTATGTTGATGCCAGATAGCCTGGGGAAACCAGTCGCAGTCGAAATAAAGACAAAAGTGGAAGTAGTTATTAAAAAACAATTTTATTTAATTATTATTGTACATATCTCACAAAGAGAATACGCAGAAAAGAAAAGTCCCTTTTTTCACTAAAATTATTTTTCACATTTAATATATGCTGTTTTTAATTAATCTTGTTTTTATTGTGGATAATATATAGTTTATAAATAAATATATTTAAAAAATTTATGTGTGACATTTTCATTTTAACACTTAGAGACTGAGGAAAACATGGCATGACCAAATTAATCAATTACTAAAAGGTGGCCGCATTCGTAGTCGGAATAATCGACGTGCGTGCATGCTACGATGTAAGAATGTAGAGGAAGCCCGAGAGGTATACCAGGACAGAGCATTGTGGCGATCCATCCTCTCTGCCTACCCCTCCGGTAATGGCGTGATGATTAGTTAGTTAGTTATCAGTGGCGGTACGTCCATATAAGCCGAGAAGCCGGGCTTGCCTTAAAAAATCAATATTAAAATTATGTTTTTGCGCGTTTGAGCCGTTTGAGGGCATTAAAGCGATTTAATTCGTTAAGTTGGAAATGACTGCGAGACATGCGCAGAAATGACCTACGTGTATGTTTTGTTTCACTCATGCGCGCCGTATTTTATTTCACTCATACGTACCGTAGGTGAGATGCCTGCGAAATCGCCTACGTCCAGATGTTTTATTTCATGTTTTCGATGGGCTTCATATTGGGCTTGCAAAATGTAAAAGGGTCTTTGTCGCACTTATGTATTTTTGTATTGTAATCATATAGCTAGGTGCCATATACCAGAAGATATCTACAAGTTTTTGTATAGATTTGAAGCCGGGCTTTGTCACTCTGAAGTATGTTACTATTCGATGTGTCACAAACTTCATTTCTATTGTCAGAATGTTATCTATCATTTACATTATGTGCAGAAATGTTATGAAAAGAAAGATTACGTGATTTATTTACGAATATTTATTTATTTATAATTCCTTGTCTTGCCTTACTGGTTGACCCTAGACAGGCCAATGATACAGTGCCTTTTTAAAATTAAATATTGATAGAATAACATATACAAAAGATACGAAAGCTAGCGTTTAATAAGGGTTAATATTATTTATGGCAGTGCACAGTGATGTTTTTGTACCGACCACTATGTATGGAAGTGAAGCAGAATAAATGCAGTAGAAATGAGATCTCTTAGACGAATGCGTGTAAATCTGTATATAATAGTGTCAAATGTGAATATGATAAGTGAATGAAAGTGTTATGAACAAAATAGTGAAAGGATCATTAAGATGGCTTGAATACAAGGAAAGAAACAGACGTTTTTATTGATACAAAATACAAAATATTACCTCATCTATGAAATTGTAGTCTATAATATTATTTGAAACATTTCTCCTAAAAATAAACAAGCGACGTGTATTTTACAACTTGATTCCATCTCGGTCACAATTATAACGAGTGTCTCAAACACGATTGGTGGAGGATTCACACGCGACCGCCGTCTAGGTCGGGCGTAGAACGCGCGCGTCCCGACAGATCCTCAATTGGGCGGTCTACGGCGGGAGACGGACGGCCTGGACTAAGAGACGGCGTGCCTCTTCTGCTGTCTCTGGCGGTAGATGTCGTTGACGGGCGGGGCGGAGTACATGTCGTCGTCGTCGGAGTCGTCGCCGGCGGCTCTCTTGCGGCGCTGAAAAGTAACGATAACATTATTGGCAAAGGAAATCCTGATGAGTATATTTATATTTGACTGCGCTATTTGTGTTATGTAAGTCAGAAGAATCGATGTGCGTGTATGACTTGTCGTACGAATGCGGAGGAAGCTAGAGGTGTGTCAGGATACAGTACAGGCGTCCCTCGACATTCACACTTAATTGATATCGGTAGCCTTTGCAGTACTCGTAGTGACATTTATTGTAAGTATTTGGAACCACAAATTACTCCATTACTTACCTGCATCTATCATTTACAGAAATCTGTAAAGATCGGTAATGTCAGTAAATCACATATGTGAAGTATCGTATCGGCCTCCATTATACTATATTCGTTTGTCCTGCGTCGTGCATGCATCGACGTTTCGTTGTATTATCTGTTATTTATTATAAAGTGTGATAAATTCTATTGTAAATAAATTTTATTGATTTCTATTATTTTTGTGTGGTACAGAAAACAAACGGTGAATTATGAATGTGTGTTAATATATAAAGTACTTTTATATTCATCATCTGATAGCTAAATGATAACCGAACAAATATAATATGAGAAAATAGCCCTGGTAAGTACATTTATTATTCAAATATTCGCGACCGAGCTGTAATGAAAGGGTTAAAGCTAGCTATCTGTATATCCTAACCTTCCTGTGCTGAATAGAAGACACCCCATCGTCGTCCACGATCCAATGGACTGACCGCGCCATGTCAAACAGTTTGGTATCGCAGCCGTTTTCTGCTATGGGGGGGGGAACTGAAACGAAATAAAACATATTTATTATTATTATTATTTTGATGACTTAAGTAGGTTAAATGCCGTAGAAATGAGATCCCTGAGCATAATGATATGATATAATACCGAATGACGAAACAAGGAAGAAATGTAAGGCAGGTGATTGCATCATAAGTAAAATCAAAAAAGGATCCCTGAGATGGTTTGGACATACGGAATGAAAGGACGAGAGAAGAATGGTTAAAATGTTGTATAAAAGCAGTACGAGTGAAAAGAATGAATGTAGAGGAATCTAGAGAGGTATGTCAGGATAGAGAAGTGTGGTGGTCCATCCTCTCTGCCTACCACTCCGGAAACGGCGTGATGGTTAAAGTAGCTAGTTATAAAAGTGAATCTAAGTATGGAGAAAATCATAAACTAAAACAATCCATGTTTCGATATATCCAGAATCAATTATTTTTCAGCTAATTCATTCAATCCCATGTTGGAAATGTTGCCATTATCCCTCCCCCCTCCACTATAAATCCCAATTAATTAAAATTCACCCCCTCATCCTTAGGCTTAATTCCACCCTTTTTTTTAGCTTATAAGTAACAATTCTGTGTTTAAAATATGTTCATCTAAGGACCAAAATATGTCTGCAAAAAAAAAAAAAAAAAGTATTGTAAAAATACAAAGTGTTCTTCTATTCATTCTAATGTGAATCCACAACACAAAGTGGAAGGAATTCTCTTACCTTGATCAGGAAGTTGGATCTTGTTGAAGATATCGATGAGCTGGTCGACCGCAACGAACGGCCCTACGAAGCAAGAAGGCGGAGGAAGAGAAGTGCAGAGAGCTGCTGCACTGGATGGCATCGGGAACACTCCACCTAAGGAAGAAATATACCGTTAGTTCAAAATGTACTTTTATCAAATTTGACAATTAAATAAATTTTCATTTCTGTTCAATTTTCATTTTCATGTTGTATGCAAGCAGTCAGGGTGGTAAGCTAATATTCCTCTAACCCCTACCACCCTGACTTGGCATTATTTGTATTTATTTGTACCTATTTACAACAACAACAAACCATCACGCCGTTTCTCCGCAGGGGTAGGCAGAGAGAATGGACCGCCACACTACTCTATCCTGGCAAACCTCTCTAGCTTCCTCCACATTCATACAACGAGTCATACACGCACGTCAATTCCTCCGACTTCTAACATGACCAACCTTTAAAATTTGATTAATTTGGTCATGCCATGTTTTCCTCGGTCTGCCTCGACTTCGTACCCCATTTACATCATTAACGTATACTTTCTTAACCATTCTTTCTCTATCCATGCGTTCCATATGTCCGAACCAACGCAGCGATCCTTTCATAATTTTGTTCATAATACCTTCTTCCGCTCTGCATTCCTTTCTTATATCAGCATTTGAGATTCTGTCGTATATCGTTCTACCACACATACGTCTTAGGGACCTCATCTCTACCGCATTTATTCTACTCTCATCCTTCTTCTGCCAGTTCCATGCTTCGCTTCCATACATTAGGTTGGGACCAGAACTCCATTGTGAACGGCCGTTTTCGCTTTCATTGATAAATTCTTGTTTCCAATAACTATTTTTAAAGCTCCATTCACTTTGTTACCCGCACCAACCCTTCTTTCGACGTCACTATCCGTTCGGGCATCTGCTGTGAACATGCTACCTAAATACACAAATTCCCTCACCTGTTCCAAGTTCTCTTCGTTCACATTTATATTACAAACTGTCATTTGCTCTTCCCTTTCGAAAACCATCACCTTTGACTTTCCGACATTCATCATTAAATCATTTGACTTGCATACCTCATACATTCTCGACACCAAGACTTGTAATTCGTCCGCTATTACATTAATTTACATTAATTTGAATTTCTTAGAAAATTGCTATGCTGTTCCGAAGCTAAACATTTTTCCGATTATCCCTTTCCCTCTCGCACCCCCTCCTCTGATTTCACCTCCGTTAGCTATATGTACAAATGTACATGTAAAGTTTGTATTCTTGTCTAGTTGTTATACTGCCCTGATGAAGCTTGGGTCCAAGCGAAACTAGTTGGCATCAATTATAATAACCGTATTCTTCTTCTTCCTATTTTAATAGATCTGATGATTTGTGACACAGAAATCATGTCTCATCGGATGATGAGGTCCAGCTGTCCTTCCATCCCTTGTAGGCGGTCTTCCGGGTGGGCGGTGTCAGGAGAGTATTTCATAAGCGGCCGTATATGCAAGTCTGTCACCATCCATTCGGGCTACATGGTCCCTCCAGTATCTTCTTCTGGATCTTCTCCACTGAACGATATCCTCTATTTCGCAAGTTTTGCTTATGTCTATGTTGCGGAAATAAATAAATAAATAAGAGAGATTGAATCCTTTATTATACATTGAAATTGCGTGTCTACATCATACATATATATAAATATTTTAATTAGAAATACGACGGTTGTCACATCTAAGCGGGTTTGGCCGTTGTCCGGCTCGCCATCTCGAATTGCACCAAGAATACCAGATAAGTGGTCACCGCCCCCACTATCATATACAAGACAGAAAAGTCCACTGGGAAAAATCCGCAAGCTGAGAATTCAATCTTCTGGTGGATTATCTGGAGACAGAACATCTCCACCTGGAAGGTTCAAACCAGTTGAGATTATTATAACTCACTAACCATCAAGCCAGCCACACTGTTCCATCCTGACTTAGTTTCCTCTACATTCATACATCGTAACACTCGAAGCAGACTCGAATGTGATTCTGTGATATGGAGTCCTCACGAGGCGAGATATTGTTATTCTAGAGAGGGTTCAGAAAAAAATTCTGAGGTATCTCTACATGAGGGAGTATAGTAGTTATCCGTGGCTCTATCCCACGGCATTTCTTTTAGGAATGCTCGGAATCAATTCTTTACAGCTTCGAATAGATGACCATCTCATTATCCATTTCTTTAAATTAATCAGGGGATATTTCGAGAACAGGGTCGTGCTAGAGGGTGTTGGTCTTTTTGACCCTGATAGATTTCTCCGACAGCACAGATTGTTTTACCTACCGGCCACCAGAACCAATCTGCCTCTGGTGACACCGGTGGGAAGAGCAATTAGTCTCTTCGAAGACCGACGTCTTTCATATTAGTGATGGTACGTTCAGGGGACAAATACTCTTGACTTTAGAAAGTATCTTGTCTTCCTACTGTCGAACCATATCTAATCAAATCAGTTTATTAACTTAAAAGACATTACAAACAGCAAAATGTTTAAGGCATCTATTGAGTACAGGTAAAATATTATAAAAATACAACATAATACCAGGAACGCATTAGAGATGGTTCCACATTAGGAAGACAAGATACTTCCTAAAGTCGAGAGTATTTGTCCCCTGAACGTAACCTCACTAATATGAAAGACGTCGATCTCAGAGGAGACCGCGTTCAGCAGACTAATTGCTCTTCCCACCGGTGTCATCAGAGGCAGATTGTTTCTGGCGGCTGGTAAGTAAAACAATCTGTGCTGTGCTGCCGTAGATATCTATCAGGGACAAAAAGACCAACACACTCCAGCACGGGCGAGTTCTCGAAATATCCCCTGATTAATCTAAAGAAATGGGTTATAAGATGCCCATTTCTTTGAAGAATCTAGGAAGCATTATGTCAGGAAAGAAAAGTGTGGCAGTTCTTTCTTTCTGTCTACCCCTTCAGAAAGATGGCGTGATGGTTAGTTAGTTAAATGGAGGATTTATTAGAATAGGAGTGTCAAGAGTGAAAATATTTTTCATTCAATAAAATTATTTTAATTATTAATTTTATAATAGATTGCAACACACTTCTACGCGGCATTTTAAACCATTCCATTTTGAAAGTCACAAACAAACGCAATATTGAATAATATCTATACTCACACTAATCCTAGTCTGGTCATCTTTCAAATCTAGATCCAGTTTGTGGATCAATATGACAGATTCATCCGCCTAAAATAATGTTATTATTTCAAATATGGTATTGAAACTGGTCACACTTGGTAGATATAAAATAAATATAAAAAAGCTATTTATAGTTTCTTGAACAATGATGTCAAACTCTACATTTAATAATAATAAATTAATGAAAACATATTTTTTCCAGAAGTTGAATTATATTTTATGGGAATGTCATGTTTCGCCGGCGTTATTGAATGCCATTCTAAGGAGTTATCAAATGCCTTTCTAAGGCATTATCGAATAATTTTTAAGGCGTTATCGAATGCCTTTCTAAGGCATTTTCAAATGATTTTCTAAGGCATTTTCAAATGCCTTTCTAAGGCATTATGAAATGCCTTTCTAAGGAGTTATCAAATGCCTTTCCAAGGCGTTATCGAATAACTTTGTAAGGCGTTATCGAATGCCTTTCTTAGGCATTATCAAATGCCTTTCTAAAACATAATCGGATGCCTTTATAAGGCGTAATCGAATGCCTTTCTAAGGCGTTATCAAATGCCTTTCTAAGGCATTATCGAATGCCTTTCTAAGGTGTTATCGAATGCCTTTCTAAGGTATTATCTTAGGCCTTTCTAAAGCCTTATTAAATCCATTAGAAAGGGAAAACATGCCATTCCCTTAAAATATATTAAAACCTCTAGAAAACACAAATTTTCATTCCTATTCGAATAACAACACGAACATTCTTCCTGTGGTCTGAGAAATATCCGGTATTATGAATGTACATTTTAAAAATATATGTAAAAGAAAAATAAATAAAAAACAAACCTCGTCTTTTGTTTTCGAACAAAAGAACGTTATCATGAAAATCAAGACAAGAAAAAGAACACCCCACACGGCAGCCGTCCACGCGTTCTGAAACGTAAGTTGGTACTGGTCGTTCTGACTCAGCATCAGATAAAAGAAGTACAATTGGATGACCAGAACCACGAAGGCGATACCGGTGGCTATCAGTACTTGGATGGCATACAGCTCGTTAAGCTTCGAAGCCCAGCCGCACAGACGATCGTGCATCTCGCACAATACATTGAGAGGATTGAACGCCGAATCCATTACGGTTATAGTTTTGCTCCTAAGGTTACTTTTCGACTTCATATCTGTGTGTATGTAATTTTGTTTTGTTGTCCACACTTTTGTTTTAGAAGTTTTAGCTAAAATCGAAGTCGATAGACCGTTGATATATTTATTTAGGATACCTAATCTGTAATTAAAAATATATGTATAGTTCAGATAATATCAATCATAAAATATACTACTGTGAACAAAAAATAACGTTAGTGCGATAAACAGAAAGGTTGAAAACTTGACTCGCAGTGTCATGTGCGAGACATAGAGGTATTGAGTGTCAATTTGCAAAGAAGTTCAGAGTTATCAATTTTAAAGTGAATAATTTTATGAGGCAACATCATATCTTTAAGACATTTTGTTTTGAATGTATACAAATACTTGTAAAGATATTCATAAAGATTTTTTTCTGCTTAATGCTTACATGATGAACAAAATAATGATAGGATCATTAAGATGGTTTGGACATATGGAAAGAATGAATGAAGAAAGAATGGTAAAAAAATTATATGTTAACGATGTAAATGGAACCAGAAATAGAGGAAGACCGAGGAAAACGTGGCACGATCAAATAAATCAAATATTGAATGTCGGCCATGTGAGGAGTCAGAGAAATCGACGCGCGTGCATGACACGATGTATGAATGTTGAGGAAGCGAGAGAAATATGTCAGGAAAGAAAAGTGTGGCAGTCCATTCTTTCTGCCTACCCCTTCGGAGAGACGGCGTGATGGTTAGTTAGTTAGTTATGAACACTGCCTCACTGACACTGAAAATGTCCAAATCCGAGATGATTAGATTCAACGTCCGAATTGCCCTTCCTACTGGCATCACCAAAGCAGGTTGGTTCTGTCTGTCAGGATGTCGGCGCTGTCGCAGGTTAGGAACAAAAAGACCTATCCACCGTTTCTTTTAAATTAGCAGTAATTAGGCACTTGACAAACCAACACCAGCAAGAACTTAAAAATAATATTGAAAAAATTATTCAAATTTAAAAGAAACGGTGGATACGTGGAATGTAAATTAAATAGACAATATGTGCACCGTCTAAAAAGAACATTTTGTGTTAAATTATTTTTATATTGTTATTTTATTCTATATCATTATATTTGTTGATTTATTTTGTGGATGTTGGACGGTCGAAGTGTGCGCGGGAGATGCCTACTGGTGGTGATGAGGTTCGCAACCTATCACACCGCGTCTCCCGCGGAGCGAAAAGAGAAGGATGGAGTGCCGCATCGGTTAAAGTGTGACAGTCCATTCTTTCTGCCTACCCTTTCCGGGAAACGGCGTGATGGTTAGTTAGTTAGTTAGTTAAAAGACCTATTTGCTTCAGAACATAGGGGTTCTCAATAGAGCCCCGAATCAACAACAACAACAACAACAAACCATCACGCCGTTTCCCCGCAGGGGTAGGCAGAGAGAATGGACCGCCACACTACTCTATCCTGGCACACCTCTCTAGCTTCCTCCACATTCATACATCGAGTCATACACGCACGTCGATTCTTCCGGCTTCTGACATGACCAACTTTTAATATTTGATTAATTTGGTCATGCCATGTGTTCCTCGGTCTACCTCGACTCCTTACTCCATTTACATTGTTAACGTATACTTTTTTAACCATTCTTTCTTCACCCATGCGCTCCATATGTCCGAACCAACGAAGCGAACCTTTCATAATTTTGTTCATAATACCTTCTTTCGCTCTACACTCCTTCCTAATATCAGCATTTGAGATTCTGTCGTACATCGTTCTACCACACATACGTCTTAGGGACCTCATCTCTACCGCATTTATTCTGCTCTCATCTTTCTTCTGCCAGTTCCATGCTTCGCTTCCATACATAAGGGTTGGAACCAGAACTCCATTGTGAACGGCCATTATCGCTTTCATTGATAAATTCTTGTTTCCAATAACTACTTTTAAAGCTCCATTCACTTTGTTACCCGCACCAACCCTTCTTTCAATATCACTGTCCGTTCGGCCATCCGCTGTGAACATGCTACCTAAATACACAAATTCACTCACCTGTTCCAAGTTCTTCATTTACACTTATATTACAAACTGTCATTTGCTCTTCCCTTTCAAAAACTAACACCTTTGACTTTCCGACATTCATCATTAAATCGTTCGACTTGCATACCTTATACATTCTCGACACCAAGACTTGTAATTCGTCCGCACTATCCGCAACGAGAATGGCATCGTCCGCGTAAAGCAGACAGTTTACAGACAGATCACTCATCCCCGAATCAATTTGAAAAAATGCGTTGCCATTTGCTGTAAAACATGGTGCCTAATAGAAAGAGAAATAAAGAGATTGGAGACCTTCGAGGTCTAAAAACATATTCACCTTATCCATATCATGAAAACGAATCCCACAAATTGTATAATGGTTGAAAAATTCACTAAAAAGAAAGTTATACTTGCTAACCAATACAGAAGACTATCTTTCGATATAATCGTAAATGTTACGTAATCAATTGAAATCGTAATAACTATAATCGTATAAGTTACGACGATTCCGATTGTGTATTTCCTTCGGATGTCTTTGAAATCCGGCACGACTCCAATGTAATTCAAATCCAAATCGAAAATATCCAACTCCTTCATTAACATACACGTTTTCTCTCTGTTTACAAACGAGAGCATGAGAGAAACTGCGCTCATGATAAGACCGCTTGCAGTTCTGAACGCATCGGAATAAACGGTGATCTTATCGAGGTATTTTGACTCGAAGCGTTCCTTCTGAAACTGCACGACGGGAACGAGACAAAGCGGAATAAGCAAAAGCACCGCGAGATTGTAAATCGAAGCGAATCTGGTAACCTTCCATTTCTTTTTATCTTTGTCTTCCGCGAAGGAATACGGAGCCAGTCCGAACATACGAACGACGTAGTAAACGGGAGAAATGGACCAGTATGTACGCGAGATCTCTGAACTCGATCCCATTTTTATAAAAAATTAAACGAACAATGTTAAAAATGCTTAAAATATTGCCTAACAATCTATACTCTGGAATAGAGTGATATAGAATGATAAATTTTGTTTACGCGTTTGTTTGATATAGGTTCGCGTTTTGATTAACGACCGAGCTATTTGCGTATGCATAATGCTGTATCAAAGTTGTCTATCATATTATAGAGAAATTAAATGGCTTACTCAAATACGGTGATGGAACAACATACCCCTTTGGAAAATATTAAGTTATTAAGTAATTAAACATTGTATCGTTTAACCTGAGGGGTGGGCATAGATGTCACAATTTACCTTATTTTTTGTGTGCAAATAATTTGTATAAAATAAATCCGTATGTTCTCAGAACCGTCATCAAGGCAGTGGTGATAAATCGGAGTCAAATCAAATGAAATCAGTTATCTCAATAGACATTACAAACAATATTAATGTTTAAAGCATACTCGTATATTGAGTACAGGTAAAATATAATATACGCAATGTAATACCAGGAACGCATGACAGATGGTTCAACATTACATTACGAAGACAAGATACTCTCTAAAGTCAAGAGTATTTGTCTTTTGAACGTACTTTCACTAATATGAAAGAGATCGCTTTCAGTACACTAATTGCTCTTCCCACCAGTGTCACCAGAGAGGGTTGGTTTTAAGACGTGGATAATGAATCTAAAAGAATAACAAAGAATCTACTGGTTTGAGAATAGGATACTGAGATAGATCCTGGGAACTTGGAGGCATAGGACCAACCAAGAGATCCGTACGATGACCCAGCAGCCCCTTATAACAAGCACCGTGAGAGCCGGTCGCCTAGCATGGATTTGGCACATATGCCAAGCCGAAGAAACCAGAGCAATTAAGACTTTGTACTCGTCAAGACCAACCGGAGTAAGAGGGCGTGATGGTTTATTAGTTAGTTAATTATGAAAATGTCAGTTATCAAGCCGTTTCTCCGGAGGGGTAGGCAGAGAGGATGGACTGCCATACTGCTCTGTCCTGACATACCTCTCTAGCATCCTACATTCATACATCGTAAAATGCATCGTCGATTTTTCCGACTTCGAATGTCGCCTTTCAGTATTTGATTAATTTTGTCATGCCACGCTTTCCTTGGTCTTCCACGGTCTCTCTGCTTGTATACAACATTTTACAACCATTCTTCTGTCGTTCATTCGTTCCATATGGTAAGAAGACCTTCGTGGCCGAGTGGTAAGTGCATTGACTGCCACCCCGAAGGTTCCGGGTTCGATTCCCAGCGAGGGCAGTGTGATTGTCACACAGTCTTTGGTCTGGTGTAGAATTCACGTGACAATAAAATGACGATAGCTTAGCTACCTATCACATGTCACGAGAATCACAATGATAGCTTTAATACCCTTTACATGGATTTGGCTCAAGCTGTCATGATGTTAAGAGCGATTCAACAAAATAATAATAATAATAATAATATGTCCAAACTATCCCAGGGATCTTTTTATTAATTTTAACTAACTAACCATCACGACGTCCCCCCAAGGGGTAGGCAGAAAGAATGGACTGCCACATTTTTCTTTCCTGAGATATTTCTCTTGCTTCCTCAACATTCATACATCGTGTCATGCACGCACGTTGATTTCTCTAACTCCTCACATGGCTGACATTCAATATTTGATTTATTTGATCGTGCCACGTTTTCCTCGGTTTTCCTCTATTTCTGGTTCCATTTACATCGTTAAAATATATATTTTTTTACTATTCTTTCTTCATTCATTCTTTCCATATGCCCAAACCATCTTAATGATCCTTTCATTATTTTGTTCATAACACTATCATTCGCACCGCATTCATTTCTTATATTTTCATTGACACTATCATACACAGAGTATCCACACATTCATCTAAGAGATCTCATTTCTACTGCATTTATTCTACTTTCATCCTTCTTTTGCCAGTTCCATACTACGCTTCCATACATAAGGGTCGGTAGAAGAACACCATTGTGCACTGCCATTCTAGCTTTTTTATTAAAAATGTATATTGTTCAGTATTTGCCAAGTATTTGATAATGCCCTTGATAGAAGAAACATAGTGACTCTCATAAAATGTAATTAACTAATAAAAAATTATATTTTCATTAATATTTATTATTTACTATGAAGTAACTACATCATTATTCAAGATGGATGGATTGTGAAGTTAGATAGGGTTGTGGAAATAACCTCTTTATATTAAGTAAGTAATTGCAGATTGTTCTTTTATGAATACAGAACAAAACACTGATTGTATCTTAAGCGTACACTCAAGTTAACCACATATCTTCTGAACGAGTTAATGTATCACACATATATTATAAATGCACTTAAGAAAATTGTTGTACAACGTGTTCTGAAAGTGTTTCACGCCTTTTTATTATTTACTAAAAAAAAGAAAATAATAAGGGGTTCAAAAGGGTAGTAGGGCTACGATGGGGTATGTTTAGCTGGAAAGTATGCCTCTACAAAATGTCGTAAGGCGCCATGTTGCATTTACAACAGCAACACAAGACAACTCTCTAGCGTCCACGAGAGGTCTTTTAAAGACCCCGCGAACCCCGGGCAATGTGGCACATATTACTTAGTGCCATAGCAGATAGAGAGAGGACGAATGGCGAGCTTCCAGCGCCATAAAACTGGATACACCCAGCTAAGGGAAGGTAACCCCGACAGAAAATCCTCCAGAGAAGGCAAGGGGATACCACTCTGGATATTTTTCCCCAGGTCATCACTATGAAAAGGGTGATAGTCAACGTTGGGGAGACCTGACAGGACACAGAAAGAAGAAGAAGAAGAATAAAAAGGATAATTAAGATGGTTCGGACACATGGAAAGAATGAATGAAAAAAGAATGGTAAAAAAATATTTGTTAACGATGTAAATGGTACTAGAAATAGAGAAAAACGTAGCACAATCAAATAAATCAAATATTGAATGTCGGCCATGTGAGGAGTCGGAGAAATTGACGTGCATGAACGACACGATGTATGAATCTTGAGGAAGCGAGAGAAGTATGTCAGGAAAGAAAATTAGTCAACTTGGAGTTTTACATCATTGTTCAAGAAACAATACATAAGATTAAGTTTAGACTTTAAAAAGTTGGATGTCTTCATCATAGGACCAAAATTTATATTCTAACTGAACAGATCGCAAGATCTATAGAAAGAAGAAGAAGAACTTTCCCTTCTTGTCACATTTAGCTAGGACACATTTAAAAATATATGTATGATTTATATAAATATTATGTATTATGTAAAGAAAATTATAACCATTATGTACGAAAAAAATATTTCACTTTCAAGGTCATTTCAGACCCTTGCCGCCATTTCAAACTGAATCAAGAACACAAGATGGCTGACAACGCTCCCGAATATGGTCTGCATAAACGACAAGTCCGCAGAGAAGAATCCGCAAGCCGAGAAGTCCAACTTCTGATGCAGCATTTGCAGGGAGAACATTTCGATCTAAAAAAAAGTCGGGATATCTCAATAAATAAATGTCTGAATTGTTGGATATTAATTAATTTAAATGCAATTATTTCTTATCAAATTTCAGCGTTAAGGCAACACACAAACTGCGTGAAGGGTGTTAGTAGTTGTAGTTTATACCTATCGGCCAATGAGTAAAATTAATATGTTCCAGATTTTTATCCACATTTATAATTATGTCAGTTATTTTACATGACTATTAATTATGTTATGAAGTTTTAACTACACTTTACATTTTTACCCACTTAATTATCTCGGGTATTTTCGCTACATTTTATATTTTTTTGGTATTTTTACCAACATTTTCTATTATATTGAGTATTTCTTCCCACAAATTATAATGGGTATTTTTCGCATATATTAAATTGAACGGGGTATTTTTACCCACATTTTTTATTATTGGGTATTTTATCCCACAGATTAAATTATATTGGGTAATTTTACCCTTAAGTTTATTATATTGGGTATTTTTCCCATAAATTAAATTATACGGGGTATTTTTACCCACATTTTTTATTATATTGGGTATTTTTACCCTCAGTACTAAAAGGCGGCCACATTCGAAGTCGGAACAATCGACGTGCGTGCATGGTGCGATGTATGGATGTAGAGGAAGCTCGAGAGGTATGCCAGGACAGGCCAGTGTGGCGATCCATCCTCTCTGCCTACCCCTCCGGGGAAATGGCGTGATGGTTAGTTACTTTTTTTAATATTATATTGGGTATTTTTTCCCACATATTAAATTATAACGGGTATTTTTACCCACATTTTTTATTATGTTGTGAAGTTTTATCCACATTTTCAATTATGTTGGCTATTTTTACAATCGATGTACACACAGTATGGTTAATTAGTGGTGGTCAATGCATTATGCAAAACACATCCTGGTCATCGTCTAGGAGACATAGAGAGCTTGGCTCCTGACCCAGGAGACTTTAGGTTCAGGTTTACTGTCGATGTACACAGCATGGTTAATTAGTGGTTGTCAATGCATTATGCAATATGATATTTCCGCTCACATTGCCTGTATACAACATTTTAACTATTCTTCACTCGTCCATTCGTTCCATATGCCCAAACCCTCTCAGATTATTGACTTATTGTGTGTTATGTGACCGCTCCAGATACTTCATGTCTTTGTGTGCTGGGTATGTTTGTAAATAATACCTATTCTCTGATGTAATGAGTAATGCTTATAATGAAAAAATTCAGTCGGTCCCATCTTCCTTGTAATAACCAAGTTTGAGTGTATTAATTAGCGTGTGATTCAGTCAACACTGAACATGTCAAGTTAATCAGAAATTAATCAAAAGATGTTTACATCAGTTCTTGGATCCTCGTCGAGAGTAATATGATTCATTTGATGGAGAAGCACACAGCATTCTTTTGCCTAAAATACATACATAAAATTGGTTAAAAAGATAATGATTTAAAAAGTCCATATTATGAGTATTTGGAATGCCGAATCTGCATGACATGTTTTTATAATAGGATTATTTCATATGTATGGAAGTGAAACATGGAACTGGCTAAAGAAAGATGAAAGTGGAATAAATGCAGTAGAAATGGAACCTTTCAGAAGAATGTGGGGTAAATCTGTATATGATAGCGTGGAATACAGTGCAAAAGAAAATGCTATATATAAAATAATGAAATGGTCGTTAAGATAGTTTGGACACATTGAAAGTTAACGACGTAGACGTAACTAGAAATAGATGAAGACTGAGGAAAATGTGACACGATCAAATCAATCAAATATTAAATATCACATGAGGTATCGTAGAAATCTGTGTGCATGCATGACACAATATATGAATATAGAAGAACGAGAGAAGTATGTCAGGAAAGAAAAGTATGGTAGTCCATTTTTCCTGCCAATTCCTTGTGATAGGAACCAAACACTGGACCCCTGTCCCAGTGGCGGTAGTCCCATAGAAGCCCAGAAGCCCGGCTTGCGTAAGAATTTTATAATCAAAACCTCTTCTGGCTTGCAGAGGTTCAGCTCTTGTGGCTATTCCTTTTACGTCTGATGGGAACATTGTTGGAAGGTTGTTGGTTTATGTGGGGGCTTGGTTACTAAGATTTAGGGGTTTTGATTCAAATGTCAGGCCCTAGACCATTTGGTTTAAAATAAGTAGGAACTGATGAACCTGTTCTCAACCTTTTATTGGCGACGGGGCCCTTTCGAAACATTAAATATTTTACGGAGTATTTACTCCTTATTGTAGCAAAACGCTTATTTAAGCAAAACCTGGTTTTATGTTCTTCACTTAATTATAACCATTTAATGGAAATCATACAAAAATAACCATTATACAGATGTCCCAGAAGTCGATGTCAAGCCAGAAACAGATGATGAGTCAAGGTAGTTATAAAAAAAAAAACAGGGTGTTGATTTTTTTTAAATGCTTATAATTTAAAAAATTGTTAGTTGCCAGTTGGTACTTATGGTCTTGAAACTGCAACATTGTCCAAACAAAGTGCCGAGAAACTACGAGTGACCCAAAGAGCCATGTTAGGAATAAACCTAAGAGACAGAGTCAGAAACGATACGGTGAGAGAAAAAACAAAGGTCACTGACATCATCCACTGGGTGGCGACTCTAAAATGGCAATAGGCAGGTCACGTAGCTAGAAGCTCAGATGAAAAATGGACAAGACTGCTGACTTGGAGACCATGGACGGCAAAGAGAAGTGCAGGGTGACCGCAACTACGGTGGAAGGATGATCATAACAGAGACGTCGGAATAATCTGGATGCAGTCTGCACAAAACAGAGTGACATGGAAGCGAATAGAGGAGGCCTTTGTCCTTGAGTGGACGGGAATAGGCTGAGGAAGAAGAAGAAGAGAATTTAAAAAATAAAAAACTTACATATTTTTTACATTTTTCTCATAACTTGCATGACTTGCCTGCCCTATCGGTTTCCGGCTTGACAACCACTTCTGTGACACCCTGTATACTGCTACAATATGATACAAAACAACAATACTAATTTTGTTTGCTGTTTTTGAACGTAGCATTTTTATTGTAGATTTATATGTTGCTTGTCGCGGAGCACACTTTGAGAACCGCTGTCTATCAAATGCAAATATAAGGAGTGAATGCAATGAAAGCGTTATAAACAAAAAAATCATAAAGGGTCGTTAAGAAGATTCGGACACATGGAAAGAATGAATGAAGAAAGTACACGTCAACGAGGATGTGATAATTAAACGAGAGAGAGAGAGAAACGTTACCTCTTGTTTCAAAGAGGAGCAAGTCGAGAGAATGAGACACACTATCCAAAAGAACCATATGCAGAAAATGGCCGCCGTCCACGCCTTTTGGTACGTGAAAACGTACCGTTGGTTGGAGCTGAACATGAGGTAAATAAAATATAGCTGGATGATGAAGTCACCGAAAGCTATGGACATCACCAGCAAGACCTGAACGGAGTAGAGACCGTTCAATTTCTTGCCCGACTCGCAAAGCTTATCGTGCATTGTACGAAGGCTATACAGAGATCTCATCATCAATGTAATTTCATCACGTTTCCATATGAATTCAGTATATGTTAGGTTGGATTTCAACGGTACAGAGATTTTGGTCATTTCTTCGTTTATAATACTTTTAGTAAATTTTTTCACAGATAGATTCGTTATAATCTTCTTGGACGTATTTTTTAATAGTTCATTAAGGATTTCAAATCTGAAATGAGATCAAAAAGGATAAATGTATGAAAAATTGTGACATAAGTGCAAAAGGTGAAAACTGGAACAATTTACCGTATATATTTATCAGGAATGCATGTTCACAAGAGATGATAAAATGGAGAAAGTCGGTGCTAAGAACAAAATAAATGGTTCTCTCAAAATCATCATTGCAAATAGGAATATATACACTAAAGCAAAGATGGCAGTGCTAATGCCAACCCTTATGTGTGAAAGTGAAACTTGGAGCTGGCAAAAGAAGAATGAAAGTAGGATAAACGCCTTTGAAATGAGATCACTGAGAAGAATGTGTGAAAAAATGATATATGATGAAATATCTAATGACGAAATAAGGAAGAAATGTAAGGCAGATGATTGCATCATATGTAAAATTAAAGAAGGATCCCTGAGATGGTTCGGACATATGGAACGAATGGATGAGAGAAGAATGGTTAAAATGTATACAATGTATATAAGAATGGTAAAAAAAGTATATGTTAATGATGTAAATAGAACTAGAAATAGAGGAAGACCAAGGAAAATATAGGACGATTAAATAAATCCAATATTGAATATAGGCCGATGAGGTGTCGTAGATATCTATGTGCATGCATGACATAATATATGAATGAAGAGGAAGTGAAAGAAATGTGTGGCAGTCCATTCTTTCTGCCTATTCCTTCGGCGATACGGCGTGATAGTTAGTTAGAAATGAGTATTAAATGCAAATATAAGAAGAGAATACAGTGCGAATGAAAGTGTTATGAACAAATTAATAAGGTTTTTTAACACGTTGACTGCGGAACACTGACCGGGACAGTGATAAAGGGAGAACCTAAACGGCGGACCCCTGTCCAGGTCGGTTTTCAGTAAGTAGGGACAGATGAACCTTTCCTTGACATCTAAACTCCCTCCAACCTTCTTCAAACCGAATGGTATATGGCCTGACCTGGACAGGGGTCCGCCGTTTGGGTCTCCCCGTACCACTGTCCCGGTCAGGGCTCCGCACTCAAAATGCTGAGAGAGTTTAGACGTATTGAAAGCATAAATAAAGAAAGTATATTTTATTTATGTGTATGAAGCGAGATATAGAAGAACAGAAAAAAACGTGGCACGATCAAATAAAATATTAAATGTAGGCAAATGTACGCAAAAAAAAGTCAATCAATTACCTGGTCTTAATGATTATCAAAAAACCGTATAGTTGAAACACCATGGACAAGTTGACGAAAAAGCCGAACATACAGACGAACCAATAGACAAAAGAATTACCTTCGACGCACACAAACACCGCAAGATCTAACAGTACAGAGAGAAAAACAAGAGAATATAAAACAATACATTTGATTCTGATGTTTTTGAATAACATTCCATAGTCAATAATGCTGCCGAGACGTTCAAATTCGGAATCCAAATCGTGCAAAACTCTCATTAGTTTACACGTTTCGAATCTGTTTATAAATGACGATACAATCGCGAAGATACATAGAAAAAAAGTGGTGGATGTTCGATAAACGTCAAAATATATATCCATGAAATCATTACGACTTCCCGACGTGATTTTCTTCGTGTGGAATTGTATCGCCGGTATAACGGTTAGGATAGCGAAGCCCGTCAATAAAAGTGCGTAGATTTGAGAAAAAATCGTCATCTTCCACTGCATTTCGTTGTTTTCGAAGTCGATTGCGTACGGAGCGAGACCGACAGTCCTGACGACATAATATATCGGCGACAGAACCCAATAAATTCCGTAATTTTTCATGTTTATTCGTTTGTTTAAATTTTAAAAAAGGAATCCCTCGATTCAAACAAGGGAACCGTGCTTCTTTATTAATAAATTGGTAAGTAAGTACTTCGGTATGGTTACATTTAATTATATAAATAAATACATTAGTACAATTAAGTACTTGTAATCACTTAAACGTTACATTATGTATTAACACAATTGATATTTTAACACTTAATTAACGTACCTCCTTATATTAAACCTATCCGATATTTTGACTTGGCCATCGTATTGCCATCTTCATCTGCGGAGCAAAGTCGGCCGCCCAGACGACGTAATAATTATGTATTTACCCCATTATTTCTCTCAGGAATGTTGGATTTCAACACTCTTGAAACTCGTCCAATGAGGTATTTACAATCCAGGAATACTGAGAGAACTAAATCTATACGTTCCCCATAGTTATAGCAGAGCAAGGGGGTATATATTATTTTATGCCCCAAATTGCCACACAGAGGTCCTTCGAAGTTCTCCTGTATTGAAAGCGATTCGTCTTTTAAATGAGGTTGCAAAGGAGATAGACTTCTTTGGATGCAATTATGGCGAATTCGTGAATACCCTTACGATAAGGGCAGCGAGGAAATAACTAGCATATTCCTATTCATAAGGTTCTATGTATATTTCCTTTAATAAATATTTTTTTTCACCCTTTACATCGATTTGGCTCACCCTGTAATGATGTAAGGAGTTTTTTCAACAAAATAATAATAATAATAATAAATCGGCGATACGACGCAATTAATTCCGGAATCATGTGTATTCTTTTGTTTAAATTTAAAAAATAGAACCTCTTGATTCAAATGATGGAGCCGTTATTATAAACAAATTGAAAAGTAAGTACTTTACTTTTACTCTATGGTTAAATTTAATTACATAAAAAAATACATAATTCAAATTAAGTACTTTTAATCAATTAAATAATCTATTGTGTACTATTAACAGACCCATGACACTATTGCTATATTCGAGTATATGCATACATAATATATTTATTAACAAATAAAATTGAAGTTAGATAACAATTCATTTATGCCATCCAACAACGTTTCTTCAAATACATAACGTTTGACAAGTTGTCATTAAAACCGACTCGAGCGCCATCTCTCGGTGACTCACATTACACACAAATAATCTTTGATTACAATTCCACATACCTGGTACCGGATGCTCTCCTGGTAGGGCGTTGATCTTTGGCTTGTAGGGCAGCATGTGCGCCGTGTCGGGGACAGCGATGGCAGACTCAGCCGAGTTCCCGGAGCCCCCGGGCCCGAGGAGCACCTGAAGGGGGCCCAGCCCAAGGTGACGGTTAGACATACCTGCCACCTGGAAACAAATCGGAGATTTATTATTCGGAGAGTATCCGTCTTTATGTTCTGAATGGTTATCTTCGACAGCCTCAGCGCAGACTGTTTTATCTCCTGACATACAGAACCAACCGGCCTCTGGTGATGCCAGTGGGAAGAACAATCAAACTGCTGAACATGATTGCTTCGGAGATCGACATCTTTCATATTAGTGAATGTACGTTCAGAAGACAAATACTCTTGACTTTAGAGATTAACTTGTATTCCTAAAGTCGAACCATCTCTCATTCGTTCCTGGTATTATCTATTATATTTTACCTGTTCTCAATAGATGCCTTAAACTATAATTGTTATTTGTAATATCTTTGGAGGAAATAAATTAATTTGATTTGATTATTGGTCATACCTTGGTTCAAGAACATATTTAAATTAAATAACCATCACGGCGTTTCTCTGGAGGAGCAGGCAGAGAGGATGGGTCTCCAGATTATTCCATACTGACATAACTCTCATGCTTCTTGAACATTCAAACACCGCAACACGCACGCTCGTCGATTGCTCCGAATCCTCACGTTGATGACACACTCGTACAAATTTAATTGATTTGATCGTGCCACATTATCCTTAGTTGTCACTGTCAGGAAAGAACAGTGTGGCAGTATATTATATCTGCCTACCCCTTCAGATAAACTGCGTGATGGTTTGTTAGTTAAAAATAATATAAAAGTAATGATTCGGTTAATTTATAGTAAAAATGGGATAAAAAGGCACAGGGGAACGAACCTCATTGTAACCGATGGATTTCAATTCTGCCACTGTGCAGGGATACAAATCCAGGAATTTGTATCGGTCCACTAGCTGAGCTGTCTCCTTGCCTTCAAACTCCTTGATCTGCAAAACAAAACAAAAATTAATATATTTACCCTCGGTAGAAGAGATGTGTATGCTGCTGGTTGCCAATTATGGCCTCGAAACTAACATTATCCAAACAAAGTGCTGAAAAACTGTGAGTAAACCCACGGCCTTCAGTGTTGCAGTCATAGCTGTTACCATTCTACCACGAAGGCTGAAAGTTGTACAAATATCTGAAGTAAGTAAGTATTGGAGTATTAGTCATATAAGTCAATTTGAATATGCGTGTTAAACTGTTATTTGTGAAGTATCTGTGGTTACCTTTTCGAGGACGGCAGAACGACGCTTCTCCACCTTCACGATGCTAATCAGGTCTCCGATGTTGGACTCAAACTCGAGGAATCTATTCCAGATGTCCACGGAATTTTCCGGTTCCAGATTCCCCGAAGACAGGACACGTTCGAACAGTACTCTGGTGTTGTTATCCTCTGTAAAATAAACACAATTTTTAGAAGTTTTATAATATATTAGTTTGTTAGTTATTAAAAAAACAATATATTTCTTGTTTGCTTTGAATAATAAAATTAATGTTGTTGTAGGGCTCGTTATGAAATCTTATTTCTAAAATCTGACCCGGCTGCTGAAAAGCTTGGCCACCAATGATTTAGACGGTTTGGACACATGAAAACAACACCTTTATCATCAGGAGAACAATATAAACTAGAATTATAAACCCGTTCTCCCGATGATAAAACCTTCGAAACATGTCGAGAAAAATAAACTTAAAAGTGTTTTAATATATGGTATAAAAAAAATGCATAAAATAATTTTAATCGATGTATGATTAAGTGTATAGAATTCCATAATGATGTTATTAAAATAAACAAAAGTTGTTTAAAAATATAACGTCTTATGAGGACATCTTCGAGTGTCCTCATAAGACAAAACACGTGTCGTGAATATTTCATATCATTTATAGAATTTTTAATTCTTCTATTTTTAAACAACTTTTGTTTATTTTAATAACATCATAAAATAATTAACTAACTAACTAAATTGTATTTTTTATTATTTGTTTTAGATTTATTTTGTTGGACGATCAAAGTGCGCGCGGGAGATGCCATTTGGTGGCGATGAGGTTCGCAATGCATCACACAGCGTCTCCCGCGGAGGCGAAAAGAGAAGGATGGAGCGCCGTTAAAGTGTGGCAGTCCATTCTTTCTGCCTACCCCTTCGGAAGACGGCGTGATGGTTAGATAGTTAAAATAATTAAGACAACGAATACATGTTAAAGGATGGAACACCAAGTAACTCACCGTTGAGATGAGACAGATAGTCAATATAGCAGAGAACATATTCCGGGCTGTGTGAGAACTTCTTCAGTCCTAGTTCGAAAATTCTAAATGCGATATTTTTGTCTTTGGAACAGTAGTATTCCATTAAGGCGGCAGCCACAAACACGTGGTATCCAGATCTAAAAACAAAAAATGTATAAATATTAACATTCAAATAAGTAACTAACTAACAATCACGGCCTTTAGGTAGGCAGAGAGGATGGACCTCCATACCGTTCTGTCCCGACATACCTCTCTAGCTTCCGCCACATTCATACATCGTAACATGCACGCTCGTCGATATTTCCGACTTTTAATGTGGCCACCTTTTAGTATTTGATTAATTTGGTCATGCCATGCTTTCCTTGGTCTTCCACGGCTTCTCTTTGCAATCACATTCTTCTCTCGTTCATTCATTCCATATGTCCAAACTATCATTTTTTTTATTTTTATAATTCAATCATCTGCATTTCATTTCTTCCTTATTTCATATTCTATCACATATAGTTTTCACGCACATTCTTCTCAGTGATCTCATTTCCACGGCATTTATCCTACTTTCATCCTTTTTGCCAGCTCCAAGCTTCACTTCCACACATAAGGGTTGGCACTAGAACTACGTTATGTACTGCATGTAAGCTATAACATCTGAAAAAAGATGTGCCATCTCGGAGTTTTTCCAACCTCGTGACGGTGAGAATTTTTTTATTTGATAATACAAAAAAAAATTATGTTTAACTCTATTTATGTATTCTGGAACCTTTTGAATCTTACCTGGAATCTTCACGGGCTCTTTTGAAAACCGTTCTGGCAGATTTGATTCCCTCAGCTCTTCTGGCAAACTTCATGTACTGGACGTAAGCCTGTAACAGGGAGTGGACAAATATTGCTTTCAAATATAATTCAACCAATTTTATTAGGTGTATAACTTTGCTTCCGCCGTTTTTTTTCCGAAATTCGAGGCTTTATTGTAAAAAACTGGTTATACATTTACGATTCAAAGTATTGTCCATCGCTGGCCACTACTTTCTCCCATCTTTCGGGCAGCATACGAATCCCGCGTTGAAAAAACTGGTCATCTTTTGAAGCGATCCACGAATCGATCCAATTTTTTACTTCTTCATAAGACCGGAAGTGCTGGTCAGCTAGGCCGTGTGCCATTGATCGAAACAAGTGATAGTCCGAGGGAGCAACGTCTGGAGAATACGGCGGGTGGGGTAGGACTTCCCATTTCAAAGTTTCCAAGTATGTCTTGACCACTTTCGCAACATGGGGTCGAACATTGTCATGCTGTAAAATCACTTTATCATATCTCTCGTTGTATTGCGGCCGTTTGTCTTTCAATGCTCGGCTCAAACGCATTAATTGCGTTCGATAACGATCGCCTGTGATTGTTTCAGTCGGTTTTAACAATTCATAATACATTACGCCGAGCTGGTCCCACCAAATACTGAGCATAACCTTGGAACCGTGAATATTCGGTTTGGCCGTCGACGTGGAAGCATGGCCGGGATATCCCCATGATTTTCTGCGCTTAGGATTATCGTAATGAACCCATTTCTCGTCCCCAGTCACAATGCGATGCAGAAATCCCTTCCGTCTTTGCCTTGCAAGCAGCTGTTCACAAACACACAAACGCCGTTCAACATCTCTCGGCTTCAACTCGTACGGCACCCAATTTCCTTGTTTCTGAATCATTCCCATGACTTTCAGGCGTTTTGAAATGGCTGGTTGCGTCACTCCCAATGATCCTGCCAATTCTTGTTGCGTTTGACACGAGTCTTGATCAAGTAATGCCTCCAATTCTGCATCTTCGAACACCTTCTCTCTTCCACCGCCATGCTGGTCTTGGACGTTAAAATCACCGTTCTTGAAGCGTTGAAACCACTCTCGGCACGTTCTTTCACTAATAGCGGCCTCACCATAGGTATTTGAGAGCATTCGATGAGCCTCAGCCGCAGATTTCTTCATATTAAAGCATAAAATTAAAACCTCCCGCAAATGACGAGAATTTGGCTCGTAAGCTGACATGTTTAATCGGGAATAACTTTATGATGCAGACACAAATCGACTAATATTTCGATGGCGTTATGTTTACAAATACTTAAGCTTATTGTATGACATCTATGATCTATTTATTCCAACTACCACTTACCGCTACTGCCATCTATTGCAAAACGGCGGAAGCAAAGTTATACACCTAATATTTTAAATATTATATTGTATCATTTTATTTTATTTTATTTTATCAGCACATATTACTAACCAGTGTTATGTTTACAAATATCTATGCAGTGTACTGTTCAGAAGACACATTTCATTTGAATTTATTGATTTATTTTATAATTACATTGACTTTTTGAAAGGTGTTTTTTTGTTCATTTTATTATGATATACGCCGGACTCCGGCAGACACTTAGAGCGAAGTCTATTGCGAACAGTAATGTGTTCATGTCGATCCGGACTTACCAGTGTGGGATCAATGTCGGGTATCTCGAGGAATCGTCCGTAGATCTGGTGTACGCGGTCATACCTGACCCTCCCTTCCTCGAAGTCGGCGTGGGCGAAGTACAGCAGGGCACTGTGGTGCAGGCCGCCGCCCGGAGCCGTGGCTCGCTCCAGGACCGCGCTGGCCTCGTCGGCAAACAGCTTGGCCGAGTTCACATCCTGAGACACACAAAACAATAATCATTATTAATTAACCCTACGGTTGCCAAAATCCGTGAATTTTTAAACAAACTAGCTGACCCGGCGAACTTCGTACCGCCTCAGAATCAATAAATGTTGTGTTAACTTATTAGCTCAATTAAATTCAGTCTTTTTTTCAAGTTAAAATGAATACTCAAAATGAATTAAGTTCAAAAAATGTGCAAAAATCAAAATGAAAAGCTTTCTGCTATTCGGGACGGAGACAAATCCAACAAATCAAAGATCATCAAAATCGATCCAGCCGTTCTTGAGTTATAAATGGTGTTACTAACACGACTTTGTTTTATACTCGTATATAGATTAGCAATTATCAAAAAAGCCACTCATCCAGGACCGTAGAGCCAGAGAGAAGAAGAAGATAATAATTAAAATTGAATAAAATGTTTGAAAAAAAACAATGTAGGGCTTTTGTGTCCTGAAACATGTTATTTTTAATTCAACTAACTAACTAACCATCACGCCAATTCTCCAGAGAGGTAGGCAAGATGGACTGCCATACTTCTCTCCAGATATACCTCTCTAGATTCCTCTACATTCATACATCGTAACAACTTCGAATACGAGCTTTGAGTATTTGATTAATTTGGTAATGCCATGCTTTCCTTGGTCTTAAATTTTCATTTTAATAAAGTGTTGAGCCACGAAGTTAAAAAATATTGTTCAAGAAACAATGAATTTATAGGATCGCTTGGATCAAACACGTTCAGATCATCTACAGTTGTAAGAGATTTGGAGATCTTCAGCAATCTTACCCCCTTCTCTTGCAGCAGCTTGGAGGAGTGGTCGAGGAACTGGGCGGCCTGATACCAGACATCGGCGTGGTGGCCCAGACACAGGAGACACTGCTCCACAGCGAACATGACCCGGCGCGCCACGAGGGCCGTGTCCTCCGAGCGGAGAGGGTTGCTCCTCTCCCACAGGATGTACTTCTTCCACAGCTGGACCTGTTAGTCATTTGGTAGTCAAATATATAAACAAAACTTTGACCCACAAAAAATTACAATGCACAATTACAAAAAACATATTTCTTCAGGATTATATCGCACCGTGAGTGTAAAACCGACGTAAGTGCAAATATACATTTTGGAGATATGGGAGTTCAAAGACTTCATATTGCTTGGAAAAACTGTTTTTTTTTAAATAAACCAATGATTTTCGGTTTATAGATATATTACTATAAACCGAAAATCATTGGTTTATTTTAAAAAAAAATCGTTTTTCCAAGCAATATGAAATCTTTAAACTCCCATATCCCGAAACTGTATATTTGCACTTACGTCGGTTTTACACTCACGGTGCGATATGTTAACGATGTAAATGGAACTAGAAATAGAGGAAGACCGAGGAAAACGTGGCACGATCAAATTAATCAAATATTGAAGGTTGGCCACGTGAGGAGTCAGACACGCGTGAATGATACGATGTATGAATGTTGAGGAAGCGAGAGAAATATGTCAGGAAAGAAAAGTGTGACAGTCCATTCTTTCTGCCTACCCCTTCGGCGAGACGGCGTGATGGTTAGTTAGTTAGTTAGTTTTATTACTTCAGAGACATTTAAAAAATGCCGGTTTGAATGTACTATACTTTTTATTAAATTTTCCCTTAATTTTTTTATTTATTTTTATATATTGATATTATATAGAGTGCAAAAAATGCCTCCCTAAAAAGGAAAAAAAAATATTTATTGTCATAAATTCATAAATTATAAACTAGTAATTTTGTTAGTTTTTTGCAAATAAAAATCCCATTCCGGGTTGTAACGCTCCTTAACAATTTATTAGACTATCATAAGACCGGTAGTCACCTACGGCTGGGAGACATGGTCTCTAACACAGAGAGAGGAAGGCAGGCTGCCAGTTTTTGAGAGGAAAATACTGAGAAAAATTTTTGGACCCACATTGGAGGATGGGACTTACAGAATTAAAAGAAACCTTGAACTTGAAGAACTGATTAACCAGGAAACAGTAGTGAGATTCTGTAAGTCTCAACGCCCACGGTGGGCTGGCTATGTGGAAAGAATGCCAGAGGGTAGAACACCACAAATTATATCCAGATGGGTGCCCCGCGAAAAGAGACCAAGAGGCAGACCGAGGAAAAGATGAGCGGATTGCGTGGAAGAAGTTTGGGAGAAAATGGAAGGAGCTCCATATGTCCGAATCAACGCAGCGATCCTTTCATAATTTTGCTCATAATACCTTCATCCGCTCTACATTCCTTTCTTATATCAGCATTTGAGATTCTGTTGTATATCGTTCTACCACACATACGTCTTAGGGACCTCATCTCTACTAAAGTTATCAACAATTAAACCTTTTTTTATCACAGGGGTACGTATATGATTCGCTGTATGAATGTGAAGGAAGCTAAAGAGGTGTGTCAGGATAGAGTACTGTGGTGGTCCATTCTGCCTACCTTTTTTGGGTAATAGCGAGATGGTTTATTTGTTTGTACTATAGTGAACTATTTTTGGACCCACGCTGGAGGATGGAACTTGAAGAACTGATTAGCCAGGAAACAGTAGTGAGATTCTGTAAGTCTCAACGCCCACGGTGGGCTGGCCATGTGGAAAGAATGCCAGAGGGTAGAACACCACAAATTATATCCAGATGGGTGCCCCGCGAAAAGAGACCAAGAGGCAGACCGAGGAAAAGATGGGCGGATTGCGTGGAAGAAGATTGGGAGAAAATGGAAGGAGCTGGGGAATGGAGAGAGATGGCCAGAGACAGAAGTCAGTGGAGGAGGCCAAGTCCCACACCGGGATGTAGCGCCGAGAAATGAATGAATGAATGAATTTTATTTGAATAAATATTAAATATAAAAGTAAAATAGTATTTTTTCAGCATTATTGTATTTGGCATTGATTTATATGGGACAAATTGTTTCGCTTAACGAGTGTTTCACAAATTAAAATGGACGAAAGGGAACGATGATAGCGCAGGTCTTTGGATCGTGATAAAACCAAAGATTCATACCTGTTTGAGTTCTTCCGGATGCAGCGTAGGCGGA
Organism: Lepidostoma basale; assembly: GCA_022606425.2. NCBI lineage: Eukaryota > Metazoa > Arthropoda > Insecta > Trichoptera > Lepidostomatidae > Lepidostoma > Lepidostoma basale. The sequence goes on from JAHDVF020000188.1 coordinate 168,287, forward strand.
GTGGCGGGGAGATTGCGGTTAAGTCCTCGCGTGACCCCTTCCAGCTCCTTGGCAACGCGTCGGGCGTTCATGTACTCGCGAGAACGCTCCATGGCCATGCGCTCGGCTATGATGGGGTTGATACTCTGCTCGAAAGCTATGTAGTCTTTCCACATGGTCTCGATGCCGATTATGGGGTTGATCACGGATCTCTGGTATACCTAGAACACACAAAGATGTAATCTTTCATTCCATGGCATAAAATAAAATATTTTCTTGTAATTATTTGTTAAAAAAACATTTAATTTCACGTTTTAATAAGATTTTGACTGTTTTCCTTTTTTATTTTACTATAAAATAATCCTTGCAAATTCACATAACCTAAAATGGCGGGAACTTCGTGTGATGCGTCATGCAGAGGAGCGATTAGAGTACAAGCCCCACTTCATTGCGAAACTGGACAAAGGTTCTAAAGACTGTACTGTGGGCAGTAACAGAAAGATTCCAGGGGGAAGACGGGAAACAGTATGGTTTTGTGAGACCTGTTCCAGAAAATCTGGTCTCCATCCTGGAGATTGTTTATAAAAGTACCATACTATGCATAACTATAAGTAGTCCATAATGTTCTTCGTAAATTGTTTTTTATTTGATGAATAAATCATTACAAATGAATGTTTAATGAATTTTTTTTGTAACTCCCCATCAATAAAAATATTTTGACATTATTTAAATTAGAGTTGGCTGACAAACAATATCCAAAAATAGTGGAGTGGTAAGGGTTAAAAGCTAAACACAGGGAAAAAATATGCTTTTTATGTCAATTCCGACCAAACACTTTGCTGCAAACTTATCTCTAAGATTGAAACTGCAAAGATGTATTTAAAACTAACCTTCCTGACGGCGCCAATCTTCTGATTTTCGGCGTAGGAGCCCACGGCTTCAACCCCCTTAAGGAACTGAATGTAGTCATACCAGATGGCATAAGCATGGATGTCCATTCCGATCTTTTCCAGGGCAAAATCATAAGCCTGAGCCATTTTCTCCCTGTGAACAAACAACCGAGAGTTATCTCAGGGTTTTTCAAGCCTTAGAATGGTGGAGTTATTTTTTTATAATACACATGATATAAAGAAAAAGAAATAAACTAACTAACCATCACACCATCTCTTCGAATGTGTAGGCAGATAGAATGGACTGCCACACTATTATTTTCTGACATACTTCTCTCGTTTCCACAATATTCATACATCATGTCATGCACGCACGTCAAATTCTCCGACTCCTCACGTGACCAACATTTAATATTTGATGGATTTGATCGAGCCACGGTTTTCTCGGTTTAACATACATTAAAAAAAATAACTAACTAATCATCACGCCGTCTCCTCGAAGGGGTAGGCAGAAAGAATGGACTGCCACACTTTTCTTTCCTGACATATTTCTCTCGCTTCCCCAACATTCATACATTGTGTCGTGCACACGCGTCGATTTCGCTGACTCCTCACATGGCTGACATTCAATATTTGATTTATTTGATCGTGCCACGTTTTCCTCGGTCTTCCTCTATTTCTGGTTCCATTTACATCGTTAACATATATTTTTTTACCATTCTTTCTTTCCATATGTCCAAACCATCTTAATGATCCTTTCATTATTTTGTTCATAACACCATCATTCGCACCGCATTCACTTCTTATATTTTCATTCGACACTCTATCATACACAGAGTATCCACACATTCGTCTAAGAGATCTCATTTCTACTGCATTTATTCTACTTTCATTCTTCTTTAGCCAGTTCCACGCTTCGCTTCCATACATAAGGGTCGGTAGAAGAACACCATTGTGCACTGCCATTCTAGCTTTTTTGCGATGACAACTTCAAGTGCACCATTCACTTTGATGCCTGCCCCAACCCTTCTTTCAATATCCCTCTCCACTCGCCCATCTCTTGCAAACGTACTACCTAAATACACTACTTGCTCCAAATTTTCACTATTCACGCTAATGTTACAGACTGTCATGATTTCTTCTTTTTCAAAAATTATTACCTTGGACTTATTAACATTCATCATCAGATCATTTCGCATGCATACCTCATACATACAATTCACCAGGACAGCGTCATCCGCATACAAGGGAGAGCTTACTGACACTCCACTCATTTTGGTACCTACATCCAACTCTTTCATACACTTGTCCATATATAGATTAAATAACCACGGGGACATTACGCAACCCTGTTTGACACCTTTATTGATTTCAAACCAGGCTGTAAGATCTCCATTTACTCTGACACTAGCAGTGCTTTCCGTGTATAGCGACTTAATTGCCGTGATCAGTTTTGTACTTATTCCATATTCAGACAGTATTTTCCACAACTTTACTCTATTAATGTAATCATATACTTTTTGCCAATCGACAAATGCACAGAAAATTTCTGTATTATAACCTTAAAATCCCGTTGTACGAAGGAAAACAAAATACTCACTTGTACGTTCCGAGTGATGCCTTCGTCTCCTTGATGTAGTTAAGGTACAGTCTCCACAGTTCTATGTTTAATATCTTCATTAGGCATCGTTGGAAAAGCTAAAAATTGAAATGATTCTTTACATACAAGGTCACATAACTAAAACAGCAACAACAAAACCATAAGGACATCTTCATACTCCAGGCAAAGAGTGTGGACCGCCACTCTGCTCTACATACCTGTACATTACATATCTCCTGACATACCTCTCTAGCTTCCTCCACATTCATACAGCGACACGTACATGCATAATAATGAAATAAAACAATATTTCTTTAGTAACTTTAGAGCTTTCGCTATGCTTCTATGGCGTTCCAGTATCATTTCGAGAAAGCTCAACCTCCAAATATTCAGCAGTAGCGTTAAAAGCGTACTGCTGTACGGATGTGAGACTTGAAAATCTACCACAGACATTATTGGAAAACTCCAGGTGTTTATAAATAGATGCCATCGCTCAATATTCAAGATCTATTGGCCCCAAACAGTGTCAAGTGCCCTTCTCTGGACCATGGCAGGCGAAAAGCCAATTAGAGAACAGGTCGCAAATGGCTGTGGATTGGTCACAACCTGAGACGGAATGCATCACTCAGGGCGCACTAGACTGGTCCCCTATGGGGGGAAAGAGGTAGCGAGGCAGACCTAGAGCCACCTGGAGAAGAGCCCTGCAGGACGAGGTTAAGGCAGCAGGCCCCAAGTGATGTTAGGCATCAGGCATGCGATAAAGTCGGGTGGAGAAGGTTCCTTGAGGCCCTATTCACCACGAAAGTGTGACAGGACAAAAATAAGAACCACTTCAACTTTTTGCCTTAATTTCGACAGCGGCCGGTTTCGGCAGGCTAGCTGGCATCCACGTTAACATACATACATGTCGATTCTTCTAACTTTAAAATTTGGATTATCATGTATCATCGTTTCATGATCAAATTTGGATTATCGTAGATTATCATATCGGTCATCTTTCAAATTGGATAATTTTGGGCATGCCATGTTTTCCTCAGTCTTGTACAACTCCGTTCTCCATTCGCATCATTAACATATACTTTCTTAACCATTATTTCTTCATCCATGGGTTCCATATGTCCAAATCAACATACTAATACTTTCATAATTTTGTTCATAACTTTCTTCGATTTGAATTTCTATCATACATCATTTTATCACACTTACATCTAAGAAATCTCATCTCTACTGCATTCATTCCATTCTTATCTGTCTTCTGCCAGTCCAATACATGAGCTGGAACCAGAACTCCATTGTGAACGGCCTTTAAATAACCTTTATAGTATTATTATTTTGTTGAATCGCTCTTTACGTCAAGACAGCATGAGCCAAATTGATGTAAAAAGGGTATTTTTATAGTTATCATAGTGATTCTCGTGATAGGTAGACAATCTATTACCATTTTATTGTCACGTGAATTCTACACCAGACCAAAGACAGTGTGACAATCACACTGCCCTCGCCGGGAATCGAACCCGGAACCTTCGGGGTGGCAGTCAATGCACTTATCACTCGACCACGAAGTCCGTCAATTTGTTCTAGTGACCTAGCCTAACCAGTTGTTGAACTTACCTAAAGCCTAGCTTAACCTGCAAGGGATAATACTTTAAAGCAGTTTCCAAAACTTAATGGATCAGAAGCCCTGAATTCTAAAAAAAACTTACACTCTTATTTTAGTATGGTAGTAGGGCTACGATGGAGTATGCTTTGCTGGAAAGTATGTTGCAATAATACCAGCAACTCTCTAGCGTCCCCAAGTGGTCTCTCAGGCCATGTGACCACTGTCATAACAGATAGAAAGAGGGCGAATGGAGAGTATCCAGTGCCATAAAACTGGATACCCCCAGTTCAGGGAAGGAAACCCCGACAGAAAATCCTCCAGAAAAGGCAAGGGGGAACCACTCTGAGAAAACTCCCCAGGACATCACTACGAACCGTCTGGCACAGGACAGAGAGGCCTACGCCAGGGTGATAGCTGATGTCGGGGGGACCTGACACGACTCTCTAAGAAGATTATAACACCCTTTAAATGCTCTAACCCTAAAGAGCAAGTTACAGAATGGTGGATCAGAGAATGCCCATTAAGGGTATGGAGAAATAAAATATAGTTAGGAATCCTAATTACGATGGGAACGGTTATTTCACGAAAAAGATTGTTATATCTACACTGTGTAGTATACTTAGGAAATTGAAAATAACTTTGTTTAATTCACTATTTATTGAAAAATATTAAAAAACACGACATATTTCTGAAGATACCTCCATTTTCAATTCTTTGTTTAGTTTTAATTATATTTTTACACCTGAAGATGGAGGTATCCTCCAAACATTCCGTGTTTTTTAATAAAAAGTGGATTGAACAAAGTTATTTTCAATTTCCTAAGTATATTACTATGGAATTCCAGTATTAATAATACCTTAGCATTCATTACACCTTGTAGAATGATTGAGTGCATAAATATCAAAGCATTGACATTATTTCTTCAAAGTTGCAATTATTGGACGATGGGAACGGTTAATTCACATAACTGGTTGTTATATCTACACTGTCTAGAAAGATTGAGTGCATAAATGGGAAGGAATTGACATTATTTCTTCAAAGTTCCATTGATTAGACCATTTCTTACTGCGATTCTAAAAACTTAATACCATAAAGGTCATTTTGTGCCATCTTGTAAATATTTCACAAAGTAAATGCTTAATCTATTATATTCTCCCATCCTATTGGATAAGTAGACTTAATAAAAATACTTACATCTTATAGCATCTGTTACCAAAATGTCCCATAGAGAATATCTTTCATGTATACTTACAGAATCTTTTGGATTGGTGAAGACCTCAAATACTAATATTACCCTTTACAGACCTCGGGCAGTTGAGACATATGTTCCACCATCCCTTGGCATGATGACTTGTATCCAATACTAGTTCCAGGACCTTGGTTTCCGATACGACACTTTATTTTGCATGTCCCCATATAATAAATATTTTTAATAAAATAACTATCACACCATCTTTTGGAAAAAGAAAAAACAGTATTCTTTCCTCACATACTTCTCTCTCTTCTTCAACAGTCATACATTGTATCATGCACACACGTCCAATTCTCCGACTACACGTGTGGCCAACATTAATTATTTTATTATACCATGTTTTCCTCGGTCTTCCTACTTTTCTTGCTCCATTCACATTGTTAACATATTATATATCATTAAATCATTCCATGTGTCCAAACAATCTTAACAAACCATTCATTATTTTGTTCATTATCGAATGAATCGCTCTTTACATCATAAGCCAAATCAATGTAAAGGGTAAAGCTATCATATTGATTCTCATGACATGTGATAGGTAGCTATTCTATCACCATTTTATTGTCATGTGAACCAAACCAAAGACAGTGTAAAAATCACACTTACATTCAGTTTGGCAGTCATAGCACTTACATTGTTTGTATTTGACACTATCAAATACAGATTTACCACACATTCGTATAAGAGATCTCATTTTGACTGCATTTATTCTACTTTCATTCTTCTTCTGACATTTCCACGCTTCACTTCCATACGTAAAGGTCAGTACAAGAACAATTAATTAAATTAAATGGTATCGTATGGCTGTCACCCCAAACACAGACCACAAACATTTTTTTTTACATAAAACATTACATAATTCTTCAGACACAACTTCAGACTTACATGACTTTTGGAAGAATACTACTGTAGCTAATAACATTCAAAAAAGGAACATATAAATAACCCTTGATTTTTCTCGCTTAAGTCATAACAAAATCATCCAGAATAAAACAATATAAAGAGGGAATTCACAGAACAGAGAATTAAAATAGATATCCCGCCTTGAATCTAGATTTTAATTTCTTATTCGCGTATAACAAGCAACACTGAATAACACATAATAAATATGCAATGGTTACTTCTATAAAATTCCTTGTTCTGTGGTAAAAATAACTTCAAAAATAGAATTTTGAATCGACCATAGATATTTTTTTTAAATGATAATCACACATGTTGAAGCGCACCAAAATACATAGACAAAAGATATGTTCTGTTGCAGCTCAATAGAAATTTTACTAATAGCAATATCAAATCTCTGGTCTTCGTAATAGAAAGACGAGGAACCGTCTGGTCGATCAGAATTCTATTTTCAAAGTTTTAAAACACATTTCATAGATTTTTTTTTACATAAAAACAAATAAATTAGTTTTCTCCATTTTATTATCCGATCCATAAACAATAGAGAAAAAATTGATTCAGTCTGCTTTCCTGGGATTTTTTTTTTTCTTAGTACATACAATCAAAACAGTCAAAAATGCTAAAATATTATTTTTATTAACAATTTAGCTACTTATTATTTATATATTTTTTAATGGTTAAATAAATAAATAAAATATTTAAATTAACGTATAATAAAAGCGTGATTACTTTTTCGGTATTACATTGATTTATCTTTATATATATAATTCTTCTGTACGGATGTATGTAGTTGAAGTTCCCCTAAACGGCTGGACCGATTTTGATGATTTTTTTTGTGTTTGAATGGGTCCCTAGATGGTTTAGATTCACAAATGGACCCGGTAGGTGACAATAATTAATTTTCCGAGATAATTCGCAGTTTTGCTTTGTTTACCATAGATGGCGCTGATGTCGAATTGTGTTTAAGCATGCGCAAATCACTTGCGCTGTAGCGTGGCGTAGATTTAAAATTCTGTTTGCTGTGTTTTGATTCTCCATGTACGGCATCATGTATCATTTAATATATAGTTTATCGAAAATACGAATATATAAAAAATGTTTCGTGAACCAGCTAATAGCAGACAAGCCAATATTCAGGCAGGAAAACATATGTCGGATCTGCTATTTATATATTAAAATATATAAAAAATAGTTACAAATTTGTTTCACCTTGCGAGCAGTGGCGTGCCTAGGGTTAACCAGTAAGGCAAGCCCATCTGATTTTTTATGTATGTTTTGTAATATAAATAGACAGACAAACAAAAATGTATTCCAAGGGTGTATGCTTTCTTCGTTGTAGTTAGTCTACAAAACTGTCAGAAGGTATATTATGACTTGACAGAAATTATAAACACATCTCAGTCATGACATACCCACAACTAACTAACTAACCATCACGCCGTCTCCCCGAAGGGGTAGGCAGAAAGAATGGACTGCCACACTTTTATTTCCTGACATATTTCTCTCGCTTCCTCAACATTCATACATCGTGTCATGCACGCGCGTCGATTTCTCTGACTCCTCACATGGCCGACATTAAATATTTGATTTATTTGATCGTGCCACGTTTTCCTCTGTCTTCCTCTATTTCTATATTTATTTAGAATATATGTGCATTGCACCAAATATAAATTGCCTTTGGACAAAACTCCTCAAAATCATTTCGTACGCCGGACATCACACTGGCTCCGTCATAACTTTAAGCAACTATTTTTTTTGTGCATTTATGATTATTTACGAAGTCCAAGATAATCTTTGCAAATATACATTTTTTTCTTCGTTTATTTAGGGACAAGTCAAACTCGCGATAAAATCGCTTAGATTTGGGGGGTTTGATTCAAAATTTCTTACGCAAGCCGGGTTTTTGGGCTTCTATGAGATTACCGCCACTGCTTACGAGGGCATTCTCAAAATCCAAATTTATAAATATTATTTATATATTAATGTATATGAATAAATCAATTTCAAACCAAAAAAGCAAATGGCGTTTTTATTATACATTCATTTTATAATGGAGTTTTATATATATAATTATAATAATATTTAAAGTGTTAGAAAGTAAAAATTATATTATCACAGTATTTTTATTACACTTATTTTTAAATGTCTAATTTTGAAGATTACATGATTAATGATGACTTTAATAGCATTATATTTTTGACACAATCCTCAATATGAAAATAATAAAAATAGCTCTTTATTATAAATATGATTAATCTCACCCAGGATTGAACTACAATCGCTTAGATAGAAAGTCGAGTGCTATAAAATATTTATTATTTACAAAATGTGATCCAAGGGGCTGAGGAAATGACTTTTAATTCATGATTAACTTCCGATAATAAATTATTAATTCTGTTCAAATTGATTAAAAAATATATAAATCAATTAAAAATGGTGATTCAAATATATACACATCCACAAAAGTATCACTTTGTTTCTATACTGCACAATATCACAGCTGAGAAAAAAATATATGCTTTTTCATAAAGTGGAATTCTAACTAAAGAATACACATGCAACACGCTTCAACCTCAGAGACTATTTCAGGTCTTTATTACGTTAAAATGTGAACGTGGAAAAGGTAAAATTCGTATAAATTTAATCCTAAATGTCCTACAAGTGTTGAACACTTCAGTCTTAATTGTTTTAAAACAGAAAATGGTACTAACCTTTTCGACTCTCTCGAAATTCCTTGCTTTAATCTGCAAAAGAAATATAAAATATATATTAAATACTTCATCAAGAGTATAGGTTCTTCAGGAGGCCCTGTAGACTTCCATGGGGGCCCATCAGACAGTCAAGGCGGGCAAAACTCTAACAATCAACAGACACATAATTTTGTATTAATTATTTTATAATATTTTTGGACTACATTTGATATTATTTTTTATTTCTGCTTTGTGTTTGATTGCTCTCCTCACCGGCATCACCAAAGGCAGGTTAATTCTGACGCTGTTGAAGATAACCATCTAGGATATAAAGATATCCAAGATGACGGAATTCTCAAATAATCGCCTAAAAAGTCTGAAAAAATGGGCAAGTGTGAAACCAACCCTCCTTATCTGTAGACTATTGGTCCCCAGCATGCCCAAGAATGCAGTGGGATAAAGCCACGGATAGCTACCAAACTCCCTCATGTAGAGATATCTCAGAAATCTTTTTTGAACCCTCTCTTACATGAGCGAGTATCTCGCCTCGTGGGGACTCCACATCACCGAACCACACTCGAGCCGGCTCCCGAACACACTGTCATCATCGGGAATTAAACCCGGCACTTCGATGTGGTAGTAATAGCTGTTGCTACTCTTCCAAGGAGGTTGTCATTATGGGAGAAGGAACTTCGGAAATTTTTTCTCTTGGCAGTGGGCTTATATTTGAGAGTGGAGGTTTAAAGACCAACTTGATATGCGGGAACATAATTTAAAAGATCCATCTCTATTTGAGTATTCAGAATACAAATATGAAAGCTAATTGACAATTTACAGTGTTGCCAACATCACAGATCTAAGGTAATGATTGGGCAGTGTGCCAAGGTCTGTGTGCTCAGATGTACGGACAATTGTGTTCTATTGACACAGACCTACCCACAACAGTCATTAAAGATTACCATCAAAATTGACACATGCATTAATTAACAGCCATTATGGTGCTTTAATTAAAAATTTGCCAAACAAATTGATAAAATGATAATGTTGAATTAGACCTGTGTGCGACCAATCCTCACATATGGCATTGAATCGAGGGCAGACACTGTCAAGACAAAGAGCATGCTCAGGACAACCAAGATGAAAACACTCCGCGCTATAGCTGGCAAAACCCTACGTGATCGAGTTAGGAATACAGCAATCCGAGAAATCTGCGAGGTCGAATATGTGGTCAGATGGGGACGTCAAAGACGGCGATACTGGCATCAACATGTAGAAAGGATGAGCTCAAATAGAATACCATATATAGCTCTCCATGGAACGCCAAACGGACAACGCCGACCAGGAAGACCCTCGAAACGGTGGAGAGAAAGCTGGAGTTCAGCGTCTCAAAGGACCCGCCTGAAATAACAGACTCCTGAGTCTACCAAAAGTGAAGAAGAAGAATTTTTTACTGTAGAAAAATAGGTTGTTGCGGGCAACTGTGAATAAAATAGGATCAATTAAGACGGTTTGGACGTATGAAACGAATAGATGAGAGAATAATGGTTAAAAAGTTGTATACAAGCAGTGTGAATCGAAAAAGAAGCCGAGAATGGCTTAGAAAAACATGGCATATACAAATTAATCAATTACTAATAAGTGACCACATTCGAAGGCAGGTAAATCTACGAATCTTGAAAGGTGCATCAGAACAGAATAGTGTGCGTTATCGGTTAATCAGTTTATTTATTTACTCAAAAGATCTTATATAGTTATAGTTTAAGGCATCTATTTGAGAAAGGGTAAAGTATCAGGAACGCATGAGAGATGGTTAAACTTTAAGACAAGATACTCTCTAAAGTCAAGAGTATTTGTCTTCTGAACGTACTTTCACTAATATGAAAGGTGTCGATCTCCGAGGTAATCTTGTTCAGTAGACTGATTGCTCTTCCCACCGGCATTATTAGAAGCAGGTTGGTTCTTGCGGCCGGAAGAAAAAACAATCTATGCTGGCGCTGTCGGAGATATCAATTGGGAACAAAAAGACCTACACCCTCCAGCACGGCTGAGTTCTCAAAATATCCCCAAATCTTATCCTCCACATTCATGCAGCGAGTCATACACGAACGTCGATTTTTCTGACTTTTAACGTGGCCGACCATTATAATTTGATTAATTTTGTAATGCCAAATTTTCCTTGGCCTTCCTATTCATTCACATAGTTAATGTATACTTTCTTAACCGTTCTTTCTTCATCCATGCGTTCCATGTGTCCAAATCAATGCAGCGATTTCTTTCATAATACTTTCTTCCGCTCTACATTCCTTCCTAATATCATCGTTTGAAATTATGTCGTTCATCATTTCGCAGCACATATGTCTATAGGATCTCATCTCTACCACATTTATTCCACTCTCATTCATCTGCCAGTTCCATGCTGCACTTCCATAAGTAAGGAATGTTACTAGAACTCTATCGGGTACACAACCTTTCCGTTTTTGACCCTCTGCGAGTCTCAAAGCCCATGCCATGGTTTCGATCTCACAAACCTTTTGTTTTATTATGCGCCTTTTTCCACTACTATAAGGACCTTCAGTCTTAGTAATAACAGTGGACTTCCGGCCGCAACACTTACCTCCTGCTCAATATACATCTTCCAGTATCGGCCAGTGGAGGGGAAGGCGGCAACCAGGGCTTCGTACAGTCCTCGGACCTCAGCGATGTTTCTCCCGCTAGCCTCTCGCACCAGCAGTGACCAGGAGTCCACATCGTAAGGATTGCTCTCAACCTGACGCTGCGCACGGGCCAGCCTCTCATTGCCCCAATCCTGGAATACAACAAATAATAAATTATATATTAAATCAAATGTGTATTTATTTAGGGTAATAAACAGGGTAATGGAATACATGTCGCCGCCACCTAGTTAAATACGCCGCTCAATTGAACGGCTAGGCTGATAATTAAATGGCGGCATTCAATGAAGTGACTAGGCCGGTAGTTGAATAAATTAAGATAGCTCAACGTTTTAGTTTCTAATTTTTACCACTGCAACGCTAGCAGTCATCTAACAATGTTCAACTGTCAGTCGGCATTCGATAACACGTGTTTTTGTAAAAAGTAACACGATTTTCAAACAAAAAAGAGGGAGAGCATGCGTATAGGGGATGTGGGATGTATAGGGTCTTTCATTAAGCGCTTCCTATCTTTAAATTTAAATAAAACAAAGTGTGTGTGAGATATCATCGAAATTTTATATTCGTTTGAAAGGCCTATCGATGCCATTATGTATGAAATATAACATCATTCAAATGTCCGCCGCGGCTTCTCTGGGTGGCGCGCATCCGAAATGTCCAATTTTCCATGACTCTGGCGCATTACCGAATTTGACCGATGGCATGGGCTATGAGGGCTGCTGTGGTTTGTGGCTTATTCGCATAGACCTGCGACTTAATAAAACCCCACAAGAAAAAGTCTAACGGGGTCAAATCGCATGATCTCGGTGGTCAGTTCACATCACCTACACGTGAGATGACCATGCTCTCAAATCGCTCGTGCAGAATGTCCAATGTGGCATGAGCTGTGTGGCACGTAGCGCCGTCCTGTTGAAACCACATGTCGTTGGTGTCCATATCATCCAATTCAGGCCAAAAGAAGTCAGTAATCATCAACCTATAGCGCTCGCCGTTGACGGTGATGGCCTGGCCAACGTCGTTCTCAAAGAAATATGGACCGATGACGCCGCCAGCCCAAAATCCACACCAAACAGTGACTTTTTCGGGATACATTGGACGCTCTTGGATCTCATGTGGATTAGTATTGTCCCAAATTCGACAATTTTGTTTGTTGACGTATCCATTCATCCAGAAATGTGCCTCATCGCTGAAGATGATTTTTCGATGAAAATTTGGGTCAGTTTCCAACTGCTCCAGAGCCCATTTAGCGAACACACGTCGTTGTCTATGGTCGTTTAGCTTGAGCTCCTGGGTCAGTTGAATTTTGTACGGGTGCAGGCCCAAGTCACGACGCAAAATTCGCCAAGTTGTAGTCTGCGAAAGGCCGAGTTCTTGTGAGCGACGCGAAATCGACTGCTTCGGATTCTCCTGCAAACTCTCACGGACAGCGGCTATTTTTTTCGGCAGATCTTGCGTTTCCCGACGTACGGGTGTTGGTTGATTGATTACTGAACCAGTGGACTCAAATTTATCCACCACACTGCGAATAGTCCTCTCAGTAGGACGCTTATGGCGACCGTAAAATGGGCGAAGCGCGCGGAACGTTGTTCGAACAGAATACCGATTTTGATAAAACAATTGTATAATTTGCACGTGTTGTTGAATGCTATATCCGTCCATGGTGATTTGGCAAAACAGACTGAATAAATGACAGCCAATTTGACAGATGTCGCTTCAACAATATGGCCGCTATCAACTGTCAAAGTTCGGAAGTGCCTATTGGAAGACCCTGTATTATTTTTAAAAAAACTAACTCTAACCTAAACGTACTGTTCTTCTTTACTACCGTACGAGTTTTGACATTGGCTTAGCGCTTGTACGGTTATAATGTTCATATTGAAGCATAGCGTGTTTATAAAAACATAACTTTATTTTTATTTCTATTTTATTGTATTTTACTTAAACCACCTCAACAGACCGGAAGACCCAATTACAGAGAGGAATTACATCACAATCACCCAGGCTTCAGAAAAAACACGTTTTAATTATTATTGATTTCACCGAGAATCGAACCTTTAGGTTAGAGTTAGTTTTAAAAAAATAATACATCCCCTATCTACCCATCAAATTTTTACGCAAAACTTGTTTAACAAAATCCCTATTTTATTTGTGTTCAAATAAATAAATTAATTCACGATAATATAGTCGCAATAACGTTGCTTTCAACATGTCGGCTAAGCGTCCGTTAGCCATGTCATTGAATTCCGGCATTTTATTATCGGCCTGGCGACGTTTAGCCGTTTGGTTGAACGTTGCGTTCAGCAAGTTGGCTAAGCCATGTCATTGAATGCCGCCATTTCATTATCAGCCTAGCCGTTCAATTGAGCGGCGTATTTAACTAGATGGCGGCGACATACATACTAGGAATGTACCAGTCTGGATTCCGACCCAACAGATCCACCATAGATCATATATTTTTCATGAGGCAAACGTATGAACACAACATTCCACTATACCGCCTGTTTATTAATTTTAAACAGGCCTTTGATAGTATTAACCGGGAAAGAATGTTAAACATACTGAAACTACTAGGGGTGCCACTAAAACTAGAGCTCCACTGGCAGAAATGTCCAGAAAGGATACAATACAAGCTCTGCTGGACGGTCTATAAGGCGTTGCATGGAATGGCACCAGCTTATATATCTGAACTCTGCATCAACGAGAACCTGAATGCTAGACAGTCTACACTGCGATCAGCTAAGTCTTCTGCGATCGGTAGATTGACTGTGCCAAAACGCTGTCCAAGCACAAACTTTGGCGACCGAGCCTTCGCGGTAGCCGGCCCTTCAGCCTGGAACAGTCTTCCAGCAGACCTTAAGTGCATTGAGAATCAATCAGAGTTTAGATCGAGATTAAAAACGCACCTTTTCAAATGATCATTTCCTGACAGGAAGGGCTGATGGACTTCGTCAGGTGCAGCCCTCACACTAAATATGTTTACATTTTTTTTATCATTATTATTATTATCTAGTTGATAAAACGGAGCATCTTCTACAGCGCCCTTGAGATGAGCAATTCATAAAAATGGCGCTTTATAAATTATCCAATTTATTATTATTATTAGTGGCCATCACATTGTCTGAATCAAAAGCCATTGTTAACGTACAAAATGAGCTATCGGATGATTTCATGATTGAATCCGGAGTAAGACAAGGTAATGCTCTCTCCATCATGGTTTTTAACCTAATGCTGGAGGCTGTAGTACGTAAAATTCAATTAACAGAATTATAAAAACCTATTATTTTCGCCCTTACAATGTCGTATTCGTCTAATAGTGATGTTGAAAGCGATTGTCAAGCATTGCACGATGTTTCTTGTACTCAAAGTAGTGAGTGTGACGATGAAATTAGAATGTTTACCAATCGGAGGATTGATAGTGAAAGTGTTGATAGTGAAAACTCCAAGGACGAGCTAATTTCACATGACCTTGACACCAATGTTTTAGAGAAACTTCATCCGGAAACATATTTCTCTAACAAATCTACTGAAGACTTTTTTTGAATTACCGGGACCAAAGCATATGCCGTCTGATATTGTAGAACTTTCAGGATATTTCGACCTGTCACCTTCCAACAATGTTCCCATCAGACGTAAGAGGAATAGCCACATGAGCTGAACCTCTGTAAGCCAGAAGATCCAAGTCCAAGTCCAAGTAGATATAAAAAACCCAAATAACATAACCACATTTATTTTGTGGTTAAAATGTTTACCCGGGTTAAAAAAATAATCACGACGGTTTTGAAATTGGAATAATAAATTCATTTTAACGTTCGTTTAAAAAAACAGTGGAATTAGAAAAACAAACAACTTCTTAAATTTAACCTAAAATTATTGACATAGTAGATAACAAATATGATCTATTTTTAACAAATTTGAATAACAAATCATACGCGGGAAATAATTATTATCACATAAAGATAAATGAAATATAAATAATTGACGAATGCGTCTTAAGTTACACGTTGCCTCTAAAAATTGTTACGATAAAAAATATACGATTGTAATCGCCATAATATTGAATATTTTCCTTTAACAAAAACATTACTTTAGTATTACGTTAGTTCCGGATGCTATAAAGCAAAAATTACGATATCCCTATTCATACTATTGCAATACTGAAAATTAGTGAAATTAAAGAGTGAATTATGGTGAATGACAAAGGTCATAAAATGCCATTACACCGATGTTGAAATACACAAAAAATACTATACTTACAATATCCCCTATTTCTTCCGCCATTTCTCAAGCGCCAGCGAATATGTTTTAATTAAAATAAATGACAAAAACAACCACTAAACTAAACGTTTTTAATACATTATAGGGACGCACTCGTACAAAACCATAATCAGATCCGGGAAATTTACGTATCTGGCATAGATATAAATTTTCAAACATTGGCGTTGTTTGTCTATGACTTAGATAAAAATTGACAATAATTGTAGATATATATTTATGTAATAAGAAATAATTAATGTGCTGATTTAGTTTTAGGAGAAGTCTCCAATTATCGAACCAGGACTGGAACCTCGTTAAAATATACGTTAATATTCTAACAAATATTTTGAAACTCACATTTTAAAGAAGTTTACAATGCCTTCTCGAATCTATTATTGATTTATTTCCTTTGTCACAAGATTAATAAATACCTAGACCCCAATAACTAAAAATATTATTTGAGATTTTTTCAAAATATTTATTACAACTAATGCATTAAACGTTCGAAAACATTAATTTTAACATTTGGAAAAATGGTTCGTAAATTTATTTTGTATAACTCTACTGACTAGAGTGATCGCCAACGTGGGGGAGACCTGACAGGGCACTTTAAGAAGGATATTAGTCATGGCGAAAGAAGGACAAAAGTAGTATAAATGCACTGGAAATGAGATCTCTTACACGATTGTGTGGTAAGTCTGTATTTAATTGAGTATCAAATTCAAATATTAGAAGTGAATGCAGAGCGAATGAAAGTGTTATATAGTAATGTAAGGGTGATTAAGATGGTTTAGATACATGAAAATAATTAATAAAGATAATATTGTGAAGAAAGTATACGTAAATGGCGAAAACGGAAATAGAAATAAAACAAAGGTATTAGAATTTATTATGCAATTTCCAATATGACCAAAAAATTGCGCATTATATTGAAGATAGAATCTGTTTGTGTCCAGGCTTAAAACCAAGTCCCCTAGATCAGGAGCCAACGGCTCTGCCCCCTAGAACACCACCAAGTTGGATGGAATCATAAATAACTAAGAAGTTTTCTACAACAAACTCTAATATTAGGTATTATTGATAATCTATTGTTAGACCTGAGTAAATTGTTCTCCTTCTTCCGTAATCAGTTGGGTCATCTTCTCCTTAGTTATCCTCTCCTTGTTTTCATCCTCCAGAGCCTTGAAGGCTGCCAGCAATGTTTCTGGATCAGCAGGATAGAATCTAAAAGAACAAGGGTTGTTGATTCCGCCATACATAAATTTTTCATAATTAAATATCTTGAATCAATGGAATTCTATCTAGCTTTTACCTGTGTTCTGTTATCTTCTGGCACATATACGGAAGGAAGTTACTGAGGTGAACACTTCCCGTAGCCTCCTTCTCTTCCGTCGCCAAAAGGACTTCTTGGATTTCCTCCTCTGATGGACAACAACCTGAAATTTACTATTATTTCAACTATTTCAATGACTTTACTGAAATCTCTTGATGGAAGTTAATTTTTAATAATAATTAAATAAAACTAAGTATTTTTCTTCTATATTATCTAATATGAAATTAATAAAAATATACATAATAAATAAACCATTAAATAAATTAATAAACTTAATACAATGAAGGGCTTCTGTGTCCGAAACATGTTTGTGTACATTTAATTAAATTTTTTAATAAAGTGTTGTTTACCAAGATATAAACATTCTTCAAATTATATTTTTTATTGACTACTTCCATTTATACTCTTTATTTCGTCAGTGACAGTTTGCCAGTTAGCCTGATGAAACCGGTCACTATTGAAATAACGACAATAAGTGGAAGTAGTTAATAAAAAAACATTGTTTTATTTAATAATCATTGCTTAAACCCCTATAATGCGGCTACCTATATATGCACCCCGAAAAAATGGTTTTGATTTGCGGCAGACTATATTTACAGCCCATTTTTTTATGTATCTTATTAACCATTTTACTTCAGTTCCTTGCTTCTAAATTGTACATAATATTATGATGAACTGGAACTATCAATACTGGGCTGTAAATGACGGCAATTGCAGTTCGAAACCAATTTCTTTTTTTACTGCAAATGAAGCCAGCCTCATTAAATAATATATTAATCCTAGTTAGAAGTCGGCAAAATAATTTTTTGAACATTCTTTCCCGAAAAAAGTCTCCAGCGTTTGTATAGAGTCCTGTAAAATTATTTATTGATGGATGTGGATTTTCTTTTGTAAAACTCCATTCTAAAACATATAATGAAAATGTGATTGCTTTGTCAATTTGACAGTTATATTTTATTTATATGTAACGAGGGAAGGCTTATGTAGTATTATCATATATATATTACTATTCCGCGCCAACGGACCCGCAGTGCCGAAATCACGATCGTAGAAACTTGCTTTATTAGCTCTGATGGGAATTTCATGGACAACAAAATCAAGAGTCTAAACATATTAATGTTTTGTGCAAATGTGATGTAATATTGTTTATTTGATTATTAAATTTCATATAAAATATTTAAAAAAAAAAAACAGTTTTTCAATCACATTAGTAATATTCAAGTTTAAAATTCACAGCGAGTTTGTTTGGATTGAAACATGTTTTATAGGTATGAACTGAATTAGTATACACACATGTTTGCATCCATACACATGTCATTTAATCCAAAAAATAAACTAATTTATATTGAACTTCAATTGTATTTGCTGAATATATATTGGATTTATTTATATACTCGAATTTAGCAATAGCGAAGCGTTGCCGGGTCAGCTAGTATGTAATAAAAATATATATATATATTTGTTACAATCTCGAACGAGTTGAAGAATGCCCTTGCTAGGCGAATCAAATGTGTAACAAATGTTTACATATTTTAAAGATTATATAGTTTCCGATTTATTAGATAAAAATCATCTGGAAAAATACATGTATTATAGCATCGAATATAGTACTTATTCGGTATGTTGTCAATATGTAGATTTACGTCATTATTTCAAATATAAGAATACAATTATTACTCACGTTACATAATATTGCGGTTACATAATAATGTATGAGACAAATAAGGTCATATACCTAAAGATCTGATTATAGTTCCAATTTCTCGAACATCCACCATTTGCTTAGCCGAGTGATCAAATATTTCAAATGCTTCAGCAATTTTCTTTTAAAAACTCGTTGTTAATTTGGACTGAAAATAAAAAAAATATATACTTTGTATTCATAAAAAGTAAGAATAACTAATTGTTGTGTTTTCTTAATTTGAGGAGAAATGTTATATTTATTCTTGAAAGTAATTTCGTTGAATTCTATTTTTTATATTCTCCGAAAATTGGGTATATTGTTAATCGTATATGTAAAAGGGCTCAAGAGATGTCTCCATAAAAGGGTTTACCTAGTAAATAGGTACTACAATGATAATTGGTAAAAAAATCGAATAATAAGAGTTTTATATTTAAATCCTAGAATAAATAAACACGTAAAACAATTTACAAACCTTTGGGTAGATCGTTTGCCATTTTAAAGAAATTGACAGAAATCAAGTAAATTTAATGATCAAACGAAGCCTGAATATCTCCATGGCTACAGATTATTTTGTTTTATAGCAACCGGATGTTCATATCTCTGTTACGATTCGTTTAAAAGTTGGCGTCTTCTCAAAAAATTGACCAATCAGGAAAGCCGAAATTTGCTGTGTATTGGCGCTCTCTGTCAACTTCCGGCCGCCATGCTGTATGCAGTTTTCGCTTCGCGCTGTAGTCAGATGGATTAGCATACAGAGTAGAGTTTTCGCGTTTTTGAATATAACCGTTTATTATTCATAAGTTTAAAGATCCATTTCTTAAAAATAGATCCCGCTAAGCTGAAAGTAGTAGAACTGAAGGCTGAATTGAGCGCCCTTGGTTTAGATACTAAGGGAATTAAAGCCGTTCTTGTCGATCGTCTAAAGAAAGCTTTGGAATCCGGTGGAGGCGAAGGTAATTGCTAATTTTATTATATTAATAGTGTATATTTCCTAACGATTAAAGCAGCTATTTCATTATATAATATTTTCAGATTGTTTATGTTCTCTTATTGCGTATAATTTTCCCGCTTTCTTGCCATAATGTCAACCGCCGGCAAGATGCTTTTCGCATTGCTAAATTATGTCATCTCTGTTATTAAACCTTCAAAAGAAATACACATACGCGTGATGTCATTGTTTTGTAAATAATATCCGCCAGCAACAAGGTTTTCGTAAAAATAAAAACAAAACGCTTCGGTATTTTGTTTTTATTTTCAACGGTTGTCAAACATGGATCCGTGCTCCCATTAGGACCGCGTAATGTTGCATTATACGGAGTGTAATTTAGAATAAATTCGGTTAAATACGTCGAGATAACGATTGAAATGTGATTATAATTGAGTTTTGATTCCGATCGCGCGGTTATTATATCATTTGGAGTCGCCATTGAAGTGAAATAGCATCAACGCGAAACAAAAGAGTGCGGCGGTTTTTTGAGGTTATTTTTTTCACGTACACTCATTTTCCTGTTCCATTCTGTGCTGTTAATTCGGTTGTGGTTTCTTCAACAGTCTACATAAGCAGTTGGCATACGCATAGGCTATTTTTTGATCGATTCAATAGTTATTTTTTTAATTTTCTAACTACAGTGTCGAATTTTTTTCTGCACTGCCGGTAGTAATTTTTTTTCGTGTCAATACTTTGCACATGTGAATGGTTGAATCAAATAAGGCACTAAGTACCACGGCCACCAATTTGAGGAAATAAAGAAAATGTGAATAATAATGTCAGTAGCAAGTTTTTATATGATTTTTTTTTAGAAATCATTAAAGCATATACTACTTTAATTTTATTCATTAATACCAAAACTGAAAGCATTATATTGTTCTTTTAATAAACATTTTAAAGCAAAAAAAATGACAAGCCCTAAGTTCCACGCGTAGTTGCCTATGAACGGCACTAAGTCCCTCGTAGTTGTAGTTTGTCAGAGCTAAGTACCGCGCGCATTCT
Organism: Lepidostoma basale; assembly: GCA_022606425.2. Classification (NCBI taxonomy): domain Eukaryota; kingdom Metazoa; phylum Arthropoda; class Insecta; order Trichoptera; family Lepidostomatidae; genus Lepidostoma; species Lepidostoma basale. The sequence goes on from JAHDVF020000188.1 coordinate 189,131, forward strand.
TAAATATCAAACATCACTAGTGATGTGCCGCTTACGTTCAAAACCAACAAAGGTATTATTTAAATAAAATAAATGATCTCTTGTTTACATTGTATATTTTTTTAATTATGATTGTTCAGTTATTTATGATAAATGTTCATGAAAGTTTTTTCTGAGCCGAAAATTTAAGGTATATAATTTTGTTTCACCCTCTTCTCGTCTCTCCCCTAACTGAGCGTTCCAGAATTCTCGGAATCATCTCTCGAGTACTTTTCTTACTAGCGATAGTCTGAAATCTTCCAAGGACATTTTTGGAATTACATAGGTAATGCGCATTGAAAAGTATTATTTGTAATAAATGAATACATAATTTTTTGTACCATCTTATAGTTTTACGTTGACATGGGTAATATGCCAACATCTGATCATGATAGTTGCTTCCACTCATATAACGATTGTACTTGTTTACTATCTTAGGTTTTTTTTACACAACTTTCCAAATCTATTGGAGGTGTCAGATATAAATCGCCATAAACAATAAGTTTTAGGGCCAAACCACCAGACTCTCCGAACATGTTAAGTTTGATGCCATATTTTGCTTTTCGGCTTTCATGTATTGCCGAATAATTAGGCGACCGCGCTTCAAAACCGACGATTCATCGATTGACAATTTATTTATCGGCACATAAATGGCGTCCATCCTTTCGATGAACAGATCAATTAATGGTTGTATTTTACCTAAACTGAAACTGTCTTCTTCATTGCAATTTAAATGCAAAGTTCGCATTATCAGTAAAAAAATCTACCTAGGGACATAAACTGAAAATGTAGTCAAGTTGAAGAGGTAATATTTTTTCAGTAGTTACTTAGACGATTCAAACATATCGCTTCTGTATGAAACAGAAGTCCCAACCATAGTTTGAAATGGTCAATTGTGATGTCTTTCCATTGAGTGATTCGACTTATATCACCCTCTGATTGAGCTAGAATGTCGGCTGCGTACGCATTTGTTTGGTCTACTGGAAGTAAATTTCCTGAACCATCGGTTAAACTATAGTTTACTGCACATTGGCGCTTGCTCTCCATTTCTCCTCCGTTTAACCCCAAACGTTAAACTCATCAGATATGAACTCTGTCAAACTTGTAGAATTCATAAAATAAAGTGACTTTTTGGTTCTCACTTATTTCTTTGCTACTTTTGTAGTATTTGCAGTTGATCTGAAAAAAAGAAGACCAACCATTAAAAAGGCCTTTTATGGGAAATATGAACCGAACTTGGATAATTCTGTTATACTTATTTTACTTACTTAACTCCCCTCCCATTTACTCTCGTAGTTACTAATTGATTTTTAATTACTTATTTAAACATAACAAGTGAATCTACAAAATATTCAATAATTATTTATTTAAGAAACATCACTCAGTGTGTTATACATATAAGAAAACAAAAATTAAGTATTTCAAAACAATACTTAAAAATTCTGTTCAACGCACAAAACACCAGTATAGCACATCACTAGCCCGCGACTCAGGGCTGGAGGGATCTAAACATAAAATGCATCATACCTCGTTTACTGGTGGAATGATATTTTGTGATGTTGAAGTATATGTCAGTTCTTTGATTTTTCTTTTTTTATTTGGACTATATTCACTAAAACACTTTTTTTTCTTGGATTCTTTAACTAACTCACACGATGCGCGCGCTTCTCGGTCAGCTTCAAGTCAGGTCAGGTACAAACTGACGTTATTCGCGCGTGGTACTTAGTGCCTTTCTTAAATAATCATAGGTGGCACTTATGGAACTCGCAATGTTCAAACTAATATTTTTAATAGAACGAGGCACTATATGGACTTGGTGCATTATCAAAATTAGTGGCCTTGGCATATAGAATGGAACTGCATACTTAGTTGGAAAATTGCATTTTTGGTACTTATTTTACTGCAACCATTCATGTTGTAGATGCATAATATTTTCATTTTTAAAGCTTCCAAGACCGTTTGAATTCGTTAAAACACGTTAAGAATGCGAGAAACTTTAAATATTTTTTGCAGTTGGTATTAAAATATCTAATCTGATAAGATTATATCAAATTGAAATATTATTTCGGTCTTTAGATTAAGATATCTTTCTGCAGTTTTTTTTTTCATTTAACAACTATTTTTTTTAGTTTTATATCTTTAAAAGTGTTTGGAATGGTTTAGTTATATTTGTACTACCACTAAAGCAATGATGGCAGAACACAATGGAGTTCTAATGCCAACTTGGAGCTGAGAAAAAAGGATGAAAGTAGGTTAAATGCTGTAGAAATGAGATCACTAAGAAAAATGAGCGGGAAAATGACATATGATAGAATACCTGATTACTTCCTTATGTATGGAAGCGAAACTTGGAGCTGGCAAATTACTCCAAGGGCGCACTAGAAAATGACTGACCGAACAGTGCAGTCTTTAGAAGTTTCTTAAATTTAACGTCACTATCCTCGTACTTAATACTAACATGGAGGCTATTCCACGCCAACGGACCCGCAACGCTGAAAACACAATCATAAAAACATGCTCTATTGGCTCTGACTGGAATCACTATGTTGTTTGCACTTGTTTCTACTGATTGGAGTGAACGTTGCCTTTCCGTTGGCATGGGTGTCACGCAGAAGTCCGATATATACACTGGCGCTCTCTGGTGTCGAGCCTTAGACACTGATTTTAAGCCAGTGTAGTTCCTTCAGGAGCGGCGTGATATGACAGTATTTTTGAAACTCGAGAGTTATTTCAGAATAGAGCAGTGTAGCGGTCCATTTTCTCTGCTTAACCCTCTGGAGAAAAAAGTTGTGTGATGCTTATTTAATTGGTTATTAAATGTTTTAATTGTTGCAGTGATCGCCGATACGACGATTGCAGACACCTCCACCGAGGAAGTGGATGACACGGGTTCTCCACCGCGCAGCGCCCGTCGCCCCGGCCCCGCCAGCCGCACCCGCAGGCGCCTCTCTTCCGCCGAGCCCCCTCCAACGCCCACCAGGGTGAGTTCCTTTCAATAATAGAGAACATGGTATGTAGATGCAATAGATACGAATCACAAAGCAGCACAAAATAACAGTATTGAAGACGAAGATAATGTTTCAGTAAACAGAGTAGACAAAATGTAGGATGGAGGGAAGAAGCCCTGTATTTTATCTTACTGCTGTATTGTCCTGTATCTACTATGTACAGCGAGATATTGATGGAGATTATCGTTTGGTCGCCCCTTGGTTGCACAATAATAATTATTTTTAACCTAAACCTAAACAAAAAGCTATGTCAGTAAAATTTATAATACCCATCATTTTATCTAAAATTAAATCTGTATTTAATTTCAGAAAAATATTTTCTATACTCTGTTTTTTTTTCAGTGCGGAACACCCTTCAGAAAATAAAAACCCAAAAGTAAGAAAGATCCCAAAAAAGATTACGGCTTTCAATTTGTTCTTGAGTGAACAAATTCAAAATTATCCGAGTGACAAACCGTTCAAGGAAATATTCAGTCGCTTCCGCCAGCAGTGGACCGAGCTTTCTGAAAAAGACAAGTTGCCGTGGCTGATTTCCGCAGAAGAGAAACAGAAAGAGGCCCTGGTTTGTATAGTTATATTAACCATTTCTAATTTCATCACCAGTCTCCTTGTATTAAATGTTTTTTGTTTAATTTCATTAAATTGCATTTACTTTTTTCAGTTCGATGAATTATTAGCTATATCTCCTGCTAAGTCTTTGTTGACAAAAAAAGAAAAAGATATCCTAGATCGAGCTAATGGCAAGCCTCCAAAGCCCCCAAACAGTGTTTACGGCTATTTTGTCAGAAAAATACTCCGCTCCGGAGAGTTATCCCATTACCCTATCAAGGTATCCAAATGTTTTTTCCTAATCATTCAAATAATGGTGCTTTGATTTGATATATGACTGCTATATATTTTTTTAAATCTCGTTATTTATATACATGATGGGTGCTTGTAGGATCGAATGAAAGAAGTGGCTCTGAAATGGAAGGCAGTGGAGCCAAAGCAGCGCCAAAAGCTGGAGTCTCTTACGCGAAGAGCAGCGCCAATATGTGATGCAGCTCGCCGACTTCCTTTCCCGCCACCCTGAGGAGAGTGTGGAGTAAGTTTTCCTTCTCTACGCTTTATATGTACGCTAATCTACTGTAATTTATTCCATCTAATCTTTTTTTCTATTTTTTTTTTTAAGAAACAGTGCTTAGTATTATTTCATAATTACATCTCCAATAATGAAAATGACGTTGATGATAACTTTTGTCCATAAGACGGTAAAAATGTATTAGGTGTTTCGGAAAGTTCGGTTCGTTTTACAACAGAGGCCTCTGGCTGTTTCAAGCCTTCAAATCTGGCAGCCCCATCGGATAAATCATGCAGAGAATGGTATAGGCTTATATAGGCGAGTGAGTCCGTGTGTACGAGGTGGTGGGGGTTCCATTCTGTAGCGCCATTGGTCGGCGCCTGTAGGCCGGTAGTGGGGGTGCCTCTGCGCTATGTGGTTGATCGCTTCGGCCGGCTGCGGCTCACTCGGAGCGGCCGAGTTCGGGGCTGTATTTTTCATTCTAATTTTTCACCCGGCACGTGCGGAGCTCCGGGCCGTCATCGGGAGGCGGTGTTTCGGCCTCTATTCATGCACGTATCAGTAATATTTTGCAATTATTTGTATTTGTAATAGTAATATCTCTATTTAACAGAACCGCCGTGAAGTTATATGCCAAGCTAATGAAGAAGCTGAAAATCAAGTTCTCCTCCGAGGCGGAGGATAATCATTCCAGCAAGGACAGGAAAAATTACAGAAAGTATCTAGCACAAGCGAATGAAAAGTATTCGACAGAATTTGAAACATTTTTTAACAGTCTGTCTAAAAAAGAAAGAAAAAAATATAAAAAACTGAGAGAAGATGCTCTTAATTCGCAGTAGTTTATTGAAAATGATGACAGAACTGAGTACTTTGACAGAAACTAAAATACCACATTTAATTAGCTTATTTCTTCACATACTTGCATTGTTAACCCCTATAGAGCGGCCGACTACATTATCAAACTGCAATAGACTACATACATTTGTAACTCATATTTGAATGTCGCATATCCAGAAAGTAAGTGTACTGAATTTTTGTAGGTTACAATTTTTTTTATTTAAACAAAATTACATGGTTACCGTAGTACATATGTAAGATATTTTTCGACATAGTCGCCATTCCTCTCAATGCAGGTGGTGAAGCGGGGTGTCAACTTTTTGATGCCTTCCCCAAAGTAGTTTCCCGCCAACCCCTTGGTCCACTTCTCCACCTCCTCCTTTACCTCCTCGTCGGTCGAAAACCTTTTTCCACCCATGTGCAGCTTCAGGGAGGTAAAGAGATAGTAATCTGAAGGTGCTAGGTCAAGGGAATGCGCAGGATGGTTCAGGACATCCCATTTAAACGAGGCGAGCAGTTCCTTCTGGCATTGTGCAGCAGGCAGACTCCCTTTGTCAGCATGCCTAGCTTTATCACCATATGCAGTTTTCACCTCATTTTAAACCTCAACTGGAGGTTTTCCCTTCCAAACAAGATAACGGATGACGCCATGTATTTCGCACTTGGCGGGAGATTGGATTAACATTTTTCATGAAACGTGTTGTCGTGCCGACACTTCTCAACGTACTGACCTCGAACCGGTCTCGTTGCGGAGGAAGGTCGGTAGGTTACACGGAAGTGTAGCCAACATGTCGAAAATAAAATCTATCCGGTCGTGAGAGCCTCACTACACTTAGTTTCTGGATATGCCTCGTATCTTAGAAACATAACTTTACTACTAAATTGTTCATAATATTAACCCTTGGGCCGCGTTAAAATATCAATCATAACATATAAGCTACGCGTCACTTTCTCGATTTTTTGTTGACATTTTTTATTTATTATTTTAAACACTTATTTCTGATGGAGGTGTCGTTTTTTATCACAACACCCGTTAAATATATAAGTTACGAACCTTTTACATCAACAATTATCCACTTAAGATTAGAAATAGACCAACTATTCATTAAAATATACCATGGGTAAAATAATAAACATTTAAATCATGCCATCTCTTACCCACTTCGCCGTGTTTCGTATGTGTTGGTGTTTCACGTGCGGCTGCGTTGGGTGGTGTGTGTTATGTGTGTGGATAACACGAGAGCAGTGGCGGACCGCGGATGACGGATTGCGTTCTAATGCACATTATTCTTAAAACCTCAACACTTTTTATTACGTCTTTAATTTCGTCAATTCCACTAATTGTATTGAATTTCAGGTATGAATGTACCGACCCACGTTTTTACTCTGGCTTTATCTCCAAAGGTTTTTCTATTTATTTCATAGGTGTGAAACAAATTCATTTGGGTCACAATTTTATTCATTATAACCTCACTGAGAAAGTGTTCGAAAAATCAAGTTCGATTGATTGTAGTGATAATGAAACGTTTGGGTTTACTCCAGAAAAGGAGTTAAAATTGTGAATTACAGGTACATGTGGACCTGAAACCCAAGGAGACGAAATTCTTTGTGATGACGATTCACCAGCAAAGTTGGTATTTTCTTCATCGTCCGATTCCGAGTTGCTTGGAAATCGTCTTCACTTTCGCTCATCCCAAAATCTGATCCAAGGTCCTCCACTGCTGCAGCGATATCTTCTGCACTCATTCTATGGCTAGCCATTTTAAAAACTATTTTTAAACTTCTAAAACGATATTGTTTTTTTTTTAAATTCAGTACGTATTTAATTAAAATCAATGTCAAAAAAACATATTTGTAAAACAACAGAATAAAGTAATCACTGGTCACAGAGTACACATCACTGTAGAAAAACGATAAAATATATCTAGGCTGTCTAGGTAATGCATGTAATATACAATAATTAACTTTAAAATCATCAGAATATCACTAAGAAGCACAATAAAATATATTAAAAAAACAAATAAATGGAACTTTCAAATATTAGTTAAATAATAATTCACGGTAGAATATGATCACGGGCCGTCTCTGAGCGGACAGATAGAGCGATGAAATGAATATTGCGTCACACGTCGCGAGCGAGAGACCGATACATTTCGACTGAGTAAAGGAATGATTTTTATCCATATATTGTATTAAATATTATTTCTATTTTTTGGACAGATGTCAATAGTATGAAGATTGGGCTGTGTATTAATGCAAAGGTTTGAATATTGAAGTTGGAAGATATCTTAGGTTTGAATCTTAGGTTCAGGCAAATCACACACGTATGTGACAGCCGCGTTAGGGGTCTGCAGTATGAAATCACATACGTGTGTGACAGCCGCGGGCTGAGAGTTAATATAAACTGGGACTGTATATTAGTATATTAATGTTAGCTAGCTGCAATTCGAGACCAATTATCTTTTACTGCAAATTAAGTCAGCTGCACAATGGGGGTTAATTCCTACTGTACTAGAACATGTTCAAGATGTTATCATACTTTCAGGCAGATGTTATCATACGCAATTGCCGGGGTATCTTTTTATTGCAAATTCGCTGTAGAGCGTATGGTAGACATTCTATACATTCTATACTTAATATCCCCAGGGGTCGATATAGCTTGCAAGGGGGCTTGATTTTTTTATATCAAAATGTTAAATTTCCATTTTGTTTCTTTTTAATTAATAATTGTATGTCTAAATAGTCCATTGTTTTGGCCTTGACACTATGATACTTCGACATTATTAACTGTTTAATTTACAATACTTTTGTTGCGACAACTGTTTCATTAGCTGATCACCAAGGACAATTAATTGTCAGCCACGTGAGGAATCGGAGTCTGTATTTGACACTGTTAATTTACTTACTTACTTTATTTAATTTATTTACTTACTTACTTAATTTATTTACTTACTTACTAATTAACTTAGTAACTTACTTATTTTATTTACTTACTTACTGTTAATTTATTTACTTACTTACTGTTAATTTACTTACTGAAATGCAGAGGGTTGCAGATGTTTGGCCATATGGCTTACTTACTTAATTTATTTACTTACTTACTAATTAACTTAGTAACTTACTTATTTTATTTACTTACTTACTGTTAATTTATTTACTTACTTACTGTTAATTTACTTACTGAAATGCAGAGGGTTGCAGATGTTTGGCCATATGAAGGTAGAGCGTCTGATGGCTATTTAATTGAGTGCCACAGTAGCAAGTGACATATCCTTTTGTCCCGTGTGCTTCTTTCATGTGTTCTATTATGTGTTTTCAAAATATTGATGAATGGAAATTTGGCTACTAACTTTTACATATGTACAAATTTTTTATTTTTTTTGTTTGTATAGAATAAATAGCAAATCATCAAAACCTTTTAATAAACAGCAAAACCTATAATTGCAATTTACTTCTTTGTACTCCCCTGTGTAATGCATTTTATACTATCATGTATTACCGATTAACCAGTCCGGCAATGAGTTTTGCCAAATCATTGAATACGAAATTACAATACATTACTTGGGCATTTTGACTTCACTTAGGAAAAAAAAAAGTTTTTTCAAAAGTAGTCAACCATCAGTCTGATAATGAAAATATCATTAATTTATCTAGCACAATTGGGATTATGTCAAGATGCACAACAAGTACAAAATCTTATTTTTCTGTTCACATAAAATTATCAAACACTACTTTATTTTTGGAATTAAAAGGTTGACAAGCAACAGGAGAGTGATGACATCATAGAATATTTAAAATGTGAATTACTCCGTCGGTATTATAGTTTCATTGCTAATAACTTCAAACATTTGTGACAAACGGTTCACAGGTATTGCTCGGTATTCGGTAAGAAATTCATTAACAATATATTTTTGTAGACGCAACAGTACCTGTACTGGCATACCACCAAAAATAAATGAAAATATCCTTAAAAATAATTGAAAAGCCTTCTTTTTTGTTTTTACACCACTTTATATATATTTTTATATATTATTTTTAACAATGCCATACCACAAATGAAGAGCTTCATACAAAAGTATATTATTGATTACTTTTATAAATCGGGATATTTACTTGAGCAAGCTTAAATATAATTTTTTTTTCTCCTGTAAACTGTTAAATATTTCTTGTAAACTATTATAGGACAAATGAAATTATTTGTTAAGTGGTAAGTCTAAATAAAAGAATTTAGGCAAAATAGGCGACCATAAAACCGTATTTAATTAGGGTTCGTTAAGTGAAATGTAAGATTATTTCCCAGTGCAGTCACATTTGGTATTTGACAAAGTTGGGAATGCTACTGGCTTCGTGTATCAGGGAACGGAGCGCTATCTTCGTCATCTTGTGGGCAATGTCACCTGTCGAAGAATCTGAGGAGCAGGTCTTATCTCCGCCTCCAGCAAACTTAATTACCCACTGCTACACCCGCGGCAATGCATGCGCAATTGCCAAAGAAAATGGACAGGGCGCTTCGCGGTCGCGCGTTATTCTAATAAACCATGACAATCGCCATGACGCCAACCAACATCATGTGAATCGTTTCAACATTATTAGATAAAGCTTTTACCAAATGAGGCCAAAAATCACGCTAATAAGATTTTTTTTAAATCAGAATGAAATTAATTGGCGGGCTCGTTTTTCAAGCGGTGGCAAAAGTCGGCATTATGTTCTGGGATTACTTGTTTCTACCGGGAGAGAATGCCTGTAGGAGGTCGATGCTACTCTTAAAATCAGAATGAAATTAATTGGCGGGCTGGTTTATGAGGCGGCAAAAGTCGGCGACACTTTCTGGAATTAGATTATACCAGGAAAAGATTTCTGTAAGGAGGTCGATAATCGTTTACAATGTGTCTAAATGGCGGGATTTGCGCTAAAAACACTCAATTATTTTGTACTGCGCGGTGGCGAAAGTCGGCATTATGTTCTGGGATCATTTGTTTCTACCGGGAGAGAATGCCTTTAGGGGGTCGATGCTACTCTTAAAATCAGAATGAAATTAATTGGCGGGCTCGTTTTTTATGCGGTGGCAAAAGTCGGCATTATGTTCTGGGATTATTTGTTTCTACCGGGAGAGAATGCCTGTAGGAGTTCGATGCTACTCTTAATATCAGAGTAAAATTAATTGGCGGGCTGGTTTATGAGGTGGCAAAAGTCGGCGATACTTTCTGGAATTAGATTATGCCAGGAATGAATTTCTGTAAGGAGGTTGATAATCGTATGGCTCGGCCATTTAAAAAAATCGTATACAGAATGAAATTAATTGGCGGGCTTGTTTTATCATCTTCTTCTTCTTCTCCTTAGAGACCTTTGGTCTATTCCTGAAATCAAGCTGGCCTCTATTGGGCTCCCAACTATCTCTGCGGTCTTCCGGGGGGACGGCAGCCGGCAGGAATCTGATGCGCCACAGAGTGTGGGATTCTGGTGGGATCTGGGATCCATCCTCTCCACGTGCGCATTCCAGTATCTTCTGTGTTGTCTGCCCCATCTTACGACATCCTCCACCTTGCAGATCTCGTGGATAGCCGTGTTCATCACCCTATCTCGAATAGTCCTTACTGATATCATCCTCAGCGTCCTCATCTCTGCCACCCGTACTTTAGCCTTCGTTCTTGTAGTATCCGCTCTAGTCTCATTAGCCTTCGTTCTTGTGGTATCCGCTCTAGTCTCATTGGTATATGTCAGTATAGGCCTTACCAGTGCCATCTTGACATTATTGGCACTGTACAAAACCATATTCAGATTCGGGAAATTTACGTATCTGGCATAGATATAAATTTTCAAACATTGGCGTTGTTTGTCTATGACTTAGATAAAAATTGTCAATAATTGTAGGTAGGTATATATTGGAGGGGAAAGTTGAGGGACGCCGAGGGCCCGGAAGGCGACAAATGTCCTGGCTGCGAAACGTGAGGGAGTGGACCAGCGTTCGAAGTGTGGAGGAGCTGTTCCGAGCGGTGCAGGACAAGGACAGATTCGCCGAGGTGATCGCCAACGTTGGGGGGACCCGACAGGGCACTTGAAGAATAAGAAGAAGTAGGTATATATTTATGTCATAAGAAATAATTAATGTGCTGATTTAGTTTTAGGAGAAGTCTCCAATTATCGAACCAGGACTGGAACCTCGTTAAAATATACGTTAATATTCTAACAAATATTTTGAAACTCACATTTTAAAGAAGTTTACAATGCCTTCTCGAATCTATTATTGATTTATTTCCTTTGTCACAAGATTAATAAATACCTAGACCCCAATAACTAACATATTATTTGAGATTTTTTCAAAATATTTATTACAACTAATGCATTAAACGTTCGAAAACATTAATTTTATATTTATTTTGTATAACTCTACTGATGGTTGTAATGTTTAATTTTATTTCTATTTTAATTCAAGTGTTGTGTAACAAAGTGAAAAAATGTTGTTCAATCACGATCAAAAGCTTTTTGAAAATTCAAAATATTTAATACAAATTTGAAAACTTTGTTCCTCGGAAAACCGTTCAATTGATTTATTCAATTTACATAAAAGTTATTCGTATTAATATATTTTGGATCTAATTCTTTTCATGGACTTGAGATTTAAAAAATAGCCCATTGAAAATATCTGGAGTCAGAATTTTTGAAAACAGTGTAAATGTTTTTATGATTATGAAAACATTGAATTAAATACTGGTATTAAGATTCACACACGAAATCATTATTATTATTCGTATATTCTTTAGCTTGTGCATGGTACTGAAATCCATAATTATTAAAATTATTAACTTATAAAATAAATTATGTATTTTATAATCAAGGGTGAACCAAAATTGACGACCTTCGTGGCAGAGTGGTAAGAGCTCTGACTTCTATACCGAAGGTTCCGGGTTCGATTCCCGGCGATGGCAGTGTAATTGTCACACTGTCTTTGGTCTGGTGTAGAATTCACGTGACAATAAAATGGCGATAGATTGGCTACCTATCACATGTCACGAGAATCAATATAATAGCTAAAAAATCAATTGTATACAGTAATTGGGTTCAAACAACCTGTTGTTTACATAAAAAAAATTAAAAAAAAACATTTTTTTTTTTGCTTTCATGTGGAAGTCTGTACTTGAATTGGATAATAATTCACACTGGGGAAAGTTAAATATACCATTCAAAGTTATTATTTTGCCTCGATTAAATACGCTAAATGGGCTCATTTATAAGCAATATTTTGCGCATTTTAAAATAACTTGTTCAATAGAAAGAGGTTAGCATAAAATTAATTTTAAAAAAAAAATTGGATATGTTTCGTCTAATAATGGTAAGATTTTTCTGACAGAATTATCAGGTGTAACAATTTTTTTTTTTCCTCGATATTCTAGAACATTTTCAACCGCAATAATCATAATTATAAAAATATTATAATTGGATAATATTTTTTTATTTTTACTGACCAGCAAAATCTATGCAAGTTCCTATTTTAACTGTACAAAAATATTTTCGATAAAAATGGGGCTATTTACGTTTAAATCTTCAAAATATTGTCATATTTCATACGTATTTCTGCTGCCTTCTGATTCTGCCCAAGAGACGCTTATATGGAGCAAGCGATAAAAAACATGCACTGTGGCAGCTACACACGCAGAGACGAAGACTCGCTGGTGACAGGACTGAGTTGAGGGAACGAGTGAGGCTCGTTGCAGACCAATCCACAGACATGATAGTAACCATGAAGCATTTTAAAAAGCCTTGATATAGCCATGTTTCATGGCATAATAGGTGAGATTGCACTAGACAAATTTTACATGACCGAAAAGGCGTTTTCTCTCTGGAGGCTTGTTTGATCTTAGTTAAGTTTAATTTTAATTAGTGATAAGATTATGAAAGACATTTTAAAAACAATTCTGTGAGTGAAAATAAATAGCGTTCTGCCCCGGTATCGCAAAGCAGTTAGGTACCGCCGGCCGGATGCAGAGAGTGGCCACACTTGAGAGGGAATGATCTAACCCTCCGCCCTGCAGAGTTCCGGGCAGCTCTCGGCCCCAGTCTACCACCGGCCTCCGGGAAAGGAACATTATTGATACAAAATTTTTTTGTCTTGTGTCACTTTAAAAATACTAACGTGATAATTAATACGAATGAAAACGTCTGTTTTCTATAAGTTTTATTATATTTTATGTGAATGGCATGTTTCGCTTGTCTAAGACATTATCAAAAAATGTAGACTAATGTTTTTACTGTGCTCAATAGATGCCTTAGACATTTATGCTGTTTGTAATGTCTGTTGTGTAAATAAACTGATTTGATATATAGAAAACCCATCAAAATATTAATTAATACGAATGAAAACATCAGTTTTCTAGAAGTTTTATTATGTTTTATGGGAATGACATGTTTTGCCCTTCTAAGGCATTATCAATTGCCTTAGAAAGGCGTTAGGAGCTTAAATGTTTGATAATGCTTTAGGAGGGCGAAACGTGTCATTTTCATAAAATATAATAAAACATGGCAGTGCACAATGGTGTTCTTCTACCGACCCTTATGTATGGAAGCGAAGCATGGAACTGGCAAAGGAAGGATGAAAGTAGAATAAATGCAGTAGAAATGAGATCTCTTAGACGAATGTGTGGATATTCTGTGTATGATAGAGTGTCGAATGAAAATATAAGAAGTGAATGCGGTGCGAATGATGGTGTCATGAACAAAATAATGAAAGGATCATTAAGATGGTTTGGACATATGGAAAGAATGAATGAAGAAAGAATGGTAAAAAAATTATATGTTAATGATGTAAATGGAACCAGAAATAGAGGAAGACCGAGGAAAACGTGGCACGATCAAATAAATCAAATATTGAATGTCGGCCATGTGAGGAGTCAGAGAAATGGACGCGCGTGCATGACACGATGTATGAATGTTGAGGAAGCGAGAGAAATATGTCAGGAAAGAAAGGTGTGGCAGTCCATTCTTTCTGCCTACCCCTTAGTTAGTTAGTTAGTTATAATCAAACATTTAGAAAACTGACGTTTTCATTATTCAATATGGAGTTTTACATCATTGTTCAAGAAACAGGATACAAAATAATTAGCATGTCATATTAGTGACACTAGACAATAACTAGTGATTTTAGGTCGTGTCATTTTAGAAATACTAGTGCAATTGGTTTATATAAATGTTCTTATGGTGATTGTAACATATTTTCTTTATTGTTTCTTGAGAATAATTTTAAGGAGAAGCAGATATGCCAGAATCAGAGATGACATTTAAAAAAATTATTAATTGGCACACCTTCCAAGAATTTTTAAGGAAGATCAGCATGAACATAAATATAAAACAAGAATGAAAAATTAAATAAGGCTCTCATTCAGAAGAAAAAAAAATCAGAAATCCCTTATATGCAATATAAGGCTCTTAAAATGTATGAAGATATTCGGAAGGGAATCAGAAGGAACATGAACAAATTTAGAAAATAATTAATCAAATATGTAACCTTATATTATTATTTATGTAGATTATTATTTTTAATTTTTCAAAAGTTTTTATTAGAACATGTCGCACCTTCAGGACGAAAACGACTCGACTCGAAAAATCATACTGTTGGGAAATCGCAAAAGAAGAATGTAAATTGTGACACTTTCGTATTATTTCTTCGATTGTTTCGATTTCTTTAAAGTAATGGCAGTGTACTTACTTTAAAGAAATCGAAACAATCGAAGAAATAATACGAAAGTGTCACATTTTACATTCTTCTTTTGCGATTTCCCAACAATATGATTTTTCGAGTTGAGTCGTTTTCGTCCTGAAGGTGCGATGTGTATTATTTCAAGTAAATAAATAAAACCCCATATTCAATAATTAATATGAATGCAAATGTATTTTTTGTAAAAGTTATATTATATTTTATGGAAATGACACGTTTCCCTTGCTAATACATTACAAATGTTACATTTAATAATAATATAACAATGCGAAACATGTCATTCCCGTAAAATATAATAAAACAAGATACATTTTCATTAGTATTAATTATAAAATATCTTTGATACATACATAAGTCTTTTGAAATAGATGAACTCATACCGCTGGAACAACCTATGAAATTTGCACTAAAAATATTTGAAGGAAAGTCCGCAGTGTAATGTTTCTAGTTCATCAAAAACTGAAGGAACGAACTAATAAAACTGAGCAATTAACTGCCACGTTTGGATAATATATTGTGACATACTTTATTTATATTGTTACACAATAATGTTATTCTATTGTTCCTCTGCTTCTTCCAACTCCATGGCTAGTTCTAGCAGATTCTTTTTCTTTTCCACTTTAGGCTTCGCAGCCTCGATTGCATCGGCTAGTTCATATAGTTCCAGGGTGGTTGGCTGGTGGGGGTCAGGAACAGGACACGGGTGCATGGAGGACATGGAATAGGAAGAAGGAGAGATTTTTATATTCTATAAGGATATTTAAAAAGTAAAAATGCAACGAACATATGAAATAAAGTCAAATATAATGCTCGGTTCAGGAGAAGTCAGCAAAATGAATACTTTAAAAAGTTTTTTTCTATTGTGGAGTTAGTAATTTATTATAATTTCAAAAATACTTATTGTTGTTGCTCTTTGCCATTTCCTACATTAAGAAGGGTCGGTCTCCCTAACAGGACACTCTGTCTTGGGTCAGATCTCTGTTGAATTCACTTTTTTTTTCTCAAATGATATTACAACTAACAATTATAGTTATTATAAGGCATCTATTGAGAACAGGTAAAATGTAATACCAGGTTGCGTGCCAGGGGCGGAAGGGACGGAGAGGACAGGGTCCAGCCATGGGGACAGAATATTGTTGCCCGGATGACAATAGTGTCAATCTAAAATATGACTATACAGCCACACCAAGTGGTACAGAAGACAGTTTTAAATATTTTTGTGCTCCTTATGCTCCTACTCACTGGTAATGGGCATAATTATTATTATATTATTATTATTATTATTATCAACTACACAACCAATTTCCCCAAGCATTGTACTCATATATCCGAATATTAATCAACTGACATGAACAAATTAATGTATTCAATCTTTCATGTTTTCACTTATCTTTCATTTAATTGATTAATACTTATTCGTTATTTTTTTGTTTACTCTAAATAAATGCAGCCTGGTCTATCATTTGATTTACATCAACTCCATAAATAATTAAAGTTTGCACCATTAGCTGGTTGATGTAATGCTCAAATGGAATGGTGTCTGTTACCGGGTCCAAGGCAACCTGCATCATTTCATCATACTCCTCCTGAAAGGCAAAAAAGCATTACCAATTGAGGACTTCTTGTGTATACACATTAAAATATTGATCACATACAAAAACATAGTTGATTAATGAGGTTCTTATGTACTTGCTGCTAATTGAACAATATAATTTAATAATGTATATTATATGGGTGTGAGACATGGACATTAAAAGTAAATACAATGAACCGGTTAGAGGCATTTGAAATGTAGCTTCACCGAAGAATGTTCAGGATCCCATGGACAGACAGAGTGACGAACACAGAAGTCCTGAATCGTGCAGGAGTAAATAGAGAGCTGCTGACATTAATCAATGTCTGCAAGATTTCATATCTGGGTCACGTTCTGCGAGGAGAGAAGTATCGCCTGCTGCATCTAATATTGAAGGGAAAAATAGAGGGCCGCAGGGGGGCAGGGAGAAAACAGATCTCTTGGCTGCGCAATGTGAGGGAATGGACGGGAATCAGAACTGTGGAGGAGCTATTCCGGACAGGGCAGGATAGGGAAGAGTTTACCAGAGTGATCGCCAACGTGGGGGAGACCTGACAGGGCACTTTAAGAAGGATATTAGTCATGGCGAAAGAAGGACAAAAGTAGTATAAATGCACTGGAAATGAGATCTCTTACACGATTGTGTGGTAAGTCTGTATTTAATTGAGTATCAAATTCAAATATTAGAAGTGAATGCAGAGCGAATGAAAGTGTTATATAGTAATGTAAGGGTGATTAAGATGGTTTAGATACATGAAAATAATTAATAAAGATAATATTGTGAAGAAAGTATACGTAAATGGCGAAAACGGAAATAGAAATAAAACAAAGGTATTAGAATTTATTATGCAATTTCCAATATGAGCAAAAAATTGCGCATTATATTGAAGATAGAATCTGTTTGTGTCCAGGCTTAAAACCAAGTCCCCTAGATCAGGAGCCAACGGCTCTGCCCCCTAGAACACCACCAAGTTGGATGGAATCATAAATAACTAAGAAGTTTTCTACAACAAACTCTAATATTAGGTATTATTGATAATCTATTGTTAGACCTGAGTAAATTGTTCTCCTTCTTCCGTAATCAGTTGGGTCATCTTCTCCTTAGTTATCCTCTCCTTGTTTTCATCCTCCAGAGCCTTGAAGGCTGCCAGCAATGTTTCTGGATCAGCAGGATAGAATCTAAAAGAACAAGGGTTGTTGATTCCGCCATACATAAATTTTTCATAATTAAATATCTTGAATCAATGGAATTCTATCTAGCTTTTACCTGTGTTCTGTTATCTTCTGGCACATATACGGAAGGAAGTTACTGAGGTGAACACTTCCCGTAGCCTCCTTCTCTTCCGTCGCCAAAAGGACTTCTTGGATTTCCTCCTCTGATGGACAACAACCTGAAATTTACTATTATTTCAACTATTTCAATGACTTTACTGAAATCTCTTGATGGAAGTTAATTTTTAATAATAATTAAATAAAACTAAGTATTTTTCTTCTATATTATCTAATATGAAATTAATAAAAATATACATAATAAATAAACCATTAAATAAATTAATAAACTTAATACAATGAAGGGCTTCTGTGTCCGAAACATGTTTGTGTACATTTAATTAAATTTTTTAATAAAGTGTTGTTTACCAAGATATAAACATTCTTCAAATTATATTTTTTATTGACTACTTCCATTTATACTCTTTATTTCGTCAGTGACAGTTTGCCAGTTAGCCTGATGAAACCGGTCACTATTGAAATAACGACAATAAGTGGAAGTAGTTAATAAAAAAACATTGTTTTATTTAATAATCATTGCTTAAACCCCTATAATGCGGCTACCTATATATGCACCCCGAAAAAATGGTTTTGATTTGCGGCAGACTATATTTACAGCCCATTTTTTTATGTATCTTATTAACCATTTTACTTCAGTTCCTTGCTTCTAAATTGTACATAATATTATGATGAACTGGAACTATCAATACTGGGCTGTAAATGACGGCAATTGCAGTTCGAAACCAATTTCTTTTTTTACTGCAAATGAAGCCAGCCTCATTAAATAATATATTAATCCTAGTTAGAAGTCGGCAAAATAATTTTTTGAACATTCTTTCCCGAAAAAAGTCTCCAGCGTTTGTATAGAGTCCTGTAAAATTATTTATTGATGGATGTGGATTTTCTTTTGTAAAACTCCATTCTAAAACATATAATGAAAATGTGATTGCTTTGTCAATTTTACAGTTATATTTTATTTATATGTAACGAGGGAAGGCTTATGTAGTATTATCATATATATTACTATTCCGCGCCAACGGACCCGCAGTGCCGAAATCACGATCGTAGAAACTTGCTTTATTAGCTCTGATGGGAATTTCATGGACAACAAAATCAAGAGTCTAAACATATTAATGTTTTGTGCAAATGTGGTGTAATATTGTTTATTTGATTATTAAATTTCATATAAAATATTTTAAAAAAAAAACAGTTTTTCAATCACATTAGTAATATTCAAGTTTAAAATTCACAGCGAGTTTGTTTGGATTGAAACATGTTTTATAGGTATGAACTGAATTAGTATACACACATGTTTGCATCCATACACATGTCATTTAATCCAAAAAATAAACTAATTTATATTGAACTTCAATTGTATTTGCTGAATATATATTGGATTTATTTATATACTCGAATTTAGCAATAGCGAAGCGTTGCCGGGTCAGCTAGTATGTAATAAAAATATATATATATATTTGTTACAATCTCGAACGAGTTGAAGAATGCCCTTGCTAGGCGAATCAAATGTGTAACAAATGTTTACATATTTTAAAGATTATATAGTTTCCGATTTATTAGATAAAAATCATCTGGAAAAATACATGTATTATAGCATCGAATATAGTACTTATTCGGTATGTTGTCAATATGTAGATTTACGTCATTATTTCAAATATAAGAATACAATTATTACTCACGTTACATAATATTGCGGTTACATAATAATGTATGAGACAAATAAGGTCATATACCTAAAGATCTGATTATAGTTCCAATTTCTCGAACATCCACCATTTGCTTAGCCGAGTGATCAAATATTTCAAATGCTTCAGCAATTTTCTTTTCCAACTCGTTGTTAATTTGGACTGAAAATAAAAAAATATATACTTTGTATTCATAAAAAGTAAGAATAACTAATTGTTGTGTTTTCTTAATTTGAGGAGAAATGTTATATTTATTCTTGAAAGTAATTTCGTTGAATTCTATTTTTTATATTCTCCGAAAATTAGGTATATTGTTAATCGTATATGTAAAAGGGCTCAAGAGATGTCTCCATAAAAGGGTTTACCTAGTAAGTAGGTACTACAATGATAATTGGTAAAAAAATCGAATAATAAGAGTTTTATATTTAAATCCTAGAATAAATAAACACGTAAAACAATTTACAAACCTTTGGGTAGATCGTTTGCCATTTTAAAGAAATT
This sequence comes from Lepidostoma basale, assembly GCA_022606425.2. Classification (NCBI taxonomy): domain Eukaryota; kingdom Metazoa; phylum Arthropoda; class Insecta; order Trichoptera; family Lepidostomatidae; genus Lepidostoma; species Lepidostoma basale. The sequence goes on from JAHDVF020000188.1 coordinate 208,809, forward strand.
GACAGAAATCAAGTAAATTTAATGATCAAACGAAGCCTGAATATCTCCATGGCTACAGATTATTTTGTTTTATAGCAACCGGATGTTCATATCTCTGTTACGATTCGTTTAAAAGTTGGCGTCTTCTCAAAAAATTGACCAATCAGGAAAGCCGAAATTTGCTGTGTATTGGCGCTCTCTGTCAACTTCCGGCCGCCATGCTGTATGCAGTTTTCGCTTCGCGCTGTAGTCAGATGGATTAGCATACAGAGTAGAGTTTTCGCGTTTTTGAATATAACCGTTTATTATTCATAAGTTTAAAGATCCATTTCTTAAAAATAGATCCCGCTAAGCTGAAAGTAGTAGAACTGAAGGCTGAATTGAGCGCCCTTGGTTTAGATACTAAGGGAATTAAAGCCGTTCTTGTCGATCGTCTAAAGAAAGCTTTGGAATCCGGTGGAGGCGAAGGTAATTGCTAATTTTATTATATTAATAGTGTATATTTCCTAACGATTAAAGCAGCTATTTCATTATATAATATTTTCAGATTGTTTATGTTCTCTTATTGCGTATAATTTTCCCGCTTTCTTGCCATAATGTCAACCGCCGGCAAGATGCTTTTCGCATTGCTAAATTATGTCATCTCTGTTATTAAACCTTCAAAAGAAATACACATACGCGTGATGTCATTGTTTTGTAAATAATATCCGCCAGCAACAAGGTTTTCGTAAAAATAAAAACAAAACGCTTCGGTATTTTGTTTTTATTTTCAACGGTTGTCAAACATGGATCCGTGCTCCCATTAGGACCGCGTAATGTTGCATTATACGGAGTGTAATTTAGAATAAATTCGGTTAAATACGTCGAGATAACGATTGAAATGTGATTATAATTGAGTTTTGATTCCGATCGCGCGGTTATTATATCATTTGGAGTCGCCATTGAAGTGAAATAGCATCAACGCGAAACAAAAGAGTGCGGCGGTTTTTTGAGGTTATTTTTTTCACGTACACTCATTTTCCTGTTCCATTCTGTGCTGTTAATTCGGTTGTGGTTTCTTCAACAGTCTACATAAGCAGTTGGCATACGCATAGGCTATTTTTTGATCGATTCAATAGTTATTTTTTTAATTTTCTAACTACAGTGTCGAATTTTTTTCTGCACTGCCGGTAGTAATTTTTTTTCGTGTCAATACTTTGCACATGTGAATGGTTGAATCAAATAAGGCACTAAGTACCACGGCCACCAATTTGAGGAAATAAAGAAAATGTGAATAATAATGTCAGTAGCAAGTTTTTATATGATTTTTTTTTAGAAATCATTAAAGCATATACTACTTTAATTTTATTCATTAATACCAAAACTGAAAGCATTATATTGTTCTTTTAATAAACATTTTAAAGCAAAAAAAATGACAAGCCCTAAGTTCCACGCGTAGTTGCCTATGAACGGCACTAAGTCCCTCGTAGTTGTAGTTTGTCAGAGCTAAGTACCGCGCGCATTCTTAAATATCAAACATCACTAGTGATGTGCCGCTTACGTTCAAAACCAACAAAGGTATTATTTAAATAAAATAAATGATCTCTTGTTTACATTGTATATTTTTTTAATTATGATTGTTCAGTTATTTATGATAAATGTTCATGAAAGTTTTTTCTGAGCCGAAAATTTAAGGTATATAATTTTGTTTCACCCTCTTCTCGTCTCTCCCCTAACTGAGCGTTCCAGAATTCTCGGAATCATCTCTCGAGTACTTTTCTTACTAGCGATAGTCTGAAATCTTCCAAGGACATTTTTGGAATTACATAGGTAATGCGCATTGAAAAGTATTATTTGTAATAAATGAATACATAATTTTTTGTACCATCTTATAGTTTTACGTTGACATGGGTAATATGCCAACATCTGATCATGATAGTTGCTTCCACTCATATAACGATTGTACTTGTTTACTATCTTAGGTTTTTTTTACACAACTTTCCAAATCTATTGGAGGTGTCAGATATAAATCGCCATAAACAATAAGTTTTAGGGCCAAACCACCAGACTCTCCGAACATGTTAAGTTTGATGCCATATTTTGCTTTTCGGCTTTCATGTATTGCCGAATAATTAGGCGACCGCGCTTCAAAACCGACGATTCATCGATTGACAATTTATTTATCGGCACATAAATGGCGTCCATCCTTTCGATGAACAGATCAATTAATGGTTGTATTTTACCTAAACTGAAACTGTCTTCTTCATTGCAATTTAAATGCAAAGTTCGCATTATCAGTAAAAAAATCTACCTAGGGACATAAACTGAAAATGTAGTCAAGTTGAAGAGGTAATATTTTTTCAGTAGTTACTTAGACGATTCAAACATATCGCTTCTGTATGAAACAGAAGTCCCAACCATAGTTTGAAATGGTCAATTGTGATGTCTTTCCATTGAGTGATTCGACTTATATCACCCTCTGATTGAGCTAGAATGTCGGCTGCGTACGCATTTGTTTGGTCTACTGGAAGTAAATTTCCTGAACCATCGGTTAAACTATAGTTTACTGCACATTGGCGCTTGCTCTCCATTTCTCCTCCGTTTAACCCCAAACGTTAAACTCATCAGATATGAACCTTGCTTTTCATTACTGTCAAACTTGTAGAATTCATAAAATAAAGTGACTTTTTGGTTCTCACTTATTTCTTTGCTACTTTTGTAGTATTTGCAGTTGATCTGAAAAAAAGAAGACCAACCATTAAAAAGGCCTTTTATGGGAAATATGAACCGAACTTGGATAATTCTGTTATACTTATTTTACTTACTTAACTCCCCTCCCATTTACTCTCGTAATTACTAATTGATTTTTAATTACTTATTTAAACATAACAAGTGAATCTACAAAATATTCAATAATTATTTATTTAAGAAACATCACTCAGTGTGTTATACATATAAGAAAACAAAAATTAAGTATTTCAAAACAATACTTAAAAATTCTGTTCAACGCACAAAACACCAGTATAGCACATCACTAGCCCGCGACTCAGGGCTGGAGGGATCTAAACATAAAATGCATCATACCTCGTTTACTGGTGGAATGATATTTTGTGATGTTGAAGTATATGCCAGTTCTTTGATTTTTCTTTTTTTATTTGGACTATATTCACTAAAACACTTTTTTTTCTTGGATTCTTTAACTAACTCACACGATGCGCGCGCTTCTCGGTCAGCTTCAAGTCAGGTCAGGTACAAACTGACGTTATTCGCGCGTGGTACTTAGTGCCTTTCTTAAATAATCATAGGTGGCACTTATGGAACTCGCAATGTTCAAACTAATATTTTTAATAGAACGAGGCACTATATGGACTTGGTGCATTATCAAAATTAGTGGCCTTGGCATATAGAATGGAACTGCATACTTAGTTGGAAAATTGCATTTTTGGTACTTATTTTACTGCAACCATTCATGTTGTAGATGCATAATATTTTCATTTTTAAAGCTTCCAAGACCGTTTGAATTCGTTAAAACACGTTAAGAATGCGAGAAACTTTAAATATTTTTTGCAGTTGGTATTAAAATATCTAATCTGATAAGATTATATCAAATTGAAATATTATTTCGGTCTTTAGATTAAGATATCTTTCTGCAGTTTTTTTTTTCATTTAACAACTATTTTTTTTAGTTTTATATCTTTAAAAGTGTTTGGAATGGTTTAGTTATATTTGTACTACCACTAAAGCAATGATGGCAGAACACAATGGAGTTCTAATGCCAACTTGGAGCTGAGAAAAAAGGATGAAAGTAGGTTAAATGCTGTAGAAATGAGATCACTAAGAAAAATGAGCGGGAAAATGACATATGATAGAATACCTGATTACTTCCTTATGTATGGAAGCGAAACTTGGAGCTGGCAAATTACTCCAAGGGCGCACTAGAAAATGACTGACCGAACAGTGCAGTCTTTAGAAGTTTCTTAAATTTAACGTCACTATCCTCGTACTTAATACTAACATGGAGGCTATTCCACGCCAACGGACCCGCAACGCTGAAAACACAATCATAAAAACATGCTCTATTGGCTCTGACTGGAATCACTATGTTGTTTGCACTTGTTTCTACTGATTGGAGTGAACGTTGCCTTTCCGTTGGCATGGGTGTCACGCAGAAGTCCGATATATACACTGGCGCTCTCTGGTGTCGAGCCTTAGACACTGATTTTAAGCCAGTGTAGTTCCTTCAGGAGCGGCGTGATATGACAGTATTTTTGAAACTCGAGAGTTATTTCAGAATAGAGCAGTGTAGCGGTCCATTTTCTCTGCTTAACCCTCTGGAGAAAAAAGTTGTGTGATGCTTATTTAATTGGTTATTAAATGTTTTAATTGTTGCAGTGATCGCCGATACGATGATTGCAGACACCTCCACCGAGGAAGTGGATGACACGGGTTCTCCACCGCGCAGCGCCCGTCGCCCCGGCCCCGCCAGCCGCACCCGCAGGCGCCTCTCTTCCGCCGAGCCCCCTCCAACGCCCACCAGGGTGAGTTCCTTTCAATAATAGAGAACATGGTATGTAGATGCAATAGATACGAATCACAAAGCAGCACAAAATAACAGTATTGAAGACGAAGATAATGTTTCAGTAAACAGAGTAGACAAAATGTAGGATGGAGGGAAGAAGCCCTGTATTTTATCTTACTGCTGTATTGTCCTGTATCTACTATGTACAGCGAGATATTGATGGAGATTATCGTTTGGTCGCCCCTTGGTTGCACAATAATAATTATTTTTCAGATTGAAATGGCTAAATTGATAAGCGAAAAGTTTCGTAATTTGAAACCTAAACAAAAAGCTATGTCAGTAAAATTTATAATACCCATCATTTTATCTAAAATTAAATCTGTATTTAATTTCAGAAAAATATTTTCTATACTCTGTTTTTTTTTCAGTGCGGAACACCCTTCAGAAAATAAAAACCCAAAAGTAAGAAAGATCCCAAAAAAGATTACGGCTTTCAATTTGTTCTTGAGTGAACAAATTCAAAATTATCCGAGTGACAAACCGTTCAAGGAAATATTCAGTCGCTTCCGCCAGCAGTGGACCGAGCTTTCTGAAAAAGACAAGTTGCCGTGGCTGATTTCCGCAGAAGAGAAACAGAAAGAGGCCCTGGTTTGTATAGTTATATTAACCATTTCTAATTTCATCACCAGTCTCCTTGTATTAAATGTTTTTTGTTTAATTTCATTAAATTGCATTTACTTTTTTCAGTTCGATGAATTATTAGCTATATATAGATCGAGCTATATATAGATATCCTAGATCGAGCTAATGGCAAGCCCCCAAACAGTGTTTACGGCTATTTTGTCAGAAAAATACTCCGCTCCGGAGAGTTATCCCATTACCCTATCAAGGTATCCAAATGTTTTTTCCTAATCATTCAAATAATGGTGCTTTGATTTGATATATGACTGCTATATATTTTTTTTAATCTCGTTATTTATATACATGATGGGTGCTTGTAGGATCGAATGAAAGAAGTGGCTCCGAAATGGAAGGCAGTGGAGCCAAAGCAGCGCCAAAAGCTGGAGAGTCTCTTACGCGAAGAGCAGCGCCAATATGTGATGCAGCTCGCCGACTTCCTTTCCCGCCACCCTGAGGAGAGTGTGGAGTAAGTTTTCCTTCTCTACGCTTTGTATGTACGCTAATCTACTGTAATTTACTCCATCTAATCTTTTTTTCTATTTTTTTTTTTAAGAAACAGTGCTTAGTATTATTTCATAATTACATCTCCAATAATGAAAATGACGTTGATGATAACTTTTGTCCATAAGACGGTAAAAATGTATTAGGTGTTTCGGAAAGTTCGGTTCGTTTTACAACAGAGGCCTCTGGCTGTTTCAAGCCTTCAAATCTGGCAGCCCCATCGGATAAATCATGCAGAGAATGGTATAGACGCTTCAAAGCTGGTGATTTTAGCATTGACGGTAAAGATCGCCCTGAAAGACTGGAAAATGAACCCCTCAAACCGGGTGAAACGGTCTCGGGGGAAGTCTGCCGACAACAAGTAATGCGATTAAAGCAGGCACTGACTGAAAACGACCGGAATAGGACAACAGGCACAGCAAGCCGATTCTTCAACATGACACTGTTCGACTTCACATCGCGGTCAAAAACTACATACAGAATATGGGTTGGGAGATTCTACTGCACCCGCCTTATTCACCAGACGTGGCACCATTGGACTACCACTTGTTCAGATGCCTTAGAAGAGCAGCACTTCCATTAATATGCGGATGTTAAGAAATGGGTCGATGCCTGGATTACCTCAAAAGATGAGGCATTTTTTCGATGATGAAAAGTAGTGGCTAACGATGGACAATATTTTGATTGATGTGTTTTTTTACTTTACCTTTCAAATAAATGCGATTTTCTTTAAAAAAAAACGGACAGAACTTTCTGAAACACCCAATATAAATATTTATGTTTACCTGATTCTTCAAAGTCATTCATACTAGGATTAACAGATATTTTATTGTTTTAGATTTCATCTAATAATTGTTAATCTTTTTTTTCTGAAGTCAATTTGAATAAATGATAAAATTCAATCATCCATAATAGTGATATAAATGTATTTATTTTTCAGCCCACTTCATTTAAAACCAAAAGAAGAGTTTTTTTCTGAAGACAATAAATCGGAACACAGTTTGTAAGTACCTTCTTCTTCTTCTTAATTTAAGTCGTATGACCAGTTTATGACAGTGAGCTGTCCTGGGATGATGCAGCAGTCAGATATCAGATCAAAGCACCATTTTGATTGATGTGTTTTTTTAATATACCTTTCAAATAAGGGTTGGAGCAGGCAACAAAGTGAATGGTGCACTTAAAGTTGTCATCGCAAACAAAAATCTACCCAAAATAGCTAGAATGGCAGTGCACAATGGTGTTCTTCTACCAACCCTTATGTATGGAAGCGAAGCATGGAACTGGCAAAAGAAGGATGAAAGTAGAATAAATGCAGTAGAAATGAGATCTCTTAGACGAATGTGTGGATACTCTGTGTATAATAGAGTGTCGAATGAAAATATAAGAAGTGAATGCGGTGCGAATGATGGTGTCATGAACAAAATAATGAAAGGTTCATTAAGATGGTTTGGACATATGGAAAGAATGAATGAAGAAAGAATGGTCAAAAAATTATATGTTAATGATGTAAATGGAACCAGAAATAGAGGAAGACCGAGGAAAACGTGGCACGATCAAATAAATCAAATATTGAACGTCGGCCATGTGAGGAGTCACAGAAATCGACGCGCGTGCATGACACGATGTATGAATGTTGAGGAAGCGAGAGAAATATGTCAGGAAAGAAAAGTGTGGCAGTCCATTCTTTCTGCCTACCCCTTCGGGGAGACGGCGTGATGGTTAGTTAGTTAGTCAAATAAATGCGATATTCACACAAAAAAACAGACCGAACTTTCCGAATCGTCCAATATATTTATTTTATTTCTTTCAGATCTGCCGAAACGGCAGAACATAACAAACGGAAAAAAGGCAAGGAGAATAAATCGCCAGAACAACGTACCAAGTAATTAATAATAAAATAATGAAATGATTTTACTAATACTGCTACTTATCTATGTCAGTTTACCACCATTCTTTGATTGAAGGTCCAAATAATACAAATAATATAAAGATTATAATAAAAAACTGACATTTTATATTCCAATTATACACGCACCCTTGAGGCATGAATAAATCTAACTAATATATTGTGCCCCTTAAAAACTAACTTCCATTTCGTCACCTGAGAGTAAGAGGGTTCCAACTAACAAAATTTCATATCACGTACAATTAAAAAAAACATGTAATGGTATCGTCATTTTGATGTTACGAAAATAATCAAGTTCCATCTGATCATTCAAAACACACATTCACTGAAGAAGGATTCTTTTACACTTAGAACATTATTATTCCAACTGTAGCCAGAAAAATTTTATCTGCTTCAGATGGAACCCTTTTATTCCAAGATACACACCCGAAACCAACAAAACGTTGACTTCATTTTTCTCAGCTTTTTACTTTTGACAGTTGGAACCTTCTTACTCTCAGGTGACGATTTGTAGAGTAGCATATATAATAATAAATAAACTTTTGTGCAATTATTGATAATAATTTGTTGGTACTTCTGCAAAACTGCATTCAAACGTCTCTTAATTCACCTGCTGCATTATTCACAATTCTGTAATATACTCTCTTACAGAAAAATAAAAAATGATCAAAATGGATTTGGAAAGAAATGCTGCGATCTGTAATCTAAAATAAAATACTACACTGTTTATGTCTACCAGAAATGTATGTGGGTTCTCCTTCTATTTTGCTTGTTCATTATAATGTATGATCAGTTTCAATAATCAGTCTTTAGGGCTGTTCAAATAAATTAGTTCAGCATGTAAAAACAAAATTATTTTTATTAATTATAAGGATTAATTGTATCTCTGGTGGCCGAGGCGCTTACAGGACTTATGACCTGTCATTGCTTGGGTTGAGTTTATGTTTAACAACATTCCCCAACTTGTATATATGGTAGGATTCCACGCCTATATTTACATTTTTAAGTTCACTCTACACTAGCGTCATCTATTAAGATTGGAAAGCATTAAGCAGAAAACCTTTATTAATGTACTGTGAAAGTCTCTGCAAATTATACAGTACTAGATTTCGCCTGGAGATGTCTCTCCAATTTTATGCCTACTTGGACCACTTATTTTATACAACAACATTTTGAATGTATACAAATTCTTGTAGACAAATACTAGATTTCACCCATTGCGGATAAATTATTTTTATTTTATAAGGATTAATTATATCTGTATTATTTTTATTTTATAAGGATAATTTTTTTTATATAATTCAATTAAATGTGATTTTAATTGTGAGATTTAATTGAAAATATTTGTAATGATAGGGATCAAACCGGGCGGCCAATGAAAATGACGTTCTCTCTATATAATTTATTGAATCTAGTACAAGCGATTAATACACTAGAGTAAAGTAGATCCTGTCCGGCGGCGAGGTACCGGCAGAAGTTCCTCCGGATGAAGGGGCAGGCGGTAGCGCGGACTGTAGGTAGTCGGGGAGCAGGCAGCGAGGCGGGCAGTTAGGACCTCTCGTGTTGACTCGCCGAGCTCACATGCCGACTGCCAATCGCACCCGCCCTTATATAGGCGAGTGAGTCCGTGTGTACGAGGTGGTGGGGGTTCCATTCTGTAGCGCCATTGGTCGGCGCCTGTAGGCCGGTAGTGGGGGTGCCTCTGCGCTATGTGGTTGGTCGCTTCGGCCGGCTGCGGCTCACTCGGAGCGGCCGAGTTCGGGGCTGTATTTTTCATTCTAATTTTTCACCCGGCACGTGCGGAGCTCCGGGCCGTCATCGGGAGGCGGTGTTTCGGCCTCTATTCATGCACGTATCAATCCCCACCGGCCTCTAGGTCTGAAACGGCGCCTTCTGGGAATCGGCGTATTTCGTCTGCGTGGATCTTTACTGGTTTCCCCTTTTTGTCCACCCAGTATACGTTCCCTCTTCCTACGGCTTTCAGAATAGTGTATGGGCCTCCCCATTTTGCGGCGAATCCGGCAAAGTTTCCTTCTGGATTCCCTGTGAGTGGGTGTTCCTTATAATAATAATAATAATAATTAGGCTAATTTGTATAGCGCCGTTTTCGTGAATAGCTCACCTCAAGGGCGCTTTGACAATGTTTTTAGTCATGAGAGCTGCATGTGACACCAGCAATCAGATAACCGTTGTTTACATTTTATGGGATATTTTGAAAAGGTGGGTTTTTAGGTGAGATTTAAAGTCTGTCGGATTGTCAATGCATCTGAGGCGTGCAGGAAGCATATTCCAGGCGGACGGACCTGCCACTGCGAAGGCCCGATCTCCGAAATTTGTCCGGGGGTTGCGCTTTGGCTCAACTAATCTGCCTATTGCCGAGGAGTTTGCTGATCGAAGCGTAGATTGCCGCAAGTTAGGGCTATCAGCAACACAAAGTTCAGATATATAGGCTGGTGCCATTCCGTGAAGCGCTTTAAAAACCGTCCAGCATAGTTTATACTGGATTCTTTCAGGACACTTGAGCCAATGAAGATCTTTTAGATGTTGTGAAATATGCGAGTTTTTTGGAACACCTTTTATAAGTCGTGCTGCCGCATTGAAAACGGATTGAAGTTTGTTCGTTTGTTTCTTGGGTATGTTGGCATATATGCCGTTGCAATAGTCGAGTCGAGATACGACGAAGGAATTAACAAGTGTTTTTAATGCATCAGTGGGAATATTTCTTTTGATTGCTTTGAGCTGCCTTAGGTGAAAGAAGCTGGCGCTCACTGTCTTATTTATTTGGGTTTTTAATGAGAGATCTGCTTCGAAGTTGACTCCAAGAAGTTTTATGGAGTTATTAGGGATGATGTCAATTCCGAATGTTGATATCGGAGCATGATCGACTAAGTGCTGGCGCTTCATTGAGGCGGTCCAGAGAAATTCCGTTTTGGAAGGGTTTAATTTTAATTTATTTGAGGCCATCCAATTCGATATAGCTTCAATGCACTTTAAAGTTATAGATTTTAGATGGCTGATGTTATGAGGGTCACAAAAGAAATAAATTTGCTGGTCGTCAGCATAGCAATGAGACAGCAGACCAAATGAATCAATTATTTTGACAATGTCATTAGTGAACATTATAAATAATATCGGGCCTAGCACTGAACCTTGCGGAACACCAGATTTGAGGGTGAAAAAATACGATATTTTTCCTGCGACCTGAACTGCTTGTGAGCGATCCGACAGATATGAAGTTATCCACTCTATTGTATTGCCTGTGAAACCGTAAGTAGTCTCGAGCCGTTTAATGAGGTAAGAATGATCGATGGTATCAAAAGCAGCACTCATATCTAGTAAAGAAAGCAGTGCTAACTTACCCGATTCATTAGCTAATACCAGATCCGACATGATACGAAGAAGTCCTGTTTCCGTTGAATGATTAGGTCTGTATGCAGACTGGAATTTTGATAATAGATCATTTGCTGTGAGGTGGGAATTGATTTGGCTGGCTACAATTTTTTCTAATAATTTGGAAATGAAAGGCAAATTTGAGACCGGACGATAATTTACTAGATTTTCAGAATCTAATTGAGATTTTTTGAGAAGGGGAGTGACGATAGCCATCTTAACACATTGTTTTCGGGTATTGTTTTATGCTGATTGCAGCCTGGCGCGGGCGATATTTGGGTTCGCGCGCGAGTTTTTTCAACATTATTTTAAAAGTCTATAACTTTTGAAATATCCGTGATAATTGACTGAAACTTTAAATGCATCTTACCTTATTGTGTCTCAATGATGAAATGATGGAAAACAAATACAAAAAAAAATTGGGCTTCAAAGTAGCACTTTGGAAATTTTAGCCTCACTTAGTTCGCTTTCAATACTGCTAGTTATCCAATGACGTGCTGTCTCCAATAAAAAAAAATTGTACCTTACTGAGTCTGGATATTTTGCTTTATAAATCACTTGTTTCACTGTCTGCCATCAATAGTCTTTCTGTATCACTAGCACAGGAACAATTAGATAAATTGTCTACACACAATTCATCGTCTGATTTATTCTCATCCGGAAAAAACATTGTGGGTTTTAGGTATAAAAATAATTATATGAACTCAATGACAACGACCGAACGACCGAACATGTATACGTTACATAAACACTAATGTTTTGTAGAAATATGAACAAAACATTCCTACCATTCATCCCTTCTTCAAGTAGAAAGAACCCTAAAAATTCTCCGTACAAGTTGAAAAGAATTATTGCGCATTGAAGGTCAAAAAAAACAAGCCAGCGGGATCTGCGTCAAGGTTTCTTCGAGCACACAAAAAATGTATATTTTTAGACATTTTTTTTTCATTTTATAATTGAATAATAAATCAAAAGTAAAGCCTAATAAATATAAATTTGTGAGTGAAATTATATTGTGAAGTCAGATATACGATTTAGCAACAAAATCCATTTATTACACAACACGTTTTATTACGTTACCCGACGACAACCACCAGAGAGTAAAAAACGTATTTTTACGTTTCCCGCATTTGAGCACCAAACTGAAAAAAACGTAGTTTTACGTTTCCCGACAACATTGTGTTAAGTGGTTCGGGGACTTGGCCGGTTCGAAGAGATTTATTAAATATATTTAACAATATTGGGGCAAGTTGATGACAGCACTTTTTTAGTAACCATGTCGGGATCGGATCAAGTGAGCACTGCTTATTGGGCGATCCTAATATTAATCTTGTTATTAAAGCTAGGTCAGTGTCCGTAAACTTAAGGAGACTCCCTCCAGCATTCTCGGAGAAGAACGCATTATCATCCTTAATTAGCACCAGATCGTCTCTTCCATATTTTTCATTTGATACCTCAACGTCCGGAGCGTATCGTTCCTGGTATTTGTCTTGGTGCTGTCTTATCTCCTCGTCTGTGGTTTCTCTGGATCTGGCGGTTACTTCGTCCGTTTCTACGGGAACGACCGCGTTCCATTCTCCTGGTTTTGGTATATTATACCCTAGGAGTGCTTTACTCGGTGTAACTCCTGTTGCCTCATTTCTTCTTCTTCGTAAGGCCGCGAGGACTTCTGGTAACTTCTCGTCCCATTCATCGTGCGGTAGGTCCTTTAGGAGTATTCTCAGCCCTTTTTTTATTTCCTGGTTCCTTCTTTCTGTAGGATTTGACCGCGGGTGGTAGGTGGCTGTTGTCCAGTGGTCTGTTTGCCATTTTTTTATTTGTTGCAACCAGTCCTTGTGGTAAAATTGTCTCCCGTTATCCGTCAGTATCCTCTTCGGAAATCCGTAGCGCTGGAACACTTCTCTCTCGAGGATTTTCGTGATGACTTGGGCTCTGCTGGATGTTATCGCGAAGGCTTCCACCCATCTTGTGAATACGTCCGTTACCACAAGGATGAATTTGTTTGTGCAAGTGGAGTGTCTGGAGCGTTCCGCTTGTCTTGGCGCCGATTCTTTTCGCTGTTCCAGCGTCAATCACAGTCAGCGTTGATCCTTCATCCAGGAGAGCGTGAGCGGACTCTGTGCCATCTGGGCCGCTTATTCTTATTTTAACGACCTTCAGGAGAATGTTCGATGAAGGACTCGTTATATGTGCGACCGTCTCTGTGGCGGTTCTGGGTCTGTGCAGGAGGGCATGATGGTTCCCTCCGCATCCCTCGGCGGCACATAGTTTCGTGCATTGACCTTTGTGGAAGGAGAGGCACTGAGCGCAAGCGCTCGTCATCTTGATCAGTTTCCATCGTCGTTTGATGTCACTGGCTGAGAATTCGGGGCACTGCTTCATCATGTGCTGAGGAGAGTAACAGACTGCGCATGCGCCCCTGATATCCTTTCTGGTTGGCTCGTCAGGATGTTTCTTTGCTAGTGGCGCTTGCTGCGGTACATAGTATGTGGTGTGTACCGTAGCGTGCCGATCCCGTCCTGTTTGGGATCTTCCTTTCACTGCGCAGCCGCCGTGGGTCATTCCGTTCATGATCTGCCGGAGGAAGTCTGCGAAGTGGTGGACGGTAACGGGTGCCGCAATCTGGTTGGCGACCCATACCCACATCACCCGAAACATGAGTGGCAGTTTCGAGGTCATGTCGTTCAGTAGTGACGGGTGGCCGAGGTAGTCCACTGGCAGGAGCTTCAGCGATGCCACCATGTTCTGCACAGCTAGGCAGAAGTCCACAAGCTGCTCGTTGGTGCTGGTGTCCATCAGGGATGGCAACTTCCGCACCTTCTCCAGCATCAGTGTAGCGATGGCGTTTGGGTCCCCGAAGCGGCGTCCAAGCACATCAATGATGAAAGGCACTTGTGATGGCTGGAGCAGGAGGGTTGCTACGGCCTCCCGGGCCCTCCCAGTGAGGGCGCGCTGCAGTCGGAGGAGATTCTCAGCATTGGTCATCCCGCAGGTGGCGGTTGACTGCTGGAACTGAGCGTGCCAGGACGGCCACTCGAGAGGATCGCCAGAGAAATTCGGCAGGTCCTTTCCTAGGGTCTGCCGAGCCATGAAGGTCGCCATTTGATGTCCCTGCTCCGCAGACATCTGAGATGAGTGGTTGCGTGCGCCTAGGAGCGCCTCTGTCATCAGTGCGGCTAGTTGGGCGATGGGCTCCGATCCTGGAGCGCGTCCTGCTCCCGGCGCGTTATCCGTGGTGGGGGTATCAGCAGGTGGCCCCTGCCACCCGCCGTTTGCGGCTGCTGAGCTCGTGGAGGCGGCAGGTCCCCACTGCGTGCTGCCCAGCGCCAGGCCCTGCAGGCCGGCTGCTGGAGCGGCGTTGTATGCATCGATTGGCTGCCAAGGCGTGCCGCCCGGCGCCAGGCCCTGCAGGCCGGCTGCTGGAGCGGAGCTGGTTACATCGATTGGCTGCCACGGCGTGCCGCCCGGCGCCAGGCCCTGCAGGCCGGCCGCTGGAGCGGAGCTGGTGATATTGATTGGCTGCCACGGCGTACCGCCCGGCGCCAGGCCCTGGTAGGCCCTGATACCTTGATAGGGTAATGGGATAACTCTCCGGAGCGGAGTATTTTTCTGCCAAAATAGCCGTAAACACTGTTTGGGGGCTTGCCATTAGCTCGATCTAGGATAACTTTTTCTTTTTTTGTCAACACCGCTGGAGCGGAGCTGGTGACATTGATTGGCTGCCACTGCGTGCCGCCCGGCGCCAGGCCCTGCAGGCCGGCCGCTGGAGCGGAGCTGGTGACATTGATTGGCTGCCACGGCGTACCGCCCGGCGCCAGGCCCTGCAGGCCGGCCGCTGGAGCGGAGCTGGTGACATTGATTGGCTGCCACGGCGTACCGCCCGGCGCCAGGCCCTGCAGGCCGGCCGCTGGAGCGGAGCTGGTGACATTGATTGGCTGCCACGGCGTACCGCCCGGCGCCAGGCCCTGGTAGGCCCTGATACCTTGATAGGGTAATGGGATAACTCTCCGGAGCGGAGTATTTTTCTGCCAAAAATAGCCGTAAACACTGTTTGGGGGCTTGCCATTAGCTCAATCTAGGATTTTTTTCTTTTTTTGTCAACACCGCTGGAGCGGAGCTGGTGACATTGATTGGCTGCCACTGCGTGCCGCCCGGCGCCAGGCCCTGCAGGCCGGCCGCTGGAGCGGAGCTGGTGACATTGATTGGCTGCCACGGCGTACCGCCGGGCGCCAGGCCCTGCAGGCCGGCCGCTGGAGCGGAGCTGGTGACATTGATTGGCTGCCACGGCGTACCGCCCGGCGCCAGGCCCTGGTAGGCCCTGATACCTTGATAGGGTAATGGGATAACTCTCCGGAGCGGAGTATTTTTCTGCCAAAAATAGCCGTAAACACTGTTTGGGGGCTTGCCATTAGCTCAATCTAGGATTTTTTTCTTTTTTTGTCAACACCGCTGGAGCGGAGCTGGTGACATTGATTGGCTGCCACTGCGTGCCGCCCGGCGCGTCCAAGCACATCAATGATGAAAGGCACTTGTGATGGCTGGAGCAGGAGGGTTGCTACGGCCTCCCGGGCCCTCCCAGTGAGGGCGCGCTGCAGTCGGAGGAGATTCTCAGCATTGGTCATCCCGCAGGTGGCGGTTGACTGCTGGAACTGAGCGTGCCAGGACGGCCACTCGAGAGGATCGCCAGAGAAATTCGGCAGGTCCTTTCCTAGGGTCTGCCTAGCCATGAAGGTCGCCATTTGATGTCCCTGCTCCGCAGACATCTGAGATGAGTGGTTGCGTGCGCCTAGGAGCGCCTCTGTCATCAGTGCGGCTAGTTGGGCGATGGGCTCCGATCCTGGAGCGCGTCCTGCTCCCGGCGCGTTATCCGTGGTGGGGGTATCAGCAGGTGGCCCCTGCCACCCGCCGTTTGCGGCTGCTGAGCTCGTGGAGGCGGCAGGTCCCCACTGCGTGCTGCCCAGCGCCAGGCCCTGCAGGCCGGCTGCTGGAGCGGCGTTGTATGCATCGATTGGCTGCCAAGGCGTGCCGCCCGGCGCCAGGCCCTGCAGGCCGGCTGCTGGAGCGGAGCTGGTTACATCGATTGGCTGCCACGGCGTGCCGCCCGGCGCCAGGCCCTGCAGGCCGGCCGCTGGAGCGGAGCTGGTGATATTGATTGGCTGCCACGGCGTGCCGCCCGGCGCCAGGCCCTGCAGGCCGGCTGCTGGAGCGGAGCTGGTTACATCGATTGGCTGCCACGGCGTGCCGCCCGGCGCCAGGCCCTGCAGGCCGGCCGCTGGAGCGGAGCTGGTGATATTGATTGGCTGCCACGGCGTACCGCCCGGCGCCAGGCCCTGGTAGGCCCGGATACCTTGATAGGGTAATGGGATAACTCTCCGGAGCGGAGTATTTTTCTGCCAAAAATAGCCGTAAACACTGTTTGGGGGCTTGCCATTAGCTCAATCTAGGATTTTTTTCTTTTTTTGTCAACACCGCTGGAGCGGAGCTGGTGACATTGATTGGCTGCCACTGCCGCCCGGCGCCAGGCCCTGCAGGCCGGCCGCTGGAGCGGAGCTGGTGACATTGATTGGCTGCCACGGCGTACCGCCCGGCGCCAGGCCCTGCAGGCCGGCCGCTGGAGCGGAGCTGGTGACATTGATTGGCTGCCACGGCGTACCGCCGGGCGCCAGGCCCTGCAGGCCGGCCGCTGGAGCGGAGCTGGTGACATTGGTTGGCTGCCACGGCGTACCGCCCGGCGCCAGGCCCTGGTAGGCCCTGATACCTTGATAGGGTAATGGGATAACTCTCCGGAGCGGAGTATTTTTCTGCCAAAATAGCCGTAAACACTGTTTGGGGGCTTGCCATTAGCTCGATCTAGGATTTTTTTTCTTTTTTTGTCAACACCGCTGGAGCGGAGCTGGTGACATTGATTGGCTGCCACTGCGTGCCGCCCGGCGCGTCCAAGCACATCAATGATGAAAGGCACTTGTGATGGCTGGAGCAGGAGGGTTGCTACGGCCTCCCGGGCCCTCCCAGTGAGGGCGCGCTGCAGTCGGAGGAGATTCTCAGCATTGGTCATCCCGCAGGTGGCGGTTGACTGCTGGAACTGAGCGTGCCAGGACGGCCACTCGAGAGGATCGCCAGAGAAACTCGGCAGGTCCTTTCCTAGGGTCTGCCGAGCCATGAAGGTCGCCATTTGATGTCCCTGCTCCGCAGACATCTGAGATGAGTGGGCGATGGGCTCCGATCCTGGAGCGCGTCCTGCTCCCGGCGCGTTATCCGTGGTGGGGGTATCAGCAGGTGGCCCCTGCCACCCGCCGTTTGCGGCTGCTGTGCTCGTGGAGGCGGCAGGTCCCCACTGCGTGCTGCCCAGCGCCAGGCCCTGCAGGCCGGCTGCTGGAGCGGCGGTGTATGCATCGATTGGCTGCCAAGGCGTGCCGCCCGGCGCCAGGCCCTGCAGGCCGGCTGCTGGAGCGGAGCTGGTTACATCGATTGGCTGCCACGGCGTGCCGCCCGGCGCCAGGCCCTGCAGGCCGGCCGCTGGAGCGGAGCTGGTGATATTGATTGGCTGCCACGGCGTACCGCCCGGCGCCAGGCCCTGGTAGGCCCTGATACCTTGATAGGGTAATGGGATAACTCTCCGGAGCGGAGTATTTTTCTGCCAAAAATAGCCGTAAACACTGTTTGGGGGCTTGCCATTAGCTCAATCTAGGATTTTTTTCTTTTTTTGTCAACACCGCTGGAGCGGAGCTGGTGACATTGATTGGCTGCCACTGGG
>JAHDVF020000189.1:0-45000 GCA_022606425.2 Lepidostoma basale
GGTCTAGGCGCAAGGGCCGTAGTGTTGGGCCCGGCGATATTTCAGAATGAAACTGGAGTGACCCAGTTACCGGCTCCGCGCGGGGTCATCCGGGTCCGTGACGTCATCGCCACTAGGCGGGAACTGGGTCACTTCTGGGGTGCAACAAATGCTGCCAGGCTGGAAGAATCAAATCAAATCAGTTTATTTCATCAACAGACATTAAAAAATTAATTTTTAAGACATCTATTGAGAACAGAGATGGTTCAACATTAGGAAGACATGATACTCTCCAGGATTAAGAGTATTTGAGACCGCGTTCAGCAGATTACTTGAATTATACATCTGCTGTAAAATGGCGTTATCAAAGTCAATCTTGGCCAAAGAAATTTAAACTATTGAATATAAAAATAAAATATAATATTTCAATTGTGTTAAGTTCATAATAATAATTTTTAATTTACTTACGACCGGTTTTGTTGTCTGATAAGGTAGATCCTAAATATAAAAAAACAAGGAGCCACCAAAGTCGATTAAAACGAAAAGAAGAAAAATAAAACGATGTTTTTTTATTTTTATTTTATATCATTGTATTTTATATTATTTGTTTTAGATTTATTTTGTGGGTGTCGGACGATCGAAGTGTGCGCGGGAGATGCCTATTGGTGGCGATGAGGTTCGCAACCCATCACACCGCGTCTCCCGCGGAGCGAAAAGAGAAGGATGGAGTGCCGCATCAGTAAAAGTGTGACAGTCCATTCTTTCTGCCTACCCTTTCGGGGAGACGGCGTGATGGTTAGTTAGTTAGTTAGTTAGCAGAAAAATATTATTCTGAATACATTAAAATAAAACTAGCTAATAAATTAACCATCACGCCATCTCCCAGCACGAATAATGGACTGCTTCACTTTTCTTTCCTGACATACTTCTCTCATTTCCCCGACATTTATACATCGTGTCATGCATGCACGTCGGTTTCACCTACTCCTCACATGGAGTTGAAGAAAAACCATTAATAATAGTCAAATGATTTAACTAAAATCTCTTGATAAATAATAATTAAATAAAACGATGTTTTTTTATAACTACTTCCACATTTGTCTTTATTTCGACAGCAACCGGTTTCGCCAGTTATAAAAAACATCGTTGTATTTAATTATAAATTTAAAAAAAATTATTACCGTACGTAAAAATATATAAGGTTTTAATACCTATGCAGTTAATGAAAATCACACATAAAAAGAGTGAATTTTTTTTTGTCATGATCCGATAAACGATAAACAGTCGTCAATATGAAATACTCGTGTATAGTTATTAATACAGTAAAAACATACTGATATAAAAGTATGGTAGTGATTTAGAAATTATCACGAGAGTATATTTAAAAATAATATTAGTTAGATATACACATTTTGTTTCCTTATTATATAATATTTTGATTGTGTACACAGTTTTGAAAAATGCCTTCGTAGAACGAGTTACCCTTAGTTGAGAGATATGAAAGCCATGTATATCGCAAATGATCACTTAATTTTTATTTTTATTTTACTAATTTTTTAACAATTAAATTAAAATTTTGTGTTTATATCATTAAACGAATTTTGTGTTCAATACTTGGTCTGGCAGCATTAGACCTTTAGATGTGTGCGTGACCGCATCATTCAGGTTTAGCTGTAGCCCCGTCCTTGTTGCGTTCCTCTCATCCAGTTCGCACAAATATCACCAAGTAAGCCCTATCACACACACCAGCACTACTGCATGTTTCCGCTTTCCAATACTTGCACGCATCATCTATATTCTATATACATACATATTTGGATCGCTCCTTCATTTGTCACTAATACCAAGAGAGAACTCTGAAACCTTCTCCCGCCAAGGAAATTCATTCATCGAATAGGCTGAAAGAAAAACTACATTTGAAGGAAGTATACATGCATTCATAAGAAGGTTAAATGGCTTTTAATTAATGGAAAACGATTTAAGTAGTGTTTTTAGTAGTAATATATATATAAAATGAATGTAAAACCAAATTATTTTTTGTTTCTTGAATAATGATGTAAAACTCCATATTAAATAATGAATACGAATAAAAACGTCAGTATCCAAAATTTTATTATACTTTATGGGAATGACATGTTTCGCCCGTCTAAGGCATTATCAAATGTGACGAAACTTCGACTCGTTGCAGTTTATATACACTAGTAAATGGATATTCTGCTCCATTTACTAGTGTATATAAACTGCAACGAGTTGAAGTTTCGTCACAATTGATAATGCCTTAGACGGGCGAAACATGTAATTTCCATAAAATATAATAATACTTCTAGAAAACTGACGTTTTCATTCGTATTAATTAAAACAAAATTATTCGAGATTTGGATATTCGTTAAATACAAATTATTAATCTCCATCAAATAGGGAAAATAAATATTTAAAAATTAACTCGAAAACGAAAATGATTGAAAGACACTGAGGACGATAGCGAGATCGCGCGAGGAACACCAGAATAAGAGAGATATGTGAGGTTGAGGATATTATAAGATGGAGCAGACAGCGAAAAAGGGACTGGTTGGTCATGTTCAAAGAATGGACACCACCAGATTCCTCTATATTGCATTGCATAATCAGCCTCATGGGACTCGTACTCGTGGAAGACCTCCTAAAAGTTGGAAGGACAGCTGGGAGTCTACTTTACAGGAGGATCAACACTCTGGAGAACAAACCACATAGGTCGACAACAAGGATAAAGAAGAAGAAGAAATAAATATATATTTATTTAATGAATACATAAACTTTTTGTCATTTGCCCGATTTCACCAAAATAGCTGGCATCGACAGACTGGTTAGACCGACATCGACAACTTAGGGGTAAATAACAAATGTCTTTTTTGAATTATTATTTAAAATGAAATTTTCACCAAGAAATTTCAGTAAAACCATTATTATATTATCTTAAGAACAAATTTATATTCATACACTTTGCGTTGATATGAAAACACATATATGATAAAGCTATTTAAATATTTTTTTTTTAATTAAATATTTATTCTTCTTCTTCTTCATGTCAATGACAAGATTGTATAATATGTATATCGTAGGAAGTCCGATAAAAATTCTCTCCTAATTCACTTATAGTTCCTTATATATATTAGTTCCTTATTTACTTATAGGTATATCATAATAGTTTAAAAATAATGAAATGAATTCAATTTTTTTGTTTCATTGTAACAGTACATATTATTACTTAAATTTAAAATCGGACCTTAATCGGAAATTTTCGAAACCTGGAAGACCTATCAAGGTTTTTTGTTCTTATATATATTTTTTAATTAAGAAAAAAAAGGGATTAACTTTGTGGTCACAAATTATAACACCTTTATTTCATATTTTGGTGATGAGGTTCGCAACCCACCACACCGCATCTCTCGCGGGGCGAAAAGAGAAGGATGGAGTGCCGCATCGGTTAAAGTGTGGCAGTCCATTATTTCTGCCTACCCTTCCGGAGAGACGGCGTGATGGTTAGTTAGTTAGTTAGTTATTTCATTTTTCATTTTGTTCAGTGGTTGAATAAAAAAAATATGTACATAACAACATTTTTAGAATTATTTATAAATATAAACAGTTTTAAAAAAATAAATTTGGTTAATTTCTAAAAAATACGTTTTTTAATATTATAATATGTAACTTACTCCATGCTTCACAGATATAACAAGTAACATTAGAAAAATGTTAAGTTCATTATCATCAAGTAATATTTTATAGAAAAGTGTATATCACAGCACACCAATCCAATAATATATTTTTACTATAATTATTCGGTTCCCTCACGTATGTCTACGCCATATTTCCTAATTGATTTTACAATGCTGGAAATAGTTTTTCATAAATTTTCAATTTACGGTATCTGTGAAAATTTCTCCAAAGCAAACGTGCTGCTTATATTGCAAAAATAATTTTCCTTCGATGTTCGTAATATGGCCGCTAGATGTCTCCGTATTTTCCATTGTTAAATTTGGCAAATTATTAATGGATATCAAAATATTTTCTATTATAAATATGATCAATGTAATTCAAATAAAATATAACTTTAAAAATTTTTTTTAGAAAGGATTAACCATTGCTCAATATAATGCTTGCGTAGATATTTATTTTTGGCCTTAACAATAAATAAACAAACCATCACGCTGTGTCTCCGAAAGGATAGGCAGAGAGAATGGACCGCCACACTATTCTATCCTGAGTCACCACTCTAGCTTTCTTCACAATCATACTCGTACGTCGATTCTTTGGACTTTGGAAGATAGCCGACCCCTGAAATTTGATTACCTTCGTCATGTCATGTTTTCTTCTGTCTTCCACAACTCCGCAAACCATTTACATCGTTAATGCATATTTTACTAATCATTCGTTTCTCATCCATGTGTTTTATAGGTCCAATTAAAAATCTTAAAAAATAATTCCACCCAATTTCGTATAGATTGAAACAAAACATACTTGAAAGTAGGTAAACAATAATATCTGGGAATATTTAATTAAGTTAAATATCGACAGAACTCATTCAAGATATAATTGGTTCTCATTCATTCAAGGTTGACCAAATAAATATAGATTTTCTAAGCAATCCTTATTTAATGATTGTTTTGTAGAAGTTATAATTAATATTAGATGAATTTTACCATTTAAAATTGTTCCATATTTTCACATACATTGCATATCCGATCATTTTCTGTAATAGAAATACGATATTTAGTATGACATTAGCTTCAGTACCTATTACATATGCTGCTTGTAATATTATATATATAAAATTTCGTGTACCTTAATTTTGGATACTTTCCAAGTCTTAGACCGCTCAAATCTTTTCGTCTGTTAGGCGAAGACATTTATTATTATCTACGAACTTAAATATGCATAATATTAGCGCTGATAGAAATTACGCTTTTGTAAAATGTGTCAGTCGCAACCTACATTAATTCATTTCATCTCTTCGAGTAAAAAGAACAGAAATATTTGTCAAAAAAATCCATCCTTCATCATCATCATCAGCCTTTAGCCGTCCAGTGATGGATATAGCCCTCCGTTCCCGAATTCCATAACTCTCTATCCCTCACCGTTCTGTGCCATTGACCTCTTGCTACTTTTTTGATGTCATCAGACCAGCTTGTGGTCTGGCAGGATTTCTATGGCCGGGTCTCGGTCGCGACTCCAGGGTGTCTGGTCCACCGATCATCCGTTGTCCTCGCTATATGACCGACCCAATTCCGCTAAAACGTGGCTATTTTGCACGCTACGTCGGCGAATTAGGTCCTATCTCTGATCCATTCATTTTAATTCCTGTCTCGCAGACTGATGTTTAACACCTTCCTCAACAATGTCCGCTGAGTCACTCGTGGTTCCTATTCATTGTTATTTTTGTGAACAAAACTGTTTCCAGCCCGAATGTCAGTACTGAGAGACAGGTCAGCATGGTCATGTCAAATATCGTTTTCTACATACAGTATCAATACCGCGGGATCGCTCCCAGTGGGCGCTGGAAATTCCATGGGGGCGGTGGTGGATCCCGAGGTAAATGGGGACGTTGAGGGAGTCAAGGGGGGCGTCGAGGCGTATGTATTTCAGTAAATAATAATGAAATATTTTGAAAACACTCTGTTCATAAAACGAATGGTGTCTGCTTTTATAACTTACTAACCAAGAGACTATTCTTTGGACGGGTAGGTGTAAAATATGTAGGTATTCTTTGGACGGGTAGGTGTAAAATGTGTAGGTATTCTTTGGACGGGTAGGTGTAAAATATGTAGGTATTCTTACAGTTCTATCCTGACGTACAACTCGAGTTTCCTCGATTTTTATAGGATGCATACGATTTAAAACGTCGAATGTGGCTGCCTTTGCGTATTGATTGACTTTGTCTTTTGGTATTTTTAATACAATTTAACTAACCAAAATCCCGACTGGGTCTCGGGATGAATTTGGACAAGACGAAAGTCATGTATAATGAACATATTATCCCGAAATCAGTAACCGTCGATGGGTCGGCTCTCGAAGTGGTACAAGAATACACATATCTTGGTCAAATCATACAATTAGGGAGAAACAATTTCGAGAAAGAAGCTGACCGAAGATTTCAGTTGGGTTGGGCGGGTTGGCCTTTGGAAAATTACGTCATGTTCTCACCTATAAAATACTACAATGCCTCAAGACTTAAGTCTTCAACCAGTGCGTCTTGCCAGTCATGACGTACGGAGCCGAGACGTGGACACTGACAAAAGGTTTAGTCTACTGATTCAAGGTCGCCCAACGCGCCACGGAAAGAGCCATGCTTGGAATAACCCTGCGGGATAGATTTAGAAACAAATTTATTTGACAACAAACCAAGGTGACTGAGGTGGCTCTGAGGATGGGCGGGCTGAAGTGGCGATGGGCTGGCCATTTCTGTAGGAGAACTTCTGTAGGGGAGACGGAATGGAGACCGCATACAGGATTCCGCAGAGTTGGACGTCCCCCTGCCCACTGGACCGACGATCTGAAGAGGATTGCTGGACATGAATGGATGGGAGCGGCAATGGATAGGGGGCGATGGCGTGCTTTGGGAGAGGCCTACGTTCAGCAGTGGATGACAGACGGCTCATGATGATGAACTAACCAATTAGCTAACATCACACCGTCTCCGCAAAGGAGTGGGCAGAAATAATGGATAGCCACACTGTTCGTTCTTGAAATACTTCTCTCGTTTCCTTCACATTCATACATCATGTCACGAGCGCACGTCAATTCCTGCAACTCCTCACTTGGCCCACATTCAATGCTTGATTGATTTGATCGTGCCACGATTTTCTCGGTCTTTATATGTTTCATATTCCATATACGTCGCTAACATATACTTTCTTTACCATTCATTCTCCACTCATTCATGTGTAGGTACAAACAATTTATGCATAAAAATGGGTAAATTTGTATTGATACATAGATATAATAAATATTTTAAATTATTATTTTTCTACGATTGCTTATTTGGTTATAAATTAGATTTAAGAAACATTGTTAAGATAAAAATCTCTTTGCTTGCTGTAAAACTATAAAATTGATGGAGGAATTTTGTTGAAATTGAATAATCCGTTAGTAAATTGAGATTTAGTGGGTTTTTGGCTTTTTGCCGAAGGAAACGACCCGAAGTCGTTGTTTTATAGAATGCTGTCAAAAGTGTGTGAGGAATTCTAACGAGTATCAATTTATTTCGGATAATCACGAGATCGTTGTGTTCGCGACACAAAATACAATATTCAACCGATACCAATGTCTATAAAGTCGAAGAGAAAAATCTCATATTGGGAATAAATAATCCAAAAACGTTAGTTGCAAACCGCGAAATATTCAAGGAAGTAAAGATTTTATACATTTTAAAAACTCGAATGACTAAAGAACAACCGTAATAAATAATTTTTATATATTTGAAATTTCATGGTAGAAGTTCATTGTAATTAATGAAAATATTTATTTTTAGTTAAAAATATTATTAATATGTTCATTTGGTTCTTCTTTAACAGCCGTTGTCGTCCACTGCTGGACATAGGCCTCCCCCATACTTCTCCATGTATGACATGTCATACGGGGGGTGGTTGGCATTACAACGCCACGCTTGCCAGACGGGTTGGCGAGGTGTCCTTCCACGTTAGCCTATGCATCAATATTATCCACCGAGGTTATTCACATTCGATCTCTAACATTTCGCATAGTTTCCAGGGGAGACCAAAGTCGAGGAGGTGTGGATAGGTACTTGGGATCAGAGTTCATTTGGTTAAAATCCACTAATGTTACAACATTACACCATTAGTGGATTTTAACTGAGTACACATTAAAAAAAAATATATATTCATTATTTCAATCAAATGTTTTTACTTTCTTTTCACGCGCGTTAAAAAATTCACGTTTAACAATAACAAATTCTTCTCCTTTTGTTTGTTTACACCAATATCATACGGCAATAATCAGAAAAATTCGAAGTAATCCAGAAACGTTCTCGGGCATACGCATCGTGTGCATTTCGAATTACTTTTGGAGAGAATGG
This sequence comes from Lepidostoma basale, assembly GCA_022606425.2. Taxonomy (NCBI): domain Eukaryota; kingdom Metazoa; phylum Arthropoda; class Insecta; order Trichoptera; family Lepidostomatidae; genus Lepidostoma; species Lepidostoma basale. The sequence continues at coordinate 8,048 of JAHDVF020000189.1, forward strand.
AAGTATTTCTCTCTCGCTCTCTTGTAGGTATTCAAAATATTCTCGTTCTCTTCCTTGCGACATTCGGGTTATAGCCTAATTATATTTTGACTCATTTAGGACAAACAAACAAATAAACAAACCTTCACGCCGTTTCCGGCAGAGAGAATGGACCACCACACTCTATCCTGACATACCTCTCTAGGTTCCTCCACATTCATACAGCGAGTCATACACGCACGTCGATTCCTCCGACTTCTAACATGACCAACATTTAAAATTTGATTAATTTGGTCAAGCCATGTTTTCCTCGGTCTGCCTCGTCTCCGTACTCCATTTACATCATTAACGTATACTTTCTTAACCTTTTTTTCTCCATACATGCGTTCCATATGTCCGAACCATCGCAGCGATCCTTTCATAATTTTGTTCATAATACCTTCTTCCGCTCTACATTCATTTCTTATATCAGGATTTGAGATTCTGTTGTATATCGTTCTACCACACATACGTCTTTGGGACCTCATCTCTACCGCATTAATTCTGCTTTCATCCTTCTTCTGCCAGTTCCATGCTTCGCTTCCATACATTAGGGATGGGACCAGAACCCCATCGTGAACGGCCGTTTTCGCTTTCATTGATAAATTCTTGTTACCAATAACTATTCTTAAAGATCCATTCACTTTGTTACCCGCACCAACCCTTCTTTCGACGTCACTATCCGTTCGGCCATCTGCTGTGAACATGCTACCTAAATACTAGAATTCCCTCACCTGTTCAGACTTCTCTTCGTTCACACTTATATTATTAATTTGCTCTTCCCTTTCAAAAACCATCACATTTGACTTTACGAAATTCATCATTAAATCATTTGATTACATACCTCATACATTCGTCCGCACTATCCGCAACGAGAACAGATACAATAATGGGGATAAATTAAGTTTAATCAATTCATTAAAACGCTGTGCCAACAAATTTGTTGGGCATTTGGCGGTCGTACAATTTCCCGACTTGGCTTGCGGAAAGCATTGTATAGAATCTAAGTTGACACACCTTTTTGATCTTGTCATATAACTGACGTATATTATATGGACGCGGGTTGATAAAAGTAAACAGATTTAAACAATAAGCCAAAAATGGTGCACAGTATGTTAAAAACGTTTGGCGTCTTATCAAGAGACTGGGGGTTTTATCCTTAGCAGCAAACGCAATATTCAGTTTACTAAGAGGTATTATACTATTGTAATATATAACAATACCCACTTAAGAAAGTGGTCACAAGGCCTACGTTAGGTAGAAGAAGAATTATAATAAGAAGAAAAAAGGAAAAGAAGAGGAATCATAATAATTAAAAAATGAAGAAAAAGTGGTGAAAATTTGGAGCAAGTAAATGATTTCGTGTATTTGGGTACATATAGAAAGAAAGGTTGAGGCAGGCAACAAAGTGAATGTTGCACTTAAAGTTGTCATCGCAAACAAAAACATATTCAAAAAAGCTAAAATCGCAGTGCATAATGGTATGCTCATACTGACCCTTATGTATGGAAGCGAAGCATGGAACTGGCAAAAGAAGGGTGAAAGTAGAGTAAATGCAGTAGAGATGAGATTTCTTAGACGAATATGTAGATACTCTGTGCATGATAGAGTGTTGAATGAAAATATAAGAAGTAAATGTGGTCCAAATGACAGTGTTACGAACAAAATAATGAAAGGATCATTAAAATGGTTTGGACACATGGAAAGAATGAACGAAGAAAGAATGGTAAAAAATTATATGTTAACGATGTAAATGGAACTATAAATAGAGGAAGACCGAGTTCATTCGGTCTTCCTCTATTTCTAGCACGATCAAATTAATCAAATATTGAATGTCGGCCACGTGAGGAGTCAGAGATATAGACGCGCGTGCATGGCACGATATGAATGTTGAGGAAGCGAGAGAAATATGTCGAGAAAGATAAGTGTGGCAGTCCATTATTTCTGCCTACTCCTTCTGAGAGTCGGCGTGATGGTTAGTTAGTTAGTTAAGAAATGGTTTTATGATATGGACCTTATTAAATATTTGATACTATCCAAAACATTATTTACTTTTGCTATTGCAATGATTTTAACTCGTTTGTTTTCTAGAAGACTTCATTTTAAAGGAGTTCGTCTAGCTATGCAGTTTTACATCACTTTTCATCGAACAATATGATTCTTCTTTTAAATCTTTGAATTTCTCGAAAACGTACATTTTTCTACAAAAAATATTTCATTTGTAATTTAAAAAAAATCGTGTTTTAGGACACTTAAAATTGTTTTGAAAATGAATGCTGGCATGTTTAAATGAAATGATTATAAATGACGGCTGGATGCTACTGGCCCAGTGACCGAAAATATGTGTTTTAAAATTAAGCACGAGTTAGAGAGATGAAAACTGGAAATAAAGACACCCACACCGCGTGCATACGTGTCAAACTTACAGATTTGATGAGGCAATACATTAAGTGAAAAAAAAACGGGAAAATGCACTTTTACATATCAAAATTACATTTATCATTCATCACAATTTGTGGATCTGCTCAGTCAAAATCACCTTGTAAGCAAAGTAATGGGACAAGTCAAGTCAGCCAAGTTTCGGCGGTATCAGGTTGTCTCAAGAGATCATATTATAAAAAGACTCTTCGAGATAGGGTGAGGAACACGGTTATCTGCAAAATCTGTAAGGTGGAAGATATTTTCAAATGGGGTAGACAATGCAGAAGACACTGGAATGCGCACGTGCAGAGGGTGGATCCCTCCAGAATCCCACAAGTTGTGGTGCTTCAGATTCCTGTTGGCTACCGTCCCCCCGGAATACCGCCGAGGAGATGGAGGAATAGCTAGGATTCAACTTCCCAAGAGAGAAAAGGAATAGACCAAAAATCTAAAAGGAGTAGAATAAGAATAAGACATGTTATTAATTTTTGGTTTAAAAGAGGGTTGAAAACAAAAACAAACCGACGTTAATAGCAAATCTTTTAAACCTTGTATTATATGATATTCTGAAACCCTTTAATACATATATTTACGTATCTAATTTGTTACATTCTGACGATCTTGAAGAACCCTTTTTTAAAACAAATACTATCTACAGTTTTGTAATGATACAACTTAAATACATATCCCGTTATACACTGTAACAATCATCTTCTTCTTCTCGGCGCTACATCCTGGTGTGGGATTTGGCCTCCTACACAACAGTCCTCCGCTGGTTCCTGCCCTTGCCTATCCCTCTATATGTATGTTTTTGCCTAGGGCGTTGGCCGATTGTATTGGTGTTCGTAATCAAGTAATTTTTGATATCGAGCCTTAGCCTCCAATAACAATCTACATGTGCAAAATATATACAGCTAAAATAAAATTATGTTTAATATCTGTCAAAACTGACCACATTCATGAAATTTAAAAAAATGTATTCATAATATTTATATCACTGATGAAGGGTTTCTGTGTCCGAACTATGTTTGTTGTTTTTTATATTTATTTTTAAATAAAGTTGGTGAGGTATACAAAGTTAAAAAAAAAAAAACATTGTACAATAAATTTAATATACAAGAAGTTATTATTTTTATTTAATTTAAAAAAGGAAAATTTTCATGGAGGTTTAGAGTTTTTTTTTCTTTGATCAAGTAGCTTTGATCAAAGGAACATATTTTATTACCCGCGTGAAAATAATATTTTTCTTATCCTATTACACCTGTGTGATAATATAGAGTATCGAAACTCTTTGTTAATTTGATTCTAAAAGCTAATTCAATAATTATTTCGAATTCTGATGTATTCTGATGATCGGTTGGTCTTTTCGAATATGCCAAGAAAACAGCATAAACTGCATGGATTTAAGGTTAGTTCACAGCTGAGCACGATACATGAAAGTTTAATTTTAAACCAATGAATGAATCTACTACGGAGTGGCTAGTATTCCCCGGATTCTAAATTAGTATCTGAAGATAAAACTCGGCTGTTACCTGTTATTATCCTTTTTTGTTTTGTTTTATATTTTATATCTAGTCGATGAGCTGAAAAGTAAAAAATATATTTTGTATAATAGTATATACAATACAATTAAAAAAATTGCAATACTAATAGTTAGGGAGAAAAAAACCCCAATATTTTAGTAATTGTTTTGTTTTGTCAAATGATCATGGAATTGAAGACGACGAATAAATAAGCTATGTTAGATGGAAAAATATTTTGATATTTTTGAATTTGAATGAAAACGTCCATCTTCTAGAATTTAATTATATTTTATGGTAATAACATGTTTCGTTGTGCTAAAGCATCATCAAACATATAAATAATTTGATATAGAGTTTTACATCATTGATTAAGAAACAAAGTTTACTGTTTTATGAAGCATCGTTGTTTAAACTTATTTTTTCTAAAAGTTTCTTGGTTAAAATTTAATGATTTGCACCATTTTAATTTGATATTAAAACATAAAACATTAAACTATATTATTTATTGTTTCTTGAACAATGGTTTAATATTAAATAATTAGGTTCCATATTAAACAATTAATGCGAATGAAAACGTCTGTTTTCTAGAAGTTTTATTATATTTTGTCATTTGATAATCCCTTAGACAGGTGAAACATGTCATTTACAGTATATACGAGTAATAATACTTCTAAAAAACAGATTAAATATATAGATGTTTATATAGATATTCGTATTAATTGCCAAAATATATTCCTTTGGTGTAAAATAATCGAGCGTTGTGATCTTTGCCTATATCTGGTGGCTGTGAAAATGTAGATCGAAAATGTAGCAGTATGATATTTGATAATTCCTCGCCTGTTTAAGGCATTATCAAATATCATTTGATAGGCGAAACATGTTATTTTCATAAAATATAATAAAATTTCTAAAAAACAAACGTTTTTATTCTTATTAATTGTCAAAATATATTGCTTCGGTGTAAAATAATCGTACGGGATAGGGATCGCGTTATTGCCTTATGCGCGTTGTGATCTTCGCCTATATCTGGTGGCTGTGAAAATGTAGACCATGTGAAATCGCGGAACGTTCAAGTTACAAAATTCTCGATTCACACATATCGCATGGGAGTATGGGAGCGACATAGCGCCCAGTTTTGTGTTTTATTTCTGGTCCGTCCCGCCAAAAGTGCCGCCTGGGCGAGGAGCCCGGCAGTCCGCTATCCGCCTCAGTCCGGCCAGTGCTTCCCCAGGACTCGCTCAAGAGCAGTGTGTAGTTTTTTCCCCGAGGTGAGTGCTCAAGTCAACTTTAACCTTAGCGATTACCCCGCGCCCTAGCCAACCAATAAGGCCCAACCATCGCTGCCCTTTGATGCTACAATCCACCCCAGAAGCCGCGCACATCATTCTTTGATATCATATTTCCACGTCTTGTGCAAAGTTCAACTGAATTTAAAAATCTACAAGTGATCTTTAAGTGATTTGTAAGCGTAATCGTGAACTACAATCGGTGTGATTTTTAAATATTATATTCGTGTATTTTAAGGATGTGATTACTTCATTTCGTAATATAACGTAAAATTTCATTCACAGTAAACGCTAGTATATTTAATTTCACGAATGAAACGTTAGATCGGCCTTGAGTGAACATTAAAAAAAAATCTATATGTGAAATAAAATGTTTTGATTTATATTAAATAAAACTAATATTCATATTATACCATGTACCAATTAACTAATGGCCATTATCGGTGATGTGATCTCGAAGATTTATTATTTTAAATAACATTTCTTGGAACAAATTCATTCTTAATCAATTGTATTGCCAAACGTTAGATATAATAAGATAAAATAAAAATAAAATGTGTACCATTTACATAACATATTCAGTGTTAAAATATATTATATAACTTATTTTTAACAACGTTAAAAAAGGAATCAATGATAAGATAAAAGCTTTTTTTTTCAGGAAAAAAACGCGACTTGAAAAATGATTAATTTTTATTATTTAAATATATTTTGCACCGTATTTAACTGTCAAAGATTTAAAATATGTTGTATCGTGTGGTAAGGTAATTAGGGGTACGAAGGAGGATAGCGCATGCCGTGGCGTAAGCCTGGATGTAACTGAAGACGCCAGGCGTCGGAAGTGTGGGCGACGCTCGGCCGACCAAATTAGGCGTCGGCGAGCGCCGTTTCGGTCAAGCTTCTATTTCAGTATGCGCCGGAGTCGGACGCTTCCGATGATTGCCGAACGGTTTCGAAGCTTTTAATAGATCTCAACTTAAACTTTACGTCTGTATTCCTCTAAGCCAACGCGAAAATAAACAAAACGAATTTATTTTTAAATTTTGGGTAGAATTTTAGGTGTATAATTTCAACGTATATATTTAAAAGAAAAATTAAAACCTGGGTACGCTTATTTTTTTAAGTTTTTTAATCGATATAAACAGGTATATTAATGACGCATGTAAACGATTTCGTACATTATTTAATATTCATTAAAAAACCTTTATATATAGATATTGATGACGATTTTAAAATTTCATCCTTTGTTAATAATATTTATACTTTAAACTTTTAAGGTATATCTGTATAAAATGATGTACATTTAGAATATTGTTATAAAACCAACAGAAAATCTTATGAATGTTCTTGTATTTTCAGGCCACACCAACAACAAAACACCAAAATGGCTGATGATGACGTAAGGTTAGTAATTTCCACCTAAGTTTGAAAAGGATTTTCTTTATAATTATCGGAACGATAATGTTTCAAATTTTGTAAGTAAAGAAATAGTATTAGTAATTACATAGTATATTTACTAATTGTTATTTGTACTTTATAATTGTCTGCGTACCGCATTATAAATGCCTGAAGATTATCAAATGATTAGGTAAGATTGGTGGATATTTATTTTATTTAAATATTTTTTTTATGAAATAGTTAAATACTAGATTTGATTATCGAAACTTGACATTCTAGAATACTAACGATATATTTCGAACAGTATAAATCACATATTAGTTTTACATATTAAAAAAAAGTATATATTTAATTTTACTTTGTATTAAGGTATAAATCACATTAACACATATATTGGTATTGTAAAAGTATATACTCGTTTTTGTAAAAATCTAATTGTTTTTATGTTATGTTTTCTATATTCCTTCGATTCATCTTCTTCGATCTTCTCACCGTCTTCTGAACATCACACTCGACACTTGATGCATTGGATTCGACTCCCGGACTGAACATCTCTTCTTCATTTACAAAATGCAGTATAAAGTTTCCTCCTTGACGCTAAGGTACATATCATGCTTGCATTTTCTCACATACTAATAATTAGTTTAAGTCTTAGACGTAGAAATAAATTACTTTATACCTCGAATTTAAAAAAAAATTACAAAAAAGGATTTCTTGTGAATCTTACAAAAACTATTAATTATATATATTTCTAAATGTACACAATGTAATAAACAAATTTTGGTCTACTCTTTTTTGTAGAACCTAATATTCTATTTTTATATAAATATTAACCCTTAATTGAACGCCAGGAAACTGATAATATTATGAAATATTTTTTTCGATGGGGAGGTACAAAAAATAAAATAAATAAATATCTATTAACGTACTTCTTTTGAATTATTATTCTTTTCATTCAACCCGCCAACGTGTTATGTTAATTTAAATAAAGACGGCCTTCGTGGTAGAGTTGCAAGAGCTATGACTGCCAAACCGAAGGTCCTAGGTTCGATTCCCAGCGATGGCAGTGTGATTGTCACACTGTCTTTTGTCCTGTGTAGAATTCACGTGACAATAAAATGGCGATATCACATGTCATGAGAATCAATAGCGAAAAAGTTGTATACAGTATTGGATTCAAATAACCTGCTGTATACAAATGTGGAAAGCAACGGAAAACTACCACATTAAAAAGGTTCAAGAATATTCTAATAAACAAGAAAAAATTACACTTTGCTGCAAACCAATCCTTTGGATTGAAACAAGCGAAGGATTATAATATCATTTTGGGGGTAACAGTAACCAATATCTACAGGAACATGAATGATATCAAGTGGATAATAATTTCCTTCGGTCCAATCAAGGGTTAAGTAGTGTATGTTTAAGAAAAAAAAAACACACCACAAACGTAAGATTTTCATCAATCCTTTAAAAAATAAAGTAAAATTTAAGTTCATTCAATTTGCAATTAATTAAATAATTAAGAAAGCACAGAGACAAAACGAAATTTTCTTTATCTCTCTTCTTCTCTTCTTTATCCTTCTTCTTCTCATACACACAAGTATGCAAACACAAAATAATCACAACTCCATGATTAAGTGGTGTCATTTATTAAACATTTAAAAGAAATATGAAATGGAGTTGCTTTCTCACATATTCATACAAAACAAAACAATATTTTGCAATTAATAAGATTTTTGTACACAATTTTTTTAGTAAGATTTGGATTTATTGAAGATAAAATAATAAAATTATAAGGTTTTTTCTAGATTAGATTTTTCTTTTATTCTGCTGTATCAGTAAGTAGAAATGGGAATAAAATTCCTGTCTATGTGTATGTGTAACTTCGCACATGTGAAATTTAACAAAACGCCTTTATTATACACGTAAATTTGCCTATTATGCACCACACACGTATGTTTCACAATATTTTCTCATCGTGCACTATAAAACGAACATTTTCATTTCGGTTATCTAAAAATAAAAAAAACTTTTGAACTCTCGCGTTTAAAAAATCTAGATTCGTATTAGTAAATATATCTGATCTCAAAGCTATTCCCGTTCGTTTGCCATTGCTTTTGATGTGAATTTGGATTTGTCAGAATCGCACGGGTGGCATTTATTGACAAACAAATTGATTCCACCTCAGAGCTTGCAAGCAAACGTTAACTTATAACACTGTTTACTTCAAGAGAAGAGTTCAACTGTTTTTTTTTTTAAATATTTATATCGCCGTATAAGCTGTCAAAAGCTTTCCATAATATTAAAATCCCACTATAATATCACATTCCTTTTCCTTACCTAAATCCAAATAATAGTCTTCATTCGAATGTTCTCACAGATTTTTCACAAGCACCAATTTTCTTTTGAAATGCACTCTCACGCCTTTATATATTATATATAGCATTAAAAAATACAACCATGAATTACTTATTTCATATGAAGGACTTAATTTGTGGTAGAATACTATTAAAAATAATTTAAAAACATTTGTATACTTTGATTTTAAACCACATTCTTTTATTCGAACCACCCCGTTTCGCTCACACCGGAGCTTTCTCAGGGTAACAAAACAGTTTTTTTGTAACCCTGACGAAGCTCCGACGGGAGCGAAAACGGTTGGTTTTAAACAAAATAAAATGGTCTAAAAACAAAGTGTACAGGTGTTTTAAATTTCTTTTAAATCCTGTTTTTAATTATGTAAAACACATTTCCTTTAAAATCTTTCCCACATTTTTTATATTTTCTTCAAATGAAACGCTCACTTCACAATACGAAACCTTATCCTTTATTTACCGTCACTATGTATTTGTGTTTTCATGAAAAATGTCTCTGACCAATATAAATGTTTCTATGTTACGTAAAATATTGTAATAAACGTCGTATTGATAAAACATGTGCTCACACATTTTTGATCATTGATTAAATAATTATATATGTTATTATGATTAACTATGTGGAATTATATTATTTAAATACGATTTACATGTCACTAAATCATTTTTTAAATATTACATGTATTCATGTCACTAAAAATATAAGCTTTGCATGTCAAAACACTGTCAATTAAATGTCATAACAAAAATGTTAAATAAAAACATTTAAAAATATATATTATTTGTCATATTTAAATAAAAATACTAAGCTATACTCGTATGTACCTTTTGTCGAATTATGTGTTTTTGGTAAAATGGTACTTAATAAATTGGGTAAGTGTGAATCTAATCCTGATTCACATCTTTGATTTTTTTATTGAAAAGGTTTAAAATTTCTAAATAAAGCAAAAATAAAAATATGAAGTATTATATATCAAATAACTCTAATATAATTCAATGAGTTTTAAAACTAAAATTTACTTTAATGAAAATTAATATTGGTAAACTTAGGACATCATAAAAAATATAATATATTAAAATTAACATAATGTCATTCAACTAATTATAAATATTTTTTTAAACTCAAATCTAATTTATTTGTTTTTCTCTTTTTCAGAAAAAGCGTCTCGAGGAGGCTAGTATGAAATCTACACAACACCAGATATCCTTTAGTTATTTTAAAATTAATTTAAAAATTCATCCCCGAATTAAGTTTTTTTTATAAACATTTTCATATATTTTGAATTTTTTAATGTTTCAGTTAATTTTCTCTTTTAATTTCAAAAATCATAATATTTCCCTATTAAAAAAAACGGTTTTAGTTTTATTAAACGTGTACTTGAAATGGCAGAATATATTCGAATTAAAAAAAATCTGAAAAACATATATGGAATAAGATAACTATTAATCTACATATTCCGTTGTTTTTTAATTTATGAAAATATCAAAATATTACTTTGTAAAACTATACAGTATACAAACAGTACTCAGTCGTTACAAAATTCGTCCATTTCAAGTATGCCTTTCTATCGAAGTTTTACTGAAAGATTCGGATTTTGCTTTAGGCGAAGAAGGCTAAGCAGGCGGAGATTGACCGCAAGCGCGCGGAGGTGCGCAAGCGTATGGAGGAAGCCTCTAAAGCCAAGAAGGCCAAGAAGGGTTTCATGACACCGGAGAGGAAGAAGAAGCTCAGGGTAAGTACTTGCTCATGGAGTCATATATTTATTTTTGTTGCAGATAACACTGCAGTTATTATAGAGCGTGGAATAGAATGATGCCGATTGATGAACTTTCAAAAAGTCCTTCAAAAGTATTTTTAAAAGTGAATGAATATAAAGGTTGACCCCGTTAAAGTTGGGCTGACGACATTATTCCAGTCGGAGGAAGAAGATGAATGAGAGTCCTGCAGGAAAGAGGAAAATAGAAACTGTTTGAAGAGGCCTAATCCAGCAGTGGAGAGATGGCTAGGGAGAAGAATAAATGTATGAAGGGTTTTGTTAACAATTCTTCAAAAGATCTTTCCATATCAAATATGTTTTAACATTGTTTAAAAACGTGAATAAGTAATAACAGAATCTATTGTATCAAGACTTTCATTATTATTTTAAAGTTATTATAGTTAAAAATATATTATTTTAGCGAATTCACCCGCTTATTTTGAATGGCTAGTCTGGTGAAAATGAAAATATTAGGCGATATAATTCGTTGGTATTTAATAGGCTTAAAGTAAATACAAATAGAGAAAAAAAAACACAGAAAAAAGTATAAAATATGATAAACCTTGTAGAGCAATATCTATTATTAATACATTAGTGGGGTGACTAAAATTAACGCATTGTATGCGGGAAGGGTATTAAATCCCGGTTACTGGATTGGTGGTGGCCGACGGGAAGGGTATAAATACCTTTTTGGACCACTCGGCGTTAACTGTTCGAAGTGTATTTTTACATAATTTTAGTGACATATTTTTAACACATTTTAAAGTATACGAGTATTTCAATTTAAAGCTACGCGTGTTTATAAGCGCGAAAATCTATCCGCAGACAATGTTTTGAAAATATTATAATATTTGACTATTCATAAATTAAATTTGTTTGAATGAATGATGTAGATTTTTTTATTTTATTATATAATAAAGAGATTATCGTTAAGAGCAGATATTGAACACCAGCGTTAACCTTTCAGTTGTTGCTGCGTAAAAAGGCCGCTGAGGAGTTGAAGAAGGAACAGGAGCGCAAGGCCGCCGAGAGGAGGCGCATCATTGAAGAGCGCTGCGGCAAACCCAAGAACATCGATGACTCCAGCGAAGGTAACATCTCTTGCTCCGATAGAAGATATATGTTTATTTTCTTTTGAATATCTCAATTTCAAATTACTCTTTATAAATACAAATCACTTGTTGAAATATTAAGTACCCAAAGTACTTGCTTGCCAAGCATATATTTCGTGGCTAAAAAACGAAATATTTTATCTGCAATTTTACTCTTGTTCATAACGGAAGAAAGATTTATTGTCAGGTACGATTCTATTCCTTCACAAATATAAATGTTTTTTTGATTGTTATTGAGACAAAAAAATATTGTTGATATGTTAAAGTGTATAATTTACTCTTACTGAACGAATCACTCACACTTTGGACACACACATAGTACACACCCACTTATACACATACAATCATACACCGTATTGCACACACCCACACACACACACAAGAACTAGACGACTAGACCTGCCGCCGAGTGACGCGCCGCGCCTGTGGCCGGATGACACTGTTCACCATGATTGTTGTACTCACCTTTTGGCTGCATAATGTTATAGACTCCATAAAGCAAGTGCTGCAGATGTACCACGAGCGCATCGCCACCCTGGAGGACCAGAAGTACGATTTGGAATACATAGTTAAACGGAAAGATGTCGAGGTAGTAATTTAGTATGTGGCCAAAAACACATTTGCACACTTTTCACTCACAGACAAATATAACAGTCGTTTGTATCATGTACCATGTGAAGACGTCATGAGGTGTTAGTCTTGTATGTCTGTTGCCAATCCGGCTGACTGAGCTGGCCGTGGTTGTCGATGTCTATCTGACTATTTGTCCCAAGCTTTTAGGCTACTCTACTGAGTCTTTCTTCCCTGTCACCTGTTACCTCTCTACCCGTCTGCCCGTTATTGTCCTACCGCACTGTGTAGCGTCAGACAGCCTAGGGTAGCGACCGAGCATGTACGCAACTAAAAGCACACGTGACTGCTTGGTCTTGTAGCGAACCTGAAGAGTGTGATAACCGCGTACCACACACGGATCGGCACCCTCGAAGAGGAGAAGTACGACAGGGAGTACGAGGTGGCGCGCAAGGAACTCGAGGTTCGGACCCCTCTCCTGAGTGTTAGCTTTGCGCGCTGCGCGACCCCAACCCGCTACCCACTTGTTTGTTATACATAAGATCGCAGGTTGTGCATAGCCTTTGAGTTGACTTACTTCTAGCACTAGTTCTCATGGGCAACAAACATTTCCTTATCATTCGCTATGTGGTAATCCTGGTATGTAACAGCCCATCCGTTAGCAGATATTAATACCAAGAATAACCTAGGATGAACATTAAAGAAGTCGTTAACCATACTGAAATTTAATACCGCCCTCGGCGAGCCCGTCGTACACAGCTTCTTCTTTACTATTGTTTGCCGATTCTTTCTTCCGTCTTTATTTAACTTTAGCTTCCGCTTCCGCTTTTCCTTCACACCCGGGTCATTGTCTCCTGCGAGCCTCGAGCTCCACTGAACTGTGATTGTTTTGTTTAGCCGAGCTGCAGACCATATGCGCAATGTTCTGGCATAGAATATACAACCTCGAAGGTGATAAGTGGGATCTAGAGCGGGGCATCAAGCTAAAAGCGTTAGAGGTAAACCTCTGGGATGTAACATCGTGAGAATGTTCCGCATTGCACCCGCACACCACATGACAACGACAAATTCAGTTTGTAAGAGACTAAGCGGCGAGGATGTTCCTTCAGGCAGTCCCCCTCCCCGGTCCGCCTCCCAGATCCGGTCCCCCGCCACCGTCACCGTCTCCGACTCCGTCTCCGTCACGCAGGTTGTGTCAGCCACTCTCGTCCACCACCCGCGATCATTCAGTACCACACGTCACCCACATTCTTAATGGTCCAGCCGACACCCCGGTCGCACTTGTGTTCATGTCCTTATGAGATTCTAACGCTATCAATGTTTCCATTCCGTAGAAGATCTCAGGGAATGGGTAGAGGAGTATTACAACCGCATGTATGTTTGTGAAGGCCAGAAGTGGGATTTGGAACATGAAGTCAGGAAAAGGGACTGGGAGGTATTTAACTGTATCCATACTACATATGAATATGTTGTGAATAGATTCAGATCACGTCCTCAAACGTGTGAACAGTCGTGTGATCCGTGTTCATAACGCTTGCAGTTTTCAAAACATTGTAAATAATGTATTTCTTGATCAGTCCCTGGAAATAGCACCGGAGCTAGAGGCGCAACAGCCAGCCGTGAGCTCCTGTTGCGCCCCGTGTTCACACTCACATACGCATTCAACAACTCTTTGGTCCAAATTCCATGCCGCCAGGGCTGAGCAAGGTTCCTTAGTCTTAAATCGTAGAGCCAATGTACATAAGTATGCAAACTTAGTGAAATAACTTCGCTTATGAAACGTGGCGGTGGTGCAAAATCGATTCTGCGTGTAGCTGGAGAAGACCGCGGCCGATGCTGAGTCTAGTAGTGAGCTTGGAGGAATCCGGCATTAATACCACTAACGAGGACCCCCTTCCCCTCGCCCGGTCCCCGCGCATGTTGCGCATGCCACAGCCCCGACATCCGCTTGACACATTGCTTCTAACGTTCACGGGACTACCTCACCGTCCACTGGACAAGTTCCACACCGATAGCAGTTGCAGTTCTCGTTGATTGTCTGCGGAGGCACGCGGATGGCGGGCAATAACACATCTCGCTGTGGACTAATTCAAGTGACAATGCAGTCATGTAATGCGGCATCGAGGAGAAAACTTTTGATTCAGCATGCGTTACCTTGCACGACTACATGTATCCACATCTCTGTCTAATACGTTAATTCCCGACTATCCTCTGTAGTGTGCCCCTGTAATGTTTGCTCCACAACAAAGTATGGCACTTGGCACTGAAATTGTATAACGGTAATCTGTGTGGCTGCTGTAAGGCAATGATAATACGAATAATACTGGTAGCGGCGAAGTGCCGCGGCGCTGGCTTGGGGTAGGTGTGGTGGCTGTTGAGTGTGTCGGGCGGCGTGAGGCGGGCGGGCCGCGAGCCGGCTCCGCGCGAGCTTCCTGTTCCAAATCTCCATCTCGCTTACTCGTCATCGCGCGTCACGGGGGAGATCACTTCATATCAGAGCGGCGGACCGCGCGATAAGTGCCATGCTGCGGACACGATCCCAAGTTCCACTATGGCCCTTCCTCGGTAGCTGTGTTAGTGTACATAATGAACGTTCGTCAACCTCCCCCCCTGTGGATGTCCTTTGAACCCCACACATTGTATAGTTAAGAGATCAACATCATGGAAGCACATTCAATGGAATCGATTTTGCACCTTCTCACATCCGCACACTTCCACCGCGCACCGGTTGCCTCAGTATACGACGGAAAGATAAATGACAAACTGTGTTTGTGTGTCGTGTGCTGTGGGAAATCTCTTTAGTCTGGCGAATTTTTTGTTTTCATTTTTGGATACATTTCAGCTTGTTTCGAAAAACCTACCAGATTCACTTGTACATAGAAGACTATTTTTTTTTAGTTGTTTTTGCTCTGGAGTGCTTTTAGTATACGAGCTGCGACAGTTCGAGTATACGTACATACTTTTTTGAAACAAAGTGAAGTGTAATTAAAGCATTGGTGAATAGTTTGCTGCAAGGTGAATAGTTTGCTGTAGCCCTCGGTGTGGCGGCCCAGGCGAGCGCTGCAGAGACCAGTGCCTGCTGCCGCCGAGCGAATGGTGTTCACAACCTCCCTCCCGCGTCCCCTCCGCACACCTGTCGATTGTCTCTGAACATCTACCATAAATCACTCTGGTGACTTTATTGACCCAATCAATAAACTGTATACGGTGCAATGAGGCTTGTTAAAACAATGTTATCTTATCTTGTCTAACATTCTTTTTGCCATTTTCATTTCCAATGAAATTTGTACAGGGGACATGACTTAACATTCCAGGCCGTTTGTGCCGTCACAATAAATATTGTAATTAACACACTTTTAGACGAATTCTAATCTCTCGTTGTCAATAACAACGTTAAGTCACACGGGTGTTGGATTCGATACATTTGTTTATTTCACATTCTCTGAATTTTATACGAGGTTAACCAAAATTCATTATCGAAAGAGACAATAATCTTAACCCCCATTTAACCCAAAAAACGTTAAAGCTTTTAGATCGGCTTATTTTCATTAACACAAAATATTAAAAAGAGAAAATAAACGTTGAATTGAAAGCTCTAACGTCAATCATTTTCTAACAAAGTCAGAGCTGTAAATATAGAGCCTAATCCAATGTTCCGTCAGTACAACGCCAACGCGCTGACACCAAGCCATGTATGCAACATGAAGTATACTATCAGGCGATGGTTCCTCGAGCCGACCTCGAGTCTCTCACGCCCTGAGCCGCGAGGGACCCGCTCCCCCACGACAGTGTACTTAATAAATCGATGTTATTATTCGTTTCTATCCTTCCACAAGGAGCAATGATTCAAGACGCAAATAACATCGCCTAATTTTCACATTTCTTATTTATTAATCTGTAGCATTGACCAAGTTGTTGCTCACGTTCTGGTAATATTGAAAATTGTGTTCATAATACAAATTAACCTAATTGTTTTCTTGCCAAATCAACGTCTTCTTTATTATGAGAAAAGTACTTGTAAATATTTAGTTAAAGTCCATATTGTCGGTTACAACCTACAGACGATCTGATAAAGTATTTGGAAAATGTTTGTTGTTTTTGACGTTCTATGTTTTGTGTTTTGTTTGTTATAAATGTGATTGTCCGAATAGATGTTAACCACTTGTATATACACACTTCACACTCATATACTTATTGCACGAGTAGACAATGTTATGTGTGAATATTAATTATAAGTATTTAAATATATTGTATCAGTCTTTGTTGTACTTAGTTACCTGTTAAATGTAATTTATATATTTTTCTTAACCTTACAAATCCCCCGTAATAAATTTTGATGGATATAGTAGATAATCTTTTGTTTCGCTAGTAATTACCTTGTGTGCCATGCCACGTGTGGCCAGTTGAAATTATTATTGTCTGTGTTTAATACCATTAGTTTACAAATCACTGATTTCTTAAATAAATTAATTTTTAATTCTAAATGTTTGTGTTGTCCGATTTAGCACGTTAATGTTGAATTTTTTATACCTAAGGGCCACCATTAATATATTTTTGTTTGAAACAACAGATCGCAGACCTTAACTCGCAAGTGAATGACCTCAGAGGAAAGTTGTAAGTATACATTAAAAATAATAATATTTATTTATTAGGTTTTTATTATTGAAAGTAAGAATCACATCGAGACTTCATTTGTGCTTTTTCATTATTCGTTGTAAATTTAAATTAATATATTTCAATAAACATGATGTTACTAGTTTGTGGTTCATGTCAAGTCGTTTATACAATTGCTTTTAATTTGAAAAAAAAAAATGCGGTGAAATATTTTTTCCTCGTTCCTCAATATTTTTTAAGCCGAACAATGTTTCATAACCAAAAAATATTATTTTGCGTACCGAACGACATTTAATTTAATCGTAATTAATTTAAGCAATGAAAACAAAAAACATTATTTCACTTTAAAGCAACTCTTTGGTATCATTTTATTCCTATCATATAAATATTCAATATTTGAAATATGATTGAAATTTTTAAATCATTTATTAAAAAAATATCTAAATGATTGTAATTTGACTATAATCGATCAAATTGAAAAGAAAATCGTTAGATTCTTACGATTAAAAACATTCTTTTTAAACGACACTAAGACTTTTTTTTTTTTAAAGTAGTGCAATCTTTGGACTTCGTATTTTCTTTTTATTCAGTATTAATTATAAATTACATGGGTTAGTTGAGAGATATTGTATATTTATCAGATCAGATTTGGTTCAAGTAGAACCCAGAAGAATTAATTAAAGCTTAATATTAAATAATATTCTAATAATTAATACGAATGAAAACGTCCGTTTTCTAGAAGTTTTATTATATTTCTTGTAAATGACATGTTTTTCCTGTCTAAACATTATCAAATGTGAAACAGTGAAACATATCATTCATATAAAATGTAATAAAACTTCTAGAAAACTGACGTTTTCACTGGCATTAAATTTGAATATGAAGTTTTACATCATTGTTCAGGAAACAATAAATAATATTCTAATACGTTATTGTTGTTTGCAGCGTTAAGCCTACTCTGAAGAAGGTATCCAAATATGAAAACAAATTCGCCAAGCTCCAAAAGAAGGCCGCCGAATTCAACTTCCGTAATCAACTCAAGGTTGTCAAGAAGAAGGAATTCACCCTCGAAGAAGAAGACAAGGAGGTAAAACTCTTGTTTATTTTACTACCCCCTAACTTGTTTTGTTTATCTTTCACATTTAACACATTTCTATAGTAGCTACGATGTCGTAAACACAATATACTTTTCTATGTAACTTTACGATTTTATTATTATTTGACATAATTTTTTTTATCGATATCTCAAAAATGTCCAAATATATAATATATTTTTAAATTATGTATTAAAATAATAAACAATGCTGGTGATAATAGACAATTTCTTTTTTTTTTTAATTTATAATTATTGCAAAAATACAGAAAATCCTTTTTTAAAATGTATTATAATTTTGACATGTTTGGATAGGGGTTGGTTCAGGATAGTGATACAATGTATAAAAAAAATATTTATAATTTATAATTTTGCCCTTGATATTTATCGGAGTCGTTTGAATTTGTTGGACCTTTAAGTGCCTTTTAAGCACGCGGTTCACGAAATTATCACCAAATGAGTTAAATATAACAATTAATGACTACATAATTAATAACACTTTTTGTATTTTCCCGCGCACGTAATTTCAGGGGAGCTCCAGCGCCAAGGTAAACAATTTAATGGAAAAACCCGAGTACAAATGTAAATGATTTTTCTGCCTTAGTAGCTGAAATGCAGTTTTCACAACCATAACATAGTGAAGGAGCCATCTGGCACTTTGAAATATACAGCGATTATACGAATTACTACTTAATCGTTAAATATCACTCATGTACTGGGAAATATTGAGTTTTCAGCACTCGAGTTCTCACGTCTGGAGCACACTGAAGCGAAAGCGAAGCGGAACTCTAGCGAAAAGCAACAATTTGTATATCACATTCTTTAGAAAATCTGCGACACGTACGAACTTATTGTGAATGTCAGGCGGTTCGCTTTCATTCCGCGTTTCGTTTGAAATTTTTTAAAAACATGATTTATAGAATTTCGATAGAGTTTCGCATCCGCTTCGCTATCGCTAAAGTATGCTACAGGCATCAATGGTGGAGTAAAAATTCGTGTTTTTGCTTATAGTCACGATCATGCATACACACATTAATATTATTGTATTTTATTTTTACTACTTCAATATTCCAATATTATATTATATACAAATTCATTAGTTTCATGCGAGTGTGTATATATTTTTATTCATTCTTTATAGGGAAAGTGATGTATATAATATACGAAAAAAAAAACTTTGAAATAAAATTTTAAGATACAGAGAACAATGAAATGTTACAAAATGACAAACTTTTGGATTAGAAGTATTATTTTTATTGTCAATTTTAGTTTTATTTTATTGTTTTTCGAATTCATGCACGCGTATTTTTAGAAGGGTTTATTTAGTATACATTTATGTATAGTAATTTGGGGTTATGATTGATTTGAAATAATACTAAGTTAATGTAAATAATATATAGTTTCTTAGAGTACGATAGTTCTTTGAAGACAGCTTAACAATTTTTAAGCCAATTTTTAAGCATTCGAGTTGTTTTACGAAGTATTATTTAAGTAGGTATTATTTAATATTATTTTAATATGAAAACATGTAAGATGATTATTACATGTATAAACACTATTTAGTAACAATATGAATAAAAAAATAAAACAAAATATATCCAAAATCAACATTTATTTGGCACTTTTTAAAGCCACATGAAATAACAGTCTTACAATTGAGGCTTGTCTTATATTAACTTTTTTTTACTTAAAAATAAAATAAAATACATTTATGACAAATAAAATAATATTAGCAAAAAATATATCAGTCTGAAATTTAAGTAGTTTCAGCGCATTCAATGCAAATAGTTTTAGAACACCCGAGACATATAGGCTTGCGACATGTTACACATGTGTACTAAGTACGTCTCTTGAGTCGCGATGAATCTATCTTAGTATATATAATATATCATATCTTGCATGTTTTCTTTACAATTTCCGTTCGGAATCACAAACCGCGAAGCTAGCGGGGCGTGCGGGGGTAGATTACAAATTTAAACGAAATAAGGAACAAATTTGTGAACGCAGCGTCTGTGGGACACCCACAACTTAAAGGTTAACATCATTGTACTAGAAACAATGAATTTCTCTTACATATTTTAGAAAATTCATTAATATTAATAATGATGCAAACATAATACAAATAATATTAAAAAAAAGATTGATGTGTGAAAAGTTGATGCCTGAAAATTACTTATATATTTGTTGGCTTAACCATAACGTTGAGGTCATCGATATGAAAGCAATAAATCGTATATTTAACGTGTTAGCCCGTGATATGAAAGTCAATGGTCCGTTAGGGTTTACCGTCACCCCATCTTCAATGAATAATTCCTCGCAATCCAGGGGATTTCACGCCCCAAATTCTTTATTTCTTTGTTTGTGGCAACAAGAAGAATGTGTTTTCACGGCCTCGTGGAAATTTATTGTTATATTTTCCTGAAATATCTTTTGTACAGTATGCGGAAGGGAGACTGCGAAGATTATGGTCGTGAATCAAGCTTTTATTTTATTGTTTTTTTATTAGCCAATACTTGTTGGAATATGATTAATTGGTGGATAGTAAAGACTGCAATATTAAGTTCAATTTATATTTATTTAAAACTTATGGATAAAATGGTAATACGCACGGATGAAATAATAATGGTTAAGAAAGTATACGTTAACGGTGTGAATGGAGTACAGAGTTATGGGAGATCGAGGAAAACTTGTTATGATCAGATTAATCAAATTTTAAAAAAGACGGCCACGTGAGAAGCCACGAATCGACGTTCGAGTATGACTCGGTGTATGAATGTCGAGGAATCTAGATACGTGTGTCAGAATCCAGTAAACGGCGTGATGGTTTGTTGTTGTTGTTAAGAATATTAAAATCAATTGACAAAAAAGTTTTTTAATTAAAGTTGCGAAAGTAGGCTAGTAGATTTTATTTAAATTTCAAAAACTTAACCGCTATGTATAGGTATGCATAGTTAAATATTTACTTAAACAAATAGATATGTGATTGGTGTAAGCAACCAGTTGTTAAAACAAAATATAAAAATTAGAATTTTTTTTTTACGAGTGACAATAGCGACTACACTATATAAAAAAAAATTCATTACGTTTAAATGAATCTGATTTTTTTTGTTTGTGATTCAAATAATTTATTAAATACGTTTTTGGAAATCCGCGAAAAAATTATATGATTATAACGGCTTTAGTTCATAAAATATTTTAATGACCATATCTGATTCTAGGGTGTTTCGGAAAGTAAAGCACACCAATCAAAATATAAAAAAGCACACCAATCAAAATATTTTCCATCGTTAGCCACTACTTTTCCCATCTTTCTGGCAATAGTTGAATCCATCTTCGAAAAAACGCCTCGTCTTTTGGGGTAATCCAGGCATTGACCTAAATTTTGACATCTGCATATAAATGGAAATGCTGCCCTTCTAAGGCATGCGTCATGGATCTGAACAGGTGGTAGCCCGATGGTGCCACGTCTGGTGAATAAGGCGGGTGCGGTATAATCTCCCAACCCTCATATAGTAGGTAGTTTTTGACCGCGATTGCGATACTCACGTTATGCGTTGTCGTGTCAAAAAGTCAGCTTACTGTGCCTGTTGCCTTATTCCGGTCGTTTTTCAGCCAGTGCTTGCTTTAATCGCATTAGTTATTGTCGGTAGACTTCCCCCGAGACCGTTTAATCCAGTTTGAGGAGTTAATTTTTCAGTCAAACTTCTTCGGTCTTCCAGGGTGATCTTTGCCGTCAACGCTAAATCACCAGCTTTGAAGCCTTTATACCATTCTCTGCTTGATTTATATGATGCGGCATGATCGCCATAAACTTCCACAAGCATTTTTTGCACCATAGCGGTACTCTTCTTCCAATAAAATCAGAACAGCAGAACATCCCGCAAATGCTTCTTATTTACCACGAAAGTCGACATTTTAAGGAGCGATAACACAAGTGTTGTGAGAATGTCAAACATTTTCGTACTGAACTTAGTTGATGGATGCTCAGGCTTACTAAAAAAAATACAGCCAGATTTGAAGGCTTGAAGCAGCAGGAGCCCTCTCTTGTAAAGCGGCCAGAACTTTCCGAAACACCTAATAAATAAAACTATAAACTATGACAAATAAGTTATTTTTTTTATTTGAAAATAAATATTCCAAACTACATATGTGATTTGATCTAAGTAAATATGTTTAAAATACATATTTTGTTTAAAAAAAAAACTTATGTATTTCCCTTTCATTATTCTATGCTAGTAGTTATTTTTCATATTGCACTGTATAATATTTTGAGCACAGCATATTTCACTGAATTTATTTAGACGCATTCACGCAAAGTTCCAATTTCCTCCACGTTTTCTATGTGGCGTCAGGGAAGGCATTTTCTTTAGTCCGAATGATTTAGTTGCAAGATTTTGCCTCTAGTAGACTGAATACAGTGCTGTAGTGGTGATGGCTTGAGATTTCGGTCATTTGTTTTCAGGAGTTTAAAGAAATGACCTTAGAATAGTTAAATTAACGGAGCAGCTGTTGGTGATTTTGTACTAACAAACATAGTTTTATATCCCCTTTTATATATATCAAACATGAGTACAAGTCTTGTACTTCAATATTAGATATACCATCATCATCACGCAATTATATTAATATTTTTATCACTTGTTGAAAAATTGGAATGTACGTAATATTGAAAATTTATTTTATATTGTAATTTATATGTATTATATTTATATATTTTATTATATGCAAATTATTTAATATACGAATTTTAATACATTAACAAATTGTGACATTTACATGCTATGGTACATGTCACAATGTACCCCAAAGGACAAAGCACCCTAACAATACAATATCACGACTAATACTCCAGAGAACTTCGTTTTGTTTGTTGAATAAAATGAAAATTTGAGGCGCAAACCAAATATTAAAATTAATTAGTTTCTTACGCAGAGTTTCCAAAATCTCGACATTGTTTTGACCTAGATACATATTTAAATTTGCCTTTGTAATTAATACCAGTTTTAAATTTAGTCATATTAAAGAATGTAATAAATTTTGTTAAAATAAATATTTGTATTTCTTATTGTCAAAAAATATTTTTTCTAAAACGAATAAAATAATCTATTCCAGTTTATTCCTAAATAAAATGATTATTTAATACTTGAAAGTACAAATGAAACTTTGGATTAACATATAAATATGAAAGTTAAAAAAAAATATATTATAATAGAAATAACTATGAAATAATTTTTAAAAAGATAATCAAATGATTTTACTGAGATCTCTTGATGGAAGTTCATTTTAAATAATTAAATAAAACGATGTTTTTCAACTACTTACACTTTTGTCTTTATTTCGACAGCGAGCCTGGCGAAACCGGTCGCTGTCGAAATAAAGACAAAAGTGGCAGTAGTTAAAAAACGTCGTTTTATTTAACTATAAGTTAAAAAAAAATTGATAGTAAATAAATCGTATAAGCCGAAATATTCTTAAATCTTGATTTTGTTTACGATTTGATTAAAATTTTTGCAAATTAATAAATTATTAGTGACTAAAAATATTTGATAATTTTATTGAACATTTAAAACCAGGTTCGTTATATTTCCATTGAAGGAAGAGAAAAAAAACTAATTTATGACATTTGTTACCTTTCAGAAAAAACCCGACTGGTCCAAGGGCAAGCCCGGAGATGCACAGAAGGTAAAAGAGGAGGAAGTGGAAGCATGAACATGATTGCCGACACCCCCTTCAACCCTTCCCGAAACACATTCCACCCAAGTGTTTCACCTCTATTTATATATCACCAAACAAACTATTACATTTCAATACACTATTTTGTAAAATTGATCCATCTCTCTACATTGTTTCGCATACCTATTTATGAATGAACAAAGTGTTATTGAATATATTTTGATTTCCCTATGTATTACTTTTGTGTAACTGTTTATATAAAATATTTGTTAATTTATGTACCTCTTTTAATTTATGTTCACCACACTTCACTGACAAGTAACATAAATACATAATTTGATTTTTTAAAACAAATCATCGAATTTGATTAGAAAATTTAAAATAAATATTTATAATTTTCTTTACAACAATAAAACATCATTTATAAAAAAAAAATATCAAACACCGAATTTTATTTCACGCATTTCCAAATTCATTTTCACCATACATCACGAGATATCTGCATCAAAAGGTTATCCAGCATGGGTTGTTATTAGTACATCCTTTTTACTTGTGGCACTTTATCGTATACATCTTAAGCGTGTTACCTTCTTTTTGTGTATTGTTTCCAAATGCATAAAGACACAAAAAATGAGTTTGAATGTTATTAAATGAGAAATAAAAAGGTAAGTATTACATAAACAGGAAAATTTTGTAGTTATTTTTATTTAGAAATTTTATCATGAGATCTTTTCGTACGTAACAACTACCAAATCGCATTCCAACAATGTTTTCTACAGACGTAAGAGGAATAGCCATTAGAGCTGAACCTCTGTAAGCCAAAAGATCCAAGTCCAAGTCCAAGTCCAAGTATAGCTTTCAAATAAGCAATTATTTTACTGTTATCTGTATTTGGGGGATTTTTTATAACATCGAAGTGTAGGTATTTTGTTAATCTAAATTGTATAACTATATCTACAATTGAGAGACATAAAATCTTAAGCGATTTGTTCATAACGTTATGCTGTTCAGTATTCAGTATATTCAGTAGAGCAGAGGTTCTCAATCTTTTTCGGTTTACGGCTCCCTTAAAACATCAGATTTTCCCGCAACTCGCATAATACATTTTTTTTTTCAAATTTCAAATTCTTGGAATTTTGTCAGCATACACGATTGTTGGCGCAAAAAATTCGAGAATTGGGAATTCCAACAAATTTGCCGAATTCTTCTTCTTCTTCTTATAGACCTGTGGTCTGTTCCTGAAATCAGGCTGGCCTCTCTTGGGAGGTTGACTCCCAACTATCTCTCCATCTCTTCGGTGGTCTTCCGAGAGGATGGAAGCCGGCAGAAATTTGATGCGCGACAGCGTGTGGGATTCTTGTGGGATCCATCCTCTGCATTCCAGTATCTTCTGCGTTGTCTGCCCCATCTCACGACATCCTCCACCTTGCTGATCTCTCGGATAGCCGTGTTCCTCACCCTGTCTCGAATAGTCCTTCCTGCTATCATCCTCAGCGTCCTCATCTCTGCCACCCGTACTTTAGCCTTCGTTCTTGTGGTATTCGTTCTGGTCTCAATGGTATATGTCAGTATAGGCCTTACGCAGGTTTTAAATATTCTTGCCTTACTGTCAGTTCTCATATACTTTTTCCATATTATATCCTTGAGACCACCTGATTTGCCGAATTGTTTAATTGAATATTTCGCGGCGCCCTTATGATGGCACCGCGGCTCCCCAGAGCGCCTTTGGGAATCACTGCAGTAGAGTATTCAGTATAGCATGAAGTAACCATCATAACTCATTTCGGTTAAAAATCCCTTTATACTTTATGACTCTCAGGTACAGATATGAATTTTCGCTCTGTTTATTATTTAAGGTATTTTAACTGTTGAAAAAATAGAATCCTTATAGTGAATTTTATAGTAATAGTCATTTTGAAGTATTCATATAAATTTCAACGAATAACATTTTGGATCCCAACATTATTTCCTGTGTTAAATGTACATTAAAATAAGAAGGAAATCAAATTCTAATGATAATGTATTCATTACGATGAATTTCACCCTTAAACATGATCAACAGAAATAAAACTGTCAATTTATGAACATGTGAGGCGATTTCACTTACGAAAGTATTTCAGATATTGAAGAAAAATTGTAAATCCCACATTAGAAAACTGGTATATTCTTCTACAGTCTATTCTAACCTCCTCTCGTACTTTTCATTCTGTTCTACCTTGGGCGATCTGCGTTTGATGCCGTCATGCCAACGCAACTGTGGGCGTCCAATTCCACGCTCTATCGTCTTCGGGCGTCAGCACAGCAATCGCTTTGTTCACTTTTCATCTGGGTCGTGGACGACAGGTCCCTCCCATGGCCACTTAAGAACTGCGGACACCTCGATGACGTTGCAAACCTTTGTTCTGACTCATTTGTTCTAATTTTTTACTCATTTCCGCAGGCTGATACTCCATATGGCATTGTTCAAAACTCTGTGTGAATTTTAGCTTGTTGGTACTTTATGTTACATTATGACTGTTTCAATATCACAAGTGAATACCGGCAAAATACGGGTGTTGAGTACACTTCTTTTTCAGTTTAGTCCGACTCCTTTATTCAGGTCTGCTTTCTGGTTCTCTCGCTCAAGTTCTATTTTGTATCTCAAATAAATGTATTCACTCACAGCTTTTATGTTGACATTGTCCATAATGATTTATAGTGGCTGTGAACCATCCGCTTGGTTTTAGCGAGGTTCATTTTTATGCTAATCTTTTTAGTGGCTTCTTTCAACTCATTAAGCATTTTGACATTTGTATTGGGTCATTACTGATAACAATAATGTAGACTGCATTCGCAAGTGGTTAAGACATGTGCCATATATGATAATGTCTTTGGAGGCATATAAGCATCAAATGCTTACGAAAAGGTAAGAATATTCAAACATATTTTTGTAAAATAACTGCATGGTTTTATTCCAATATCCATCCATTAACAATATATTATTAGAATTTATCAATAACATTGGTTAAAAAATATTAAAACTTAATAATAATAATTAAATTTCAAACTAATATTGTTTTGTATAAGCCTAAAATAATTATTTTAAGTTATAAATAAATTTGTAAAATATTTTACAAAAAACTTGAAAGAACTTTAATAAAGAATTAACAAGATTGAAGAGTTCTGTTTGGAGCTTCAGCTGCTTAAAATAAATGTAATATTTAATAGCTATAAATGCTTTTGGCTAAAAATAATTCACTGTTTGAAAAAGTTCCTCAATATTCGTACATATTAAAAATATTTTAAAGTATTGTATTTTTTGTACTGCAATTGAAAAATTTATCAGTATTTACAAAAGTAATAAGCTTAAGTTTAATTTTAACTTTATAATCTTTAATTAGAAAATAATCTAATCATGATATAAAAATGAAGAAAGACATTGACATAGCTATGTCATATATTTATAATTGTTTGGTGTAGGTTCAATAAATATTATATATACAGAAATGTAGAAATTTATTCTGCATAATTTACGAGTATATACACAATTGCAAGGATTTGGCGTCAAATACTACAAGTATTGATATATTCCAGTCATAAAATCTGGAAATAGAATAACGCAAAAACAACGAAAAACAAAATCTCTTTCCTATACGATGTTTTGTTTTATTTAGATTTTTTCATTTGATTATATGCACAATTTTACCGTGAAAAGCAAGAATTTACAACATGAAGTTGATGTAATTTAATTATAATACAACGCACAATACTCAATAGGAGCTTTCTAAAAAATCTACGCTTTCCAACGTGGCCAAATTTCTGGTTATAACTTTGTTTATCGAATGCCGGCGCCAGCAAAAATAGATACTAATGGTATAACAGTCAGCTTGAATGAAATTCATTCTGGAGTGTAAAACTCACTTTTTAATTGATTGATTATAATTTTGATTAAGAGATATTCTATTATATGTTATCTATGTAATGTGGCATATCAGAATATCAATATAAATATATTTTATTAAATTAATTCAATAATTTAAAATAAAAGGCAAAGTTATGGCTATAGGAACGATAGACTCAACAAATGACGACCGAGTTGTAAAATCTTTGACCGCCATACCGAAGGTCCCGGGTTCGATTCCCGGCGACGGGAGTATGATTGTCACACTGTCTTTGGTGTAGAATTCACAATCAGATGGCGATAGATTAGCTACCTATCACATGTCATAATTTGACTCGCGCTGTAACGACGTACAGAGCGATTAAATCAAATTAAATATTAAACGGATTGCGACGAAATGTTTCTGTTTATTATATTTTCTGCGTATAAATGCATTTTTAAAAATAATTCTTAGTTTGACAGGAAAATAGGTCTTTTATCGTTAGAGGCGTTATAGTCTATATAGGTGTGGACTAATTTTATTTGATGTGAGTGTTTGAATGTGTGCAATGTAAGTCACCAAGAGATGGTGATAGAATCGGTTGACAGCTGGCAATCGTCAGTAGATAGTCATGAAATCAATGCACGTGTATTCAACCAAAACTTTAAATCATAAATGGTTGATGGATGTATTCCATTGAATGGTATAAATTAAGTAATATAGAAAAATTGTTTTTGTTAAATTCATATATTCTGACAAAGCGTAGTCGGGTCCGCTAGTTATATACTCGTATAATGTATATATTATAATTGTGTAAAGAGAAATCACGCAGGCAGATTAAAAAATATATATGTAGGAACATTTTCAAACATTGAATTTAAGTAACAAGATAATTAATCAAGAAATTATAATATTGATATTAACTGTGGTATAGGAAGGCGACGCTGGGGCCGAGGGCGCGCCGCCTGGCGATGGGGCACCCCCTGCGGATGGAGCGCCCCCTGCAGAAGGCGCACCTCCCGCGGAAGGAGCACCACCTGCGGATGGAGCGCCCCCTGCAGAAGGAGCACCACCTGCTGAAGGCGCGCCCCCAGCGGAAGGAGCCCCTCCCGCGGAAGGAGCGCCCCCTGCAGAAGGCGCACCTCCGGCGGAAGGAGCGCCTGCCGCCCCGCCAGCAGAGGGCGCACCAGCAGCAGCTCCTGCGGAGGGGGCGCCTGCTGCCCCTCCCGCGGAAGGAGCTCCTGCCGCAGCTCCTGCCGCAGCTCCTGCCGCAGCTCCAGCCGAAGGAGCTCCCGCTCCTGCCGCAGACCCTGCAGCAGCGCCCGCAGCACCAGCAGCCCCCGCCGAAGGTAATGATATCTAGACATTAAGTACTAAAATCGACGATATTCATGGCAGAGTGGCAACAGCTATGACTGCTACACCAAAGGTCCGGGGTTTCGAATCCTGTGGATAACAGTGTAAAATACACATTCTTTTGTCTGGTATAGAAATCACGTTACAAATAAATGGTAATAGATTTGCTGCCTATCACATGTCATGAGATTCAATTATGTCATAAGAATCAATACCCTTTACATCGATTTGGCTCACAACAAAATTATAATACTAAAACGAAATAAAAATGGAAATTATTGATAATGTATTGGGTTTTTCAAGATAAACCTTATGTTTTTAAGCTATTTGAGAAAATTTAAAGTTTTTTTTCTATTGCACGTAATGTTATTTTTTACAGATTATTTCTTACGAATTTTCCTAAAAATACACTATTTTATGTTTATGGCCGAGTGGTAAGTGCATTGACTGCCACCCCGAAGGTTTCGGGTTCGATTCCCGGCGAGGGCAGTGTGAATGTCACACTGTCTTTGGTCTGGTGTAGAATTCACGTGACAATAAAATGGCGATAGATTAGCTACCTATCACATGTCTATAATAATACCCTTTACATCGATTTGGCTCATGCTGTCAAGATGTTAAGAGCGATTCAACAATTTAAAAAATAAAAATAAAATCTGTTTATTAGTGATTTTAGAAAAAATACATATTTTTATATGCTTAATCCCGGATACTTGGGCTCGATGATTCTTTATACGACTGAGTTATCCATTCACATGTTTATTATATAAATACTATTTTAAATACAGTATTTTTTTTTATGTTATTTTTTCTACTATTCTAAAAAAAAAATAAACTATTATAAATAGAACAATTTAGGTACCTTACTCAATTTCAGAAAGAACTTAAAAATGATATCAAAGAAATTATTTAAATTGACATAGGAACAAATACACATAAATATTTAAAAAAAATCACGAAAATTTGACATTTGATATATTATTGTAACACCTGATGATGTCAGCATTGGTTGATGAAACAGCGGTCGCGTAAAATTAATTAAAATTGTGATACAAAAAACAGTTTATTCATTAACAGTTTTAAAATGTTAAGGTATCATAGTGTTTCGGCCAAAACAATGCACTATTTTATTCTAAAACATATAAAACTTAGCTTAAGGTTTGTAGGAGCGTTTAAGTATCAACGAACAACATCAAAACTAATTGTATACCGTAATTGGGTTCAAATAACCTGTAGGAAACAACAGTTGTTTTGTCTATTGATAGAATTTGTTTTGTAGAGAAAAAAATTATCACAAATTTAATTTCAGGTGCTGCTCCTGCGCCCGCTCCCGCTGCAGAAGCACCACCAGCGGCCCCCGCGGAAGGTAAATTTATTAATACTTTACTTTTTTACAAACACTATATGTGTAAATAAAGTACTCGGTGGTAAGTAATGCACATCGGACTCGAGAAATAGACTGTCGGTTTTAATCGGTCAACTTCGATTTTGTAGAAAGTCGTCTGACAGGTTTATTTATTTTAGATTCGTGCTTCACTTCATCCCCTTTTTATAAATATTTAACTTTCTTTGTTCTTGTATTTAACTGTCCTTATTGCCTCTGATAATTAAAAAAAATATGATAATAATTACCCTACAACCATTTCTAGATTAAAAATTGTCATCCAATAAATTGGCAGTGGCAAAACATACAATGTCATTAAAAATATTTTTTATAAATGAATTTGGAAACTAATATTTTTACGTGATCCTTGTTAAATTATATGGATCATTTACAAATTTCTACACTATATGCGAAATATAGGTTAAATCATAGGTTCCCAAACTTTTCTAGTCTACCACTATCTTTAGTTTTGTTTTTCGGGTGCCATGTCAGGTCACCCTAACGTTGGCGATCACTGCAGTGAAAGCATCTCTGTCCTGCGCTACTTGGAACAGATTCTCAACTCTTTCCAAGAAAAAATATCTAACGCCCCCTATCCCATAATAGTCATACCAAATATTAAAGTATGGTTAAACATGATCTATATCTATTGATAATCATAAAGTTAGTAAAATAGATAGTTTGGTTTATAATAAAAGTAGTAATTTAAAAGTATTAATTTATTATAAATTGAAATACACTTAATTGCTTCAACACCCTCGATTTACCACTGGATCCGCTACTCCCCCCATGAAAAGCTCCAGCATCCACTGGGAGGCGATACCGTCCCAGTTGAGAACCTATACGCTAATAGAACACTTGAAAACAACCGATAAAATGCTACGGAACAAGTGTTTAGAATGACAGAGACGACGTTTTTGAAAACCAAAGTTAACTGATTATGGTCGACAATCTCTTTCTAAAGCCCGATGTGTATGGATTTTCATATGATTTACTTACTTATACCGATATTGTTTATTGCTTAAAATAGGCTTCCCCCTAATTTCTTTCCACACTTCTATCATGCGCCTTCTACCATATATGTAGTCACCAGCAATTCTCCTTATATCATCAGACCGTTGTGTGGGAGGTTTCACTCTGCTTCCTTTATCTTCACAAGGTTTCCATTTTATTACCCTTCAGTCTATCTTTGGTCTTCCAAGGATTGATTTTTATCTCAATAGAGACGAAGATATAAATTGTATTTTGGAAACAGAATATGGTGGTCGAGGCGTTTACAGGACTTATGACCTGTCTTTGGTTGAGTTAAGCGATCGTTTTATGTTAACAACATTCCCCATAACTACCTTCTTACGACCACCACGTCTGACAAATTTTTGGAAGTTGTATATATGCTACTATGTTACACTTTTGGTCTTCCAGTTTGGAAAAAGACTGAGCTTAGCCATCTTCTCGACAATATCCTTTACTCTCGACCTTTTACGTATTTCAGTGTTTCTTATCCTGTCTGAGTTTAATACGAGTATGTAGCATGGCTCTTTTATGTCTTATCTGTGAAACTCAGAGCTTTCCTATAGTCGTTTTGGTGGGTGTAAAATGTAAAGGTCATTTTGGTATTACCTAAATTCAAGATGGAGTTAAAAAGTTAAAAAACAGTTAAAAAGTAGTTAAAAAACATCGTTTTATTTAATTATTAGTTTAAAAACATCGTTTTATCTAACAGTAGTTAAAAAACATCGTTTTATTTAATTATTATTCAAGATGGAGTGTTTTAATTCGTTACGTCACAACAAACCTATCACGTACTATCGGTAAATATGTTATTACATTTTATAGCTCCCGCTCCTGCGCCCGCCCCCACGCCGGAAGCCGCCCCCGCCCCCCCAGTCGAAGGTAATTAAACATTTAATGTACAAATTCAACTAAGTTTATATCTATTAACATAATTTATCTATGGTTATCATAATAAATGCTATGAATCTTTTCTTGAATAATGATATAAAAATCAGTATTAAACAAGTAAATATTCATGAATACGTTAATTTTCTAGAAGTTTTAATATATATTAAAGAAGTGACATTTTTTACCTTGTATTTGATAATATTATTGCGAGGCAAAACACGTTTCTCTCATAAAAATTAATAAAATGATTATAAAACGGACGCTTTCATCAATATTAAATTATTAATATTTGTATTTTTAGATTGTTCATTGAAATGCCTAAAATTGCATTGAAGCCACATTGAAAAAAAAATTAACTAGCTTACCATCATATTGTCTCCCTAAACGGGGAGGGAGAAAGAATGGAAGGCTCTCTCGTTTCCTTCATAATATTATTGTTAAGGATGAAAGTAGAATAAATGCAGTAAAAGTGAGATCTCTTAAACGAATATGTGTAGAAAATCTGTGTATGATAGAGTGTTGAATGAAAATGTAAGAAGTGAATGCGGTGCGAATTATGGTGCTAAGCACAAAATAATGAAAGGATCATTAAGATGAATGAATGAAGAAAAGTGGTAAAAAAAATATATGTTAACGAAGTAAATGGAACTAGAAATAGAGGTAGACCGAGGGAAACGTGACACGATCAAATAAATCAAATATTGAATGTCGGCCACGTGATGAGTCAGAGAAATCGACGCGCGTGCATAACACGATGTATGAATGTTGAGGAAGCGAATGTCAGGAAAGAAAAGTGTGTCAGTCCATTCTTTCTGCCTACCCCTTCGGGAAGACGGCGTGTAAGTTAGTTAGTTAGTTCTTTCAAATCAAATCAAATCAAATCAGTTTATTTTCTCAAAAGACATTACAAGCATTTTTTAAAGTTTAAGGCATCTATTGAGAACAGGTAAAACATAATAAATATATAATACCAGGAACGCATGAGAGATGGTTCGACATTAGGAATACAAGATACTCTCCAAAGTTAAGAGTATTTGTCTTCTGAACGCACTTTCACGAATATGAAAGACATCGATCTCCGAAGCGATCATGTTCAGCAGTTTGATTGCACTCCCCACCGGCATCACCAGAGGCAGGTTGGATCTGCATCTGGGAGATAAAACAGTCTGTGCTGACGCTGTCGAAAATAGCCATCCGGAACATAAAGATGGATAGCCTCCAAGATGACGGAATTCTCAAAGAATCCCCTGATAAGTCTGAAGAAATGCTCGTACTCACGAGTAATGGGCATTAATATTATTATTTTTATAACCATGAAATTTCAATTAACAACAATTAATATTTTTGAGAATTTTACATTTCATCTGCAGAAAAAGAGGATAAATATTTGTATTTTTGTTTTAGCTCCAGCATGATTCCCCAGATGACCCAAGTGACGACGCCAACAACTACATTATTATGTTTCTCGGCTTCCTCTATATTCCGGAGTTACTTTACAAAAGAGACTATGACACGCAGCGCTTTGTTTATGTTTATACGCAATATTAACTTATTTTAATTATTTTTACTACTGATATACAGCTGAAATGACAAGTTGTAATTTATGAAACAATAAATTCTAAAAAAGCAATTTATTAACAATGTTTGTTTTATTCACCTTTTATCAGGTAAAAGAAATGAAATCAGTTATTTCATCAATAGACATTACAAAACTAAGGTTTAAGGCATCTATTGAGGACAGGTAAAATAAAATATTGTATATAGTATACTACCAGAAACGCACGAGAGATGGTTCGACATTAGGAAGACAAGATACTCTCCAAAATCAAGAGTATTTGCCTTCTGAACGCACTTTCACTTATATGAAAGACGTCTATCTCCGAGGAGACCGCGTTCCGAAGATTCATTGCTCTTCCCACCTGTGTCACCAGAGGCAGGTTGGTTCTGGCGGCCAATGTAGTCAGCCGCACTATAGGAGTTAAAGAAGAAGATAAAATAACCGGATAGATTCAATTAACCTTTTATTATTATGTACCTGGTAATTATATGGCCAGACCCAGAGGGTCAGCAATTTAATCAATTGCAATTTCAAAATCAAAAGCTTATAATATGGTATTATCCCAATTTATAATAATATCACGTACAATTTATTAGTAAGGAACTTAAGTAAAAAGATTTATAATATAATTCAAATATGAACTGCATATGTAGTGTGCCGTAGTTTGAAAAAAAAATTGAGGTCAAATGTAGTCAGCCGCACAATAGGGGTTAAAGAGGAAGATAAAAAGTTCACTAATAAAAACAGTACTTACTTTTAACAACATTTTGAATGTATACAAATACTTGTAGACGAACAACTGGATTTCACCCATTGCGGGCTATCAATTCAAGAATCAATTGTATCTCAATAGAGACGAAGATGCAAATTGGAAATAGAATAAAATTATAGCATATAGATTGGAGTGACATCTCCAGGCTTTCACATTGCGTTAAAACGATCTTCTGCTTAATGTTTAAAAAAAATACAATCTTCGTAGATGGCGTTAGTGTGTAGATTGCAAAAACTACCAAGGGTGGTCTTACAGATTAACATATATACAACTTCCAAAAATTTGTCAGACATGGTGGTCATAAGAAAATAGGTGGAATGGGGAGTGTTGTATTACATAAAGTAAACACCTCGATCAACCATATTCTGTTTCCAATTTGCATCTTCGTCTCTATTGAGATACTTACAATTGATTCTAGTACTTACTTTATTATTATTTTTTAAGCAATTAAGTAACCTTAGACGGCCACCTTAAACTTGACTACCTTAAAGCTACCACCCACATGGAAGGTTCCAGCGACCATTGGGGGGCGGTACCGCCACCGTTAGAAACCTATGGTATATAATCTCCCTTGTTAATATGATCTCCCTCTAAGAGGAGAGTTAGATTTTGGAAACTACTGATGAATGCGTTATATTATTTTTATATATAGGCATGTATTATATAATAATGGTAATGTAAATTTTTTCTTGCATACATTGCCATCAGGTCTAAAATGTATGCTTTCCTATGAAAGAGGTCCTTTTATAACATCTTGAATGCGTGAATATCGAGGGAATGCCGCTGTCACATCGTAATAAGAATATTTATGCGTTCGACATATAATAAAAATATGTAGCATATTGAACACACTTTTCTACCCTTCTTCGGGTTCCCCAGAGAAAAAATGAGGGCGTGTGCGTAGGTACTGATTGAATTATAGAATGTTGTTTTCATTCTGTATCCGTAGGAGGTAAATATATATAAAAATAAGTCTGTAACTAGAAGTATCAAATGTGAATCGCATAAAAAAGTAATCCACAGAATTAATGTATTCATATATGAACTAAATTGCAATAGAAAATACTTGTAACACAGAAAGTGGCCGCTTAGGTAAATACTTGTGAGAAAAAAATATTGTCTCTGTTTTCCCGCGCCTGTCAAGTTTTCACTATCAGCCGCTAGATGGCGCTAGTGGCATGGCGACGTGTACTCGTTCCCGCCTCTTTCGATTGCGCGCCAAACTCGTCGTGTTTCCCTTTTTGAAATGTTTTGATATTCAGTTTGTCGAAACGAATCGACCGGTCGGTAGTGTTCGCGCCGCTCGCCCCTGGTTTGACATTTCGCGTGTTTGTTTTGAAGAAAATAATAAACAAAACAAGACCGCGTTCTGTTACAAATTTTGAATTTGTTGACAGATTTAAAACGTTGAAATAAACATTTCTTACGCTTTTTCAGCGGAGTGTAAAATACAGTTTTCAGTTGACGGAATTGTGAACATTTGCTGGGTTTTGTGAATATAGTGAACAGTTTTGTTATAGTTTTAAATCATGTTCTTTAGAATAAATTAGTTTTCGCATTGGGCTGGAAAGGAATGCTATAGTTTTAGTCCAAACAGGTATGTAAATAAATATCTAATAGAGATTTGTTATCTTAAATGTTCTATGTGCTCAAGTACACGTAAATGATTAAAATCAAATATTTTTTCAATTTAAATATAAAGTAACCTAAATATAATACACAGATTTGATTATGGTATTCGTAGTATTGTTGGCGAAAATTTAGAAGCTGAGATCATAATAATTGTTATCGAAACAGATGTTCAAATAAAAAAATTATATTCTAAAACAAAACAAAGATTTCAGACTTAATGTAAACTAAAAACATTCTCTGGGAGTTTTTAGTTTTAAATAAATACAATAGAAATCATCTGTTTCGCATTTCAAAGGCATTATCAAAATGTTTGATAATGCCTTAAAGGCGAAACTTGTAATTTTCATAAAATGTAATAAAAACTAGATATCTCGATTCGTATTAATTATTAAGTATGGAGTTTTGCATCATTGTTCAAGAAACATTTTCTTACCAAATAAACACATGATCTATAAACATAATATGTTTATATAAACATAATATATTATATTACAATATTGTTATTTTAATTTGATGTGTTTTAAATATTACCTAATTGATATTTCTCATCTTTAAAAATGCAAGTCAATTTTAAGTAGAATTTAAAAGAGATGTGTTTTACTATTATTTGTAAATTAGAGATTATTACAGGTAGATATGTTAAAGAATG
>JAHDVF020000189.1:47500-103822 GCA_022606425.2 Lepidostoma basale
CGAACGCAGTGATCCTTTAATAAATTTGTTGAATACTTTTTTTCCACTCTACATCCGTTCCTTATATTAGTAAGCATTTGAAATTCGGTTATGAATCATTATACTACATATTCGTATAAGGGATCTCTTAGATACAAACTTTTCAAACAGCGATAAGAGACAAAACATAGGTACATATTAACGAGTTATATTATAAAATGGAATGGAATTTAAATATACGAGTATCTTCATTATATTACAATATATAATATAATATAATATAATATCCAAGTGATACATTTTCCCTGACAACTGCTTCTCTAGAGATTATGCTTTGTGATTTAATTTTCAAAAATTTTCTCTTCAGCTGACAAAATCCTTCATTAACTTCTCCACATATCTGTAATCTTGGGGTAGTAATAACGCGGTCCCTGGACACTATTAACTCAGTGGCGTGGCTGTACACATTGGTATTCTTTGACTTTATGCGTTTTTTAAATGTCTAAAAAATAAACCAAACAGATAATAACTCAAAGGCATTAAAGTTTTATTTTAATTTACTCATATATTAGACAAATTACACAATACTAAAACCGACGTTTTTTGATATTTAAAAATGTCGTATTTAATAATATATCTTCTTCTTCTTCTTCTTCCTCAGCCTATTCCCGTCCACCCCTGGACAAAGGCCTCCTCCATTTGCTTCCATGTCATTCTGTCCTGGGTAGACTGCATCCAGGTTATTCCGACGTGTCTGTTTAGATGATCCTTCCACCGTAGTTGCGGTCGCCCTGCACTTCTCTTCGCCGTCCACGGTCTCCAAGTCAGCAGTCTTCTTGTCCACTTTTCATCTGAGCTTCTGGCTACGTGACCTGCCCATTGCCATTTTAGAGTCGCCACCCGGTGGATGATGTCAGTGACCTTTGTTTTTTCTCTCACCGTATCGTTTCTGACTCTGTCCTTAGGCTTATTCCTAACATGGCTCTTTCCATGGCTCTTTGGGTCACTCGTAGTTTCTCGGCACTTTGTTTGGACAATGTAACAGTTTCAAGACCATAAGTACCAACTGGCATAACGCAGACTTCATAGACTTTTCGTTTCAGGTTGATCGGTATTTTTCGGTTTTTAAGGATGTAACTCATGTTTCTGAAAGCTGCCAGCTTAGCCCAATTCTTCTTTATAGCTCTGGGGTTCGGTTATCTCAGCCCAATCGAATATTGTGTCCCAGGTTTATATATTCTTTTATACCTGGTATATATGTTCTCTGAAAAAAAAAAAAGGAAATAAAACGTATATTTTCTATTAGTTTTATTATATTTAATGGGAATGACGTGCTTCGTTTTATTAAGACATTATCAAATATATGATGTTGTCTTAGCAAGACTAAACATGTCATTCCCATAAACTATAATAATTTTTTGAGGAAACCGACGTTTTCATTCGTATGAAATATTTATTTCATATAGTGCGGCTGGGTACATTAGCAGTGCTAAAATTGTTGAACCGTGGCAGACTACATATGCAACTCAAATTTGAAAGTATCTTATAGAGTTTTTTTTTTACTTTAATTTCTCATCTTCTTCTGCTTTATTTAGGACTGTGTCCTATTATTGCTCGGAGCCTGTTCCTGGGATGTAGATGTCCAACTGTCTTGCCATCTTCCTGATGATACTTTATTTGCCGCTATATTTATCACTCTTTCAGAACTTGCTCTTTCCACATGATATATCCAGTAGCGTCTTCTCAATCTTCTCCATCGCACGACATCTTCCACATTGCTTCCATTGCTTCCATCATATTATTTCAGAATTTCTCACTCTGTCTTTGTGGTTATTAGAAGACTTTTTGTTCTGATGGTGTCAGCTCTCGTTTTTATACTGTTGTTTACTTCAGTTTCTTACAACTTAATTGTAAGTAAAAATACAATTAACTGGGATTCTAGTCAGCTGCAGTTCAAGATCATTTTTTCTACTGCAAATGGAGGTTAATATGAAGTATTACATCATTGTTCAAGAAACCATAAATAAATGAAAGACTCTGTATTAGTATCACAAAACCGGTAACAAAGTAAATGTAGAAGACACCTTCGTAGTAAACACCTTCGTGGCCGAATGGTAAGTGGCGATAGATTAGCTACCTATCACATGTCACGAGAATCACTAACTAACTAACTAACTAACCATCACGCCGTCTCCCCGAAAGGGTAGGCAGAAATAATGGACTGTCACACTTTTACTGATGCGGCACTCCATCATTCTCTTTTCGCTCCGCGGGAGACGCTATGATATCTATAATAAATACCCTTTACATCGATTTGGCTCATGCTGTCATGATGTAAAGAGCGATTAAACAAAATAATAATAATAATAATAATAATAATAATAATGATGATGATGATGATGATGATGATGATGATGATGCTGCTGCTACTGCTAATAATAATAATAATAAATAATAGTTGAATAAAAAACAAACTTTTTAGATTCACTTCTTAAAATGTCTCTACGCCAATGCGTAGAGACATTTATCGCCCTCCGTATCAAAGGATCACTTGGATTTTGCTGCTAGGGGATGAGAGACGCGAAGGAATTTTCCGCCTAATCCAACAAATGGGAAATCCGCAAGATTATTTAATTTAGCGTAAATGAATCTGGTCGTACCCTGAATAATAAACGATCAATTAATCGCGTCCCGCGGATTGTGCCAACGCCGGTACCTAGGACCGGGTCCCAGGTGGAATCGCATCATTCTGCTGTCTAATAAATTACTCAAATTCCTAATTGTTGCGCTAAGCATTTAAAATTAACCGTTAATGAGGTTTAGCAGTCCTGACCGTCAATTAACTGCGATATGCTACTCCATAGATTTAGCATTTAGTTATTCTGAATCATATATGTCAAAGTGGAAATGGTATTAACACATTATGTGCGGGTAGATTTGTGTGCTTGTTAACACACGTAGCTTCAAATTGAAGTATAATTATAGCTTATTTATTGTTTCTTGAACAATGATGTAAAACTCCATATTAAATGTGCTATAAAATATTATATAAGACAAATAATTTTAAGTTTTACACTTTAGGATATGTCGCACGCTTAATAATAAACTGACCGATTATGGTTTAGGTCATAATTGAGTTAACATTAGAAAGAGGCCTGTGTTAACGCTATCCATCGTTTCGTGTTTAAATTAAGTCAAAATTTCGCCAATTGACCTCCATTACACTATATCAGTGTTTTTCGACTGTTTTTGTTAAAACACCGACTCGTGAGCAAAACTTGCTTTTTTGAGTTTAGCCAGTGTTCTATTAAGCGTGCGATGTGTTGCTCCCTTGTTCATCAATTGTTCCCTATATTTGAAATTTATATATTGAAATTATATAGAGTGCTAGCAATGCCTCCCTAGAACGGGTTACCCCCGTTGGGAGGTATTCAAACCATGTACTTGGTAAATGATCAATAATAATAATAATAATAAAATAATTAATACGAATGAAAACGTCAGTTTTCTAGAAGTTTAATTATATTTACGTATTGTAAAATCTAACGCCAAGATTTTATATACAAGATTTTACAATGTATAATATACACAAATGTCCGGATCGTCCAGCTGACGACAAGTGCACCATCTAAAATAACATTATGTGCTAAATTATTTTTATTTATTATTTTATTTTATATGATTGTATTTTATATAATTTGTTTTAGATTTATTTTGAAGACGTTGAATGATCAAAGAGTGCGCGGGAGATGCCTATTGGTGGCGATGAGGTTCGCAACCCATCACACCGCGTCTCTCGCGGTGGCGAAAAGAGAAGGATGGAGTGCCGCATCGATTAAAGTGTAAAGTGTGGCAGTCCATTCTTTCTGACTACCCTCTCGAGGAGACGGCGTGATGGTTAGTTAGTTAGTTAGTTTTTAATTATGTTTTATGCATCTGACACCAGCAATCAGATAATAGTTGTTTATTTTTTTACGTGATATTTTGAAGGTAAAAAACTACACTTGTTTACACTTGTTTTTACTTTAAAAAAATATATATTCAAATGAAACAAGTTTTCATTTGTTTTATTCATTTTATATTCCTTTCAATAAATCAACAGAATATTTCCATTGTGTGAGGTTCTTTCTTCGTACCTGGAGTGTAGGAGACTTTGAGCGAGAAGTAAAAGAGAACTAAACGAATTAGTTAAGGTAATTGATTCAATAGTAAATCTTGACCCTTTGGCTAAATGCCAGAATTGGAGTACGTTCGTTGAATAGCGAGATGTCTCTGTAGCGAGAAGAGTAAGGTGTTTGAAAAGTTTTGTTCTCGGCAATATGTTAATCATTTTGTAAATAAAATATTGCCCACTAAATTATATGTGATATCCAGGATGTTGTCAGAGGGAGACAGGCAGAAATAATGGACCGCCATATTTTTCTGTCCTGACATACTTCTCTGGATCCTCTACAACTACATCGTGTCATGCACGCACGTCGATTTCTCCGACTCCTTACGTGACCGACATTCAATATTTAATCGATTTGATTGTGCCACAGTTCTTCCGACCTTCTTCTATTTTTAGCTCTTTTAGCTCTTTAGTCTTTATTCATTCTTTCCAGTCCAAACAATATTAACGACCTTTTAATTATTTAATTCATAACACTTTCCTTCGCACTACATTCACTTCTTATATAATTTTTGCATTTGACACTATATCATATACAGATTTATCATACATTAGTCTAAGAGATCTTATTTCGACTGCATTTATTCTACTTTCATCCTTCTTTTGGCAGTTCCATGCTTCACTTTGATACATAAGGGTTGGCACAAGAACAGCATTATCATTAGCTGTATAAATGATGATTATATTTTATATGCTTATTATAATATTTTTGTTATGAATGTAAACAAAATATGTGTTTGAGTTTTTTGAATTGACATATTTATGGGTTAAATTTATTTATCCTACGTTTTACAGATCGTTAGAGTATCCATCATCACAGTGAGTGATATATGGAAGTTTATCTAAGTCTGGGATATATCGTGCCGCTAGCAAAGTCCAAGCAACACCCGCCATGTGTTTGGGGCAGTACTGTACGAGTATAGCTTTCATCTAATAGAGTAAATTTCAGTTTCATAAAGCATTTTGACTCATATCCTGCCAATACAGACAGCAATGATCTATAAAACGTTGGTTATAGAAAGATCTAGGAGCAAAATATACTCGTAAATATTTACATTTATTAAATTAAAGGATTTAAATCGGTGGCATAAAAATTCATAATATAATAGCTCATTGTTATGAAGAAGGGATGACCACCAAATGGAAGACATTCGGACGGCTTGACTACAGTGGGTCAGTATTGCATTTGAACGGCCGTAACGTTGAAAGGGTAGAAAAATTTAAATACCACGGCAGCATACTAACACAATCTTTTGACCCAGATGTAGAGATAAAATGCAGAATTGCGGCAGCAAAAGCTACATTTCATAAAATGAAATCACTCTTCTGCAATGATAACATAAATTTGAAACTCCGCCAGAGAATGATCAAATGCTACGTGTGGTCTGTTTTTGTGCATGGATGTGAAACGTGGACCTTAAAAGTCAACTCAATTAACAGACTAGAAGCATTTTAAATGTGTCTCTATCGTCGAATGCTCAGATTTCCCTGGACAGACTTGGTTACTGAGGCGAGCTAGAGTTGACAGGGAGCTGTTATCAACTATCAAGGTTTGGAAGATTTCACATCTGGGTCGTATTCTCCAACTGATATTGGAGGGGAAAATTGAAGGACGCCGGCTGGAGACAGATGTCCTGGCTGCGAAACGTGAGGGAGTGAACCGGCATCCGATGTATGGAGGAGCTGTTCCAAGCGGCCCAGGACAGGGACAGGTTCGCCGAGGTGATCGCCAACGTTGGGGGGACCCGACAAGTCAGCCGAAAAAGAAGAAGACGATGAAGAAGGAACCTGATCGTATCCAGGCTTGCTCCTTAGTTCCATAGATTAGAGTCGAGCGTCTTCTCCATGTAATATTTTTATGTGTAAAATGAAGCATGCCGGTTTGATATACAATTCTTTTGAGTTTAGTTTACCATGTTTGTAATGAATACTTTATTTATTGAAATACATGTTGGCAATGCGACAGAATTTATAAGAGATGAATAAATAAAAAAATTCAAACGAAGAATGCTGCATAATATATGGAAGGGGAGTAGGATTCTATGTTATTTGGCCAAGAGAAATACAGTAAACACAGAATATCTTCTTCTTTTTCTTCTTGTTCTGTTACACTTACGTGGTGCATATAGCCTTAATTATTTTCCTTTTTCCGCGTCTATCGTATACCTGATGTATAACATCATTCCTGTCTCGCTACCTTGACCTCGTCCTGCAGGGTTCTTCTCCAGCTGGCGCTAGGTCTGGCTCGCTACCTCTTTCCGTGCACACGGGACCAGTCTAGTGCGTTCTGAGCGATGCAGGCTGGTTTCCGTCTCAGGGTGTGACCAATTCATAGCCATTTGAGACTTGCGATTCGTTCTCTAAATAGCCTTCTGCCATGGCTCAGAGAACGGTATTTGACACTGTTTGGGGCAAAAAGATCTTTAATCACAGTATATAGGATGTGTAAAATAATTATTTTAACTTGCATGTTACTACCCGAGTTCTAGGGCCTACATTTATGTATGAAAGCGAAGTTGGAGCTGGCAAAAGATGGATGAAAGTAGGAAAAATGCTTTTAAAATGAGATCACTGAAAATAATGTGCGAGAAAACGATATATGATTTGATTATAAATACCTTCTCTTCTTCTTCTTCTTCTTTTGATAGATCTGACGATCTGTGACACAGAAATCATATCTCATCGGATGATGAGATCCAGCTGTCCCTCCATCTCTTAGGCGGTCTTCCAGGTGGGCGGTGTCCGGAAGGGATTTCATAGGCGGCTGTATATGCGAGTCTGTCACCATCCATTCGGGCTACATGGTCCCTCCAGTATCTTCTTCTGGATCTACTCCACTGAACGATATCCTCTATTTCGCAGGTTTTTCTTATGTCTGCGTATATAAATACCGAACGATGAAATAAACTTACTTTCTTACTTAAATAACCGTTGTCGTCCAATGCTGGACATAGGCCTCCCCCATACTTTTCCACGTATTTCTGTCTTGTGCCTTTTGCATCCAATCGCCAGCAATTCTACAAATGTCATCGGACCATCGTGTGGGGGCGTCTCCCTCCGTTTCTTTTATCTTCGCGGGGTCTCCACTCCACCACCCTTCTGGTCCATCTATCGTCTACCAATCTGGCAAAATGTCCCGCAAATGGCCATTTAGGTTTAGCCACCCTTTCAACGACGTATTTCTACGTATTTCAGCATTTCTTATCCGATCTGAGAGTTTTACATGTCTCTGAAGAAATAAAGAGAAAAAAATCAGATGATTGTATCATAAGTAAAATTAAAAAAGGTTCCTTGAGGTGGTTTAGACAAATTGTTAAAATGTTGTATACAAGCTGTGTGCGTGGAAAGAGAAGCCGCGGATGACCAACGAATGTATGGTGTTTTCAAATTAATATAATACTAACGGCGGCCACATTCGAAGTCGAAAAAATCGACGAGCGTGGATGTTACGATTTACGAATGTAGAAGAATCTTGAGAGGTATGTCAGGACAAAGCAGTATGGTGGTCCATCCTCCGTGGAAATGGCGTGATGGTTAGTTAGTTTAGGGAGAATCTTACACCAACTTATCTGTCACCCTATGCACGCCGCACGTCTAGGGCCATTGTATACCGGACACATTGTTAGGAGTGTGTATGTGACATATGAGGGTATAAAAAATAATGATCCGCCTTAAAATTCTATGGACTCGAGGGCCCGTGGAGTACCATCCTCCCAAATGACGCGAAGAATTCCACAATGATAGGAATTTTACTGTCACGAGGGCGTGTCAAGTCCTCACTGTGAATTACACAAATTTCATTATGTCTGAAGAATTATTCCTATAAAATTAACTAAAAACTGTACAAG
The DNA here is from genome assembly GCA_022606425.2 of Lepidostoma basale. Taxonomy (NCBI): domain Eukaryota; kingdom Metazoa; phylum Arthropoda; class Insecta; order Trichoptera; family Lepidostomatidae; genus Lepidostoma; species Lepidostoma basale. Next base: position 55,499 of record JAHDVF020000189.1, read on the forward strand.
AAAAAAAATACAATGATATTCAGAAGCAACATTGTAAAAGAAGCAGCTTTGTTACTTTCTTTAAAGTTTTATGTTGTATATCCAATTTTTACAACTACTTGTTCACTATCAAACCATTACGCCCTTTTTTCCGAACGGTAGGCAGAGAGACGTAAGACGACCTTTTGTGGCAGAGTGGCCCCTTAACCTTGTTGCTATAATAGCTAATAAAAAAAAAACTCTTGTGCCTCTTCTTCACACATGATCGTCGATTGTTCCGACTTCGATCATGGCTGCCTTTTAGTAATTGATTAATTTGATTATGATTTATTGGCCTTCCTCGACTTATTTTTCCATTCACACTACTTGTATATATATTTTTAACCATTCTTTCCTCATTCGATCGTTCCATATGTCCAAACCATCTATGTGACCTTTTCTTAATTGTATTTAGGATGCATTGTATTTAGGATGTCCATCTCTTCGAAGCTGTAGAGAATTGGTTCCGAGCATTCCCAAAAGAAATGCCGTGGGATAGAGCCACGGATAGCTACCATACTCCCTCATGTAGAGATACCTCAAATTTTTTTCTGAACCCTCTCCAGCATAACGGAATATCTCGCCTCGTGAGGACTCCATACCTCCCAGCTAAAAAATTCAATATCTCGCTCCAATTTCTTACCGTTCGCACTTATGTCACAATCCGTCATACATTCTTGGACATATCGAGATAAATAAACACGTATCAGTTGGATGCGTTTATCATTATAGCGTTTTCATTATTTCGTTTGTTACTTGAACAAAGAAATAAACTTCAAGATTAAATTTTAAACATCGCAAACAAAAACCTATCCCAAAAAGATAAAATGGCAGTGCACACTGCACAATGGTGCTCTTGTATCGACCCTTATGTACGGAAGCGAAGCATGGAACTGGCAAAAAAGGATGAAAGTAGAATAAATGCAGTAGAAATGAGAAATCTTAGACAAATGTATGGTAAATCTGTATATGATATAATGTCAAATGCAAATATAGGAAGTGAATGCAGTGCGAATGATGGTTTTATGAACAAAATAATGAAAGGATCATAAAGATGGTTTGGACTGGAAAGAATGAATGAAGACATAATGGTGAAGAAAGTACATGTAAACGACGTGAACGGATCTAGAAATAGAGGAAGACCGAGGAAAACGTGGCAACATCAAATACATCAAATATTGAATTTTGGCCACGTGAGGGGTCAGAGAAATCGACGCACGTGCATGACAATATGTATGAATGTTGAGGAAGCTAGAAAAATAGGTATGTCAGGAAAGAAAATTTGTGGCAGTCCGTTATTTCTATCTACCCCTTCGGGGAGACGGCGTGATGGTGAGTTAGTTAATTAAATTTTAAAGAAAACGATCGATTTTATTATATTTTATGATGGTGTTATGTTTCATTTTGCAAGAGCATTATCATGGTTGAAATTATCAACTTTTTGGATGCATCCAAATTATAAACTTGGACTTGGACTTGGATCTTCTGGCTTACAGAAGTTCAGCTCATGTGGCTATTCCTCTAACGTCTGATGGGAACATTGTTGGAAGGTGATTTGGTGGGTTGTTAGTTTATGCGGGGGCATGATTTGTGTGGCCTTAGTATTATTGACTGTAGGCCGAACGCAACATCAGATGAGAGTAGTGATGTCAGGAGTTCCACTAAAGAACACCAAGGAGTTTGTCTACCTCGGGAGCAAAATAACATGGGACGATCGGTCTAAGAGCGAGGTCGACAGCCGTATACATCAGGCTAGGCTTGCATTTAATAAAAGGTCGAAAATAATAGAGTCAAATAATATAGACCTAAAACTGAGAATACTCCTCATCAAGACCTATGTATGGAGTGTCTTGATGTACGGCTGCGAGACATGGTGCCTATCCGAAAGGGATAAGCGGAGACTAGAGGCTTTTGAGATGTGGTCCTATAGAAGACTCTTTGGAATTTCCTGGAGAGACCACATCACGAATGAGGAAGTTCTTCAAGGAATCGAAGGAGGAAGGCACCTGCTCAGGACCTTGTCCGAAAGGCGTGCAAGATGGATCGGCCATGTTATACGTCAAGAAGGTCTCTTGCATGCCATAATGGAGGGTATGATCGAGGGGACAAACTCTAGGGGACGCCCACGCCGAGAGTACCTGGAGGACCTGTTGGTGGACGTACGCTGCTCATCATATGCAGATCTCAAAAGAGCCGCACAAGACAGGGAAAAATGGAAGAGAATAATGGAGGAAATTGCTGCAAACCAATCCCAGGATTGAAACCAGAGAAGAAGAAGTATTATTAGAAAAACATAACCTTTTATTGGTTTAAAAAAAAACAAAAAAACAACAACATTATTTACAGATGTATCTTCTCACTCGACATTGACTATATATTTAACAACTCTTTCATTGCATCCTCCCAGTTTACGGGTTCAAGATAAATCAATGCGCAAAGTCTAATTTATTTCAAAGACTCCCAGTGTCTTACTTTTACGAGACTTTCTGTATAAATAAAACATTCCAGATGAGAGAAATGTGACGCATAATGAGAAAATAGAACCGGGCGACGGGTCCCGTGTTAAATATTCAGCCAATCAATTTAATGAAAAAGAAACAGTCAACAATCCGGTGATGATTTGCCGAGCCAGGCGATGGACCATAACGGAAACTCGTGAGCATATAAACTATATGCGAATGAATAATGGAGGTGATTAGATGATTCTGGGACAAAACGAGATTAGGTTGAATCCGAAATGAGCACTAAGTTAGATCGCCTTAATGGCTGGGAAGTACTAGAGGCAAGCTTGGGTAACGTGATGCGTAACTGGCAAATAAGATGAATTCATTGTTAAGCTTATATTATTATAGAGAAACATTTGATTGAAGAACCCACATTTGAATAACTTTTTGAAAACATTGTATTTTCACAACACTTTTTTTTTGGCACTTTTTACAAACTTGTTTCGGGATACACGGGCCCGTATAATAAAATAAAGTCGTTACTTATATACTAAATAAAAACAGAAAAAGGATTGAAAGGGAAGCGGGAGGATGACTTTAGTTTAATAGTAGGTGTTATTGTAATTTAGTTATTATAGGGGATTTTATTTAAAATTATGTGAGAGAGAAATTATGTGTGAGTCGATGGGTCGGCTCTCGAAGTGGTACAAGAATACAAATATCTTAGCCAAATCATTCAATTTGGTAGAAACAATTTCAAGAAAGAAGCTGACCGAAGAATTCAGTTGGGTTAGGCGGCCTTTGGAAAATTAGGTCATGTTCTCACCTATAAAATACCACAATGCCTCGAGACTAAAGTCTTCAACCAGTGCGTCTTGCAAGTCATGACGTATGGAGTCGAGACGTGGACACTGACGAAAGGTCTAGTCTACAGATTCAAGGTCGCCCAACGCGTCATGGAAAGAGCCATGCTTGGAATAACCTTGAGGGACAGATTTAGAAACGAATTTATTCGTCAACAAACCATGGAGACTGAGGTGGCTCTGAGGATGGGCGGGCTGAAGTGGCGATGGGCTGGCCATGTCTGCCGGAGAACCGACGACCGATGGGGGAGATTGGTTCTGGAGTGGAGACCGCGTACAGGAATCCGCAGAGTTGGAAGTCCCCCTGCCCGCTGGACCGACGATCTGAAGAGGATTGCTGGACCTGGATGGATGGTAGCAGCAATGGAGAGGCCTACATTCAGCAGTGGATGACAGACGGCTGATGATGAGAGAGAAACTAAATCAAAGCTCAACATTTAAAATTTTAACGCTTTTATCTTTATTTAACGAATGATATTTAAAAATAGATGGCTTGCGAATTCAGAAAAGTTAATATTAGAGAGACATCTTACGTACTTGTGCTTAGTTGCGCGTTATTTTACCTACATATAGAATTAACAATTATCACATTTAATTTTGTTAACTCCGGCTTGGATTAATTCATTTTCTTTATTTATTAATATGCAAAAAAAATTGTGAATATACAATGTTTTCAAAAAGTTATTCTAATGTACACAAAGTAATAGCGAATATAGAAGAAGAATTTGCAGTTCAAATCCTAAATCTGAGTACCTGGGGATTGTATTAATTGAACCCGTATACGAGTGGATTAACAAAAGCAAACAGAATAAAAGATTTAAAAAAAACAAAAAAAAATGAACACGTTTGTTAGGTATGACATAGCTGTCATAACTTAAGGCGGACTCGACAGATTGATGGTAAATTATGATTAATTTGTTTCATATATTCTGACAGTGAAAACCGATACAGATCTGTACCCAGATGCTGTTCGGGAAATAATGATTGAAAGATAGGGCACGGGATTTTCGAATACAAATTTTGCGTGTTTCCCCCCGAGGGAATATTTCGGTTGACAATCCCCACTCTTTAAACCATAACTAAATACGCGGTTATTTCCACAGATTCATGATTCATATTTTAGTATTCTGTCAGAATTCTCAGGCAGAGATATTAAATTTTCGTGTACCAAATGTAAAAAAATATATTAATTTGTTTCTATACGTATAGTAAGATTCCACAGTGTCTGAAACGCAAAATGTATGATCAATGCATACTTCCAGTACTGACATATGGAGAAGAAACGCTAACCCTCACCAAGTCGACCATAAGGAGACTCCGTGTAGTACAGAGGAAACACGAAAGAGCCACGCTACACGTGCTCAGACCGGATAAGAAATACTGAAATACGTAGAAGATCGGGAGTAACAGATGTCGTCTCAAGGGCAGCGAAGCATAAATGGTCATTTGCGGGACATGTTGCCAGATTGGTAGACGATATATGGACCAGGATGGTGGAAGAGTGGAGACCCCGCAAAGACAAACGAAATAGAGGGAGACCCCCCACACGATGGTCCGATGACATTAGAAGAATTGCTGGCGATTGGATGCAAAAGGCACCATGGAGAAATATGGGGGAGGCCTATGTCCAGCAGTGGACAACAACGGCTGTCTAAGTAAGTAAGTAAGATACGTACTGTTTATTAAAGGTTTTTATTCTTCTCGGCGCTATATCCCGGCGTGGGACTTGGCCTCCTCCACAACGTCTCTCGATGTCTTTCATATTAGTGATACTCTGTGTATGATAGAGTGTCGAATGAAAATATAAGAAGTGAATGTGGTGCGAATGATGGTGTTATGAACAAAATAATGAAAAGATAATTAAGATGGTTTGGACATATGGAAAGAATGAATGAATAAAGAGTGGTAACCAAAATATTTGTTATGTAAATGGAACCAGAAATATAGGAAAACCGAGGAAAACGTGGCACGATCAAATAAATCAAATATTGAATGTCGGCCATGTGAGGAGTCAGAGAAATCGACGCGCGTGCATGACACGATGTATGAATGTTGTGGAAGCAAGAGAAATATGTCAGGACAGAAAAGTGTGGCAGTCCTTTCTTTATGCCTACATCTTTGGGAAGACGGCGTGATGGTTAGTTAGTTAGTTAGTTCAGTTACTGAATAAGCTTAATTTTTTAAACATTCTTTATGGAAAAGCACCGAGATGGTTAAACCTACTTGTATAATATACAAGTAGGTTTAACCATTTCGGTGCTTTTCCATAAAGAATGTTTAAAAAATTAAGCTTATTCATATTATGTTCTATATAGTGTAGAAAATTATGTTCTATATAGTTCTACATATTATGTTCTACATATTATGATCCATATAATTTAATAAGGATCACGAACAAATATTTTTTTATCAAACTTCATCAATTAAACATATTTCAAATAACTGTACATTTTTTGCCATCAATTAATTTGGCGGCAATTTTTAATCTAGAAACGGTTTTTCGGAAAATCATTAGCATTTTAAATTTTCATACCGGAGGCAATAAAGGCAGTTAAATACAGGAATAATGAAAGTTAAATATTTATAAAAAGGGGATCAAGTGAAGCACGAATCTAAAGTAAATAAACCTGTCAGCATTATTGTCTAAGAAGCTTAACCCTTTTGACCCTGCTCCAATAAAGCCTTAATTTTTTATATCTCTTGATATGTCTTAATGAAATTAATTCGTTTCGTTTCAATTATTTAATAATACCAATGTTAACATCTAAATTTACAATGTAAAAACTATCTTATTTTAAAGCATATATAATTAAATATTGAAACGATAACATTAAATAATGGATTTCTATTGCCAATCCCAGTAAATGGAAGTAAAGCATAGAACTGGCAAAATAAGGATGAAATTAGGATAAATGCCGTAGAAAAGAGATCACTGGGAAGAATGTAAGATGTGAGAAAACGATACATGATAGATTACCGAACGACGCAATAAGGAAGAAATATAAGGCAGATGATTGCATCATAAGAAAATTAAAAAATGATCCTTGAGATAGTTTGGACATATGGAACGAATGGACGAGAGAAGAATAGTTATAATGTTGTATACAGTGAGTTGAAAGAGAAGCCGTGGAAAACGAAGATTAATTTGGTCATGCCAAGGAAGGCATGGCATGACCAAATTAAACGTAATATGTGCACTCCCATTTTAACTTTTTCGGATAGGCTTTTGTTTGAGATGCCAATTTCAAGTGCACCATTCACTTTGTTGTCTGCCCTAACCCTTTTTTCAATATCATTCTCCACCTACCCATCTCTTGTGAACTTAAGAAGTCACTTCTAGATGTAAATATATAGGTATACATCTATATTTGTCATCCAGAAGTTACGGAGTACTCGTATTGTATTTTATGGGAATGACATGTTTCGCTTTACTAAGGCAAAAGAAAGGCGAAACATATCACTTCTTAAAATAAATTCAATCCTTTGTAGCTCAAACTTGGAACAATGGACGGAAAAACAAAAAGTATTATTATATCCATTGTATTAAAAACAGAATACCAGTCAAATCTGTTTTGTGTGATTTTGGGTAACACCGTGTGATTTCTCCTTCTCGACCGACGTTTCGGAGATCGTTGCAGTGTCCATCTTCAGGGTAATGGAGATCCGTTACCCTGAAGATGGAGACTGCAACGATCTCCGAAACGTCGGTCGAGAAGGAGAAATCACACGGTGTTACCCAAAATCACACAAAATATATAGCTGCCAAATCTACGCAATTACCAGTAAAATCATTCGACTATATAATCAAACATCTAGAAAACAGCAGTTTTCATTCAAATTAGTTGTGTATATAAATGTATGTACAATATATAAATAAGTACATTTCAAGTGAAAGTGGAATCGACAAGTTGACCTTTTAACAAAGGAAACGTTCCAAAATATTTTCATTTAAGAATGAACTGTATTCAGTACAGACTCAAATGTGTCAAGTTCACTGTGTGCCGTATTCACGATACCACCGCCTGCGTGAAAGGGTTAAGACTTGTGTATTCCTAGGCTCCATTTGTTAAGCTTAGATTTTACGTGAGTCAAAAAGGAGGATAAAACGAGAAGAAATAAAATGTAAGGAAGGGAAAAATAAAGTAAAGCGGATTTATTCTCCAAACATAAGTTTGCTCTCTGGTGTCACAACTAGCAGAGCGCAGTCCGCGTCCGGAATTTATCGTTTTGAAGGCTTTACTGTTTTTAAAACAAAAAAAGTGGATTCTTAGGTGCGGTGTCTTTTATGTTCTGGAAATAAAATGTTTGGATGTCATGCTCCTACTTCGTGAAATTTTAAAGAAAACAACTACGTATTTTTTTGATAATCATGTTATTACTGAAAATTAATTTTAACCACCCTACGTATTTGAACGTACGTGGTACGTTCACTTTGACTGTAACATTCTGCGCTATCCCGTATCACGTACGCGCTTGAGAAAAAGTAATGTACCTAAAATGTACAAACTGTTAGGGATACGCGCGTATGCCAACAACACCTGAGTACAAGTCTTCATAAATATGATAGTTTTACAAGGGGCAGGCGAAGTGTGCGGCCGAGTATTTGACGTTTCGTAATTTAAAAAAATAAAATTAGTATGTAAATCAATTTCATTAATACAAAACTTATATTTTGCACGTTTCCCGGAATATTACCCAAAGGTAGGACGGTTAGTTAAATAAAAATTAATCAAAACTTTGTTTTTAAATAACTACTTCCGTTTTTGTCTTTATTTCGACAGTGGCCGATTTGGCAAAGCTTGATGGCATCGACATGGCTGTCGATGCCAGCGAGCCTAGCGAAACCGGCCACTGTCGAAATAAAGACCAAAGTGGATGTAGTTAATTAAAAATATCATTTATTGAATTATTATATCTTTGTATTTTTTTAGTTTTTTATTTAAATAATATTGTTAAAACTTTTTTGATCCAATTATGAATCTTTAACTAGCTCTTTTTTTATATATATTTATGCGTTTGTTTAAAATTAAAGATTTTTTTTTTGTATTAATTGTGAGATATTAAATGACTATTTTTTTTATAGAGTTTATAAAAAAAAGCCTATTACTATTTGTTTTCCTAAATATGTTTCTTTGTTTTTAGCCAGACACCGTTTATTTTTACAAATTATTCATTTACGTACTAAGAATTCATTATGAATATAGGTTACCAAAAATATAATATTTTAGACTGGAATTATCAAAATTTAAATGAAAAGGATGTTAAAATTACTGATTGCGTTTTTAACAATCTTGTTTAACTCCATAATATAAATGCAAAGGTCTATTTTACTATGATGCTATTTAATAATTATCTATCAGAGATTTACTCTGTTTTTTATTTTTTTATAATGCCTTAACATGGCGAAACATGTCATTTCCATAAATATTATAAATCTTATAGAAAACTTACGTTTTAATTCACTTTAGATATTTGAAAATATATACTTTTTTTGAATTCCAAAATTGTTTTTAAACAAGAATAAGTTATGGAATACAGAGTAGATATATTTCTAATGTTTGTTTTATACAAAACAATATTAGAAATGCTGATTGATTTATCAAAACAAAATATTTATGACTATTCCTTGTGACTTTACGATAGCATGAGCCTTTTTATTCAATATTATTAAATATCAGTTCTCCATATATTTCCCAATACAAGTTACTAAATAAACATGAGTTTATTAAAATACGTGATTCTATTATTTGTATTATTTACGGAACAGCGAAATGCGAAACGGGAAATATTTTTGGAGACTGTAATGAAATCACGTACCCCGCAGATTCGCTCACAACGTATTATAAACGAGAATGTAAGATCAAATTTGGAGTTTGCAAGTTTTCCTGAACGTAGTCCACTTATTTATTATTTCTTTATTGGGTCCATGGGGTACTCCTTTTTTAACACTTTTATTTTTGGCAAATTTTTTTTTACCGGCGCATATTTGATTTATTTATATTGTTTTTTATTTATTTATATATTTAGGATAATATATTTTCATATATATAACCATAACTTGTATTTCACCACTTTATATTTATTTTATCCAATCAACCGTTTTCGTTCCCGCCGAATCTTTGTCAGACGAAGCACCGGCGGGAGCGAAACCGGTTGGTTCGATAAAACAAATATAATGTGGTGAAATACAAGTTATGTTGTACTGTAAGAAAAGAAAAAGTTATGATGTATGAAGCGTATGCTAAAAGCCGACTGACATATATGATTCCCTTCTGGGGAACAGGAAACCAAAAGGACATCTCCAGACTCCAAAGACAACAAAATAAAATAATAAAATTAGCCTATAACATTAACTATCTTACCCCAACCATACAAGTATACGGATAAACAAAACAAATGGATAAATCAGACCTGCCCAAATTTGAGACCCTGAAAATTGTATACAGAGTGACCATGGAAGAGACAACAGACAGCAGCTACAAATTAACTAAAAATTCAGACATACACAGATACTGGACCAGGAACTGTGACAGATATCACTTACTGAACGAACTAAGACAGGACATATAAGCCAATTGGGTCGTTTAAAAAATTAATTAAATAAAAAAAATAAAAAAATATGAAAATACGAGTATATTATCCTTAATCTATGAAAAAGAAAAAAACATTAGACAAATAAAAAAAATGTGCGCCTCTAAAAAAAAACCTATATATATATTGTATTTAGGGGGTATTATAAAATTCAGAAATTAGTAAATGATATAAGAAATGTTACATGTAAAAATATCGAAGCATTATTTAAAAAAACTACTTTGTGATTAAAAGACTTTGTTTTAGAAAATTAATGTCTATTTGTACCCTATTTACGAGTACCTATCGAAATGACTAAACGTGAAGGGATATTTATTTAGTATAATATACCTTACCATCCTTTAGCGTAGGATTCATATATGGAAGATGTTTATGTGAGTAGTTACTCGTTTTTTTGAAAGGAGGTAAAGTGACATTACTTTATACGGGAGGTACTTTATTACACAATGTTCCCTTAAATTGATGTAATACAATAAAGCGAACGGTAATATTTTGATAAAAAAATGTATTTTATGTGCCACCATAAAGACATGAATAAATTTAAGTTGACTATAGTACTGGAATATGTTTTATCTATGGCAATATAATTTTTCATCTTTTATGATAATAGAGTAATAAGGGTTTATTTCAAAATATTATGGAACACACACTAGAGTTTTCCTTTTGTTTTAATTTCTGAAAGAATAGGAAATGAATTTTCACACTCCTTTGGTACATCAGAATACTGCGACTCCAGCTCTATTATTCCTTGCACTACTCCAACTTCATCTCTTTCATTTTCAGACCACGACCTAAATTATTACCATCTTTCTTATCAATAATGACCCTTTACCACCAAGTTATCCACCATCATTTAGTCTTTTTCCCCTCCCGCAATCAATGCGGATAAAAAAAATCCTCCCCGATAGCCCTTTACGTACTCCGCCAAACAAAATGGTCTCACGCAGGATGCTATCTCCTACCACAACTCCATCCAGGCACTGCTCCTCTTATCTTCTCCTCGGGAACAGACTTTTTTTATAAATACAATCCCAACCCTAACTGATCTTCCATTCCTTGAAAATAATGTAAGACTTTATCATAAACCCTAAATCCCCCCTCGCCCTCTTTCGAAGGGATACTCCGGGCCTACATTTAGCCCCATCATAAAACAACTACCAAATCACATTCCAACAATGTTTCCTAGAGACGTAAGAGGAATAGTCATTATAGCTAAACCTCTGTAAGCCAGAACATCCATCCGTCTTAAATTTTCAAATATTATTTTTAATTAATAAGAATTTATTTATATTATTATTATAATATTATAGACTAAGGCTTTTCCTTTTTCCCCTCGCCTCTTCACGTTACTCAGAGTCGTTTTTTTATCATTTGGCGCCAGGTATTTCCTTGGTAAGCAGCTTCTTCGTTAAGGCCTAGGGCCTTCATGTCCATCTGCACATTCAGCCAGGTGGTTTGAGGTCTTCCTTTTCCTCTCTTACTAGTCACGGAAAGACACTTTTTCACGACATGGTCATGAGGTCTCCTCTTCACGTGAGCCTACCATCGGAGTCTTGTGTCTGACATTTCTAGAATCACAGCTGCATTTTGGGAATTAAGAGTAAATAAATCATACGATTAAATGAATTTTTTTTTCTAGAAAATATGTACTTAAATATCTCAAATCCATTTTAGTGCTTTATATGAAAGGAAAAGAGAAAGTAGCATGACTATCGTTTTCCTTTGATGTAGATTTACTTTATTTTTATTATTTTTTACTCGTGCATAGTTTATCCTTTTTCAGCATTAAAGAAGCTTACAATCATTCACATTACGACGATAAAATATTTTTATAGATGTCTTTTGGGATCTTAGGAAAATTTATGAGCTCGTCTTTCTGGACCGACGTTTCGGAGATCGTTGTAATCTCCATCTTCAGGATGGTTATGACCAAATACATTACCACCCTGAATATGGAGAGTGCAACGATCTCCGAAACGTCATTATTGTTTAAATATGATTTCGGGCATATGAGCGCCACGGCTAGCTCGAATGAAGCGCAATCGTGAAATCTAATTTTCGACAATTGTCGTTTTTATGGATGAGAGTGTACGTGGTACGAAAACGGTCTATAGTGTTCCTCGGATGTTAACTTTCTCGGATGGACGTTAGTCTATTCATGGTGGCAAAACGTACTGACTACAAATCAACTGTCAACTGCCAAATTGAGAGTCTGTAGAAACAATGTTGCAGTTTAAAAACCAAACCTCAAAAAAAAAAACACCCTATACATATTGCTACCAACCGTGAAAATCTACGCAATTATTGTTATTGATTTTTACTAATTTTAATTAAAAAAATTCATGAGTCTTTAAAACTAATATTTATCTGTTTCAAAAGACAAATATTGATGCGATAAAATTTTAATTCTGAAATTTAAAAATCCGAAGTGAATTTAAAAAAATGTAAATAAACACGAGGAAATCCGAACGCGATTAATTAAATATTTCGCGCTTTCAAAAAGCAAAAGCTCTCCAATGTAGAAAAGCTTAAAACAGCAATGGGTTTGTGTATTTGGCATTAATATTCATAAAGAAAAATGTCCACCTGCGGAATGAGCGAATTTATTTTCAGGCGAAAAGAAAAAAGCTTGTTTTAACAACCCCTGTTTGGAATTAGAGATAAATGTTTTTTGGTTAGGATATGAAGTTTTCAAACAGGATTATAAAAATATTAATAGTAGATATTTTGCACTAATACTTCAAGACGATATAAATGAGACAGTTTAATAAAAACGTGTCTATCGATGTGCGTGCATGACACTATGGATGAATGTTGAGAAATAGAGAGAAGTATGTCAGGAAAGAAAAGTGTGGCGGTCCATTCTTTCTGCCTATCCCTTCGGGGAGACGGCGTGATGGTGAGATGTTCATCGTGATGTTCATCAAAAAAAGTTTTTTTCCTTAGAACGTTTATTATTTGTTTTTTATTTTTAACAGATTTAGTTAATACCTAACTTACTAACTAACCACCACGGCGTCTCTCCAAAGGGGTAGGCAAAAATAATTGACATTCACACTTTTCTTTTCTGACATACTTCTCTCGTTTCCTCAACATTCACACATCGTGTCATGCACGCGCGTAGATTTTTCCGACTCCTCACGTGACCGACATTTAATATTTGATTGATTTGATCGTGCCACATTTTCCTTTCTCTATTTCTAGTTCTGTTCACGTCGTTTACGTATGCCTTCTCACCATTCTGTCTTCATTCGTTCTTTCCATGTATCCAAACATCTTAACATAGTTAATACATTATATTGAAAATACATATAATGTTAATGTACGTTTGTGTATATAGTTAATATAAAACAATATATGTATGTGGTTACATATAATTACCCTTCCCATATTATTCCTTTGTGTCATTTTTTTATAATCAAAATCACTGGTTTTTCCACTTAAGATTACATTTTTTCTTTATCTGTTGCGAAGGTTTTACATATAAAATATCGTTCACCCGATCAGGAAGGTGTAAAACCTTTGAAACATTTCGATAAAAATAAGCATAAAAGCTTTTACCAACAGTGTTTTAATTCACAAAAAAAACTCCATTACGGAATTCCACCGTGTTAACCCCTTAAGTTTATCACTTTCTTTGTATTTTTATTAATGTAGATATGCAAATCGCTGTTTTTTTATCAGATAAAATCAATTATGTATATTTTTTTCAATGACGTTTTAAATTTAAGAGTTTTAAATAGTGTAAAAATGGCAGTCACTTAATTAAAAATTGTATTACTATATATCGTCACCTGAGAGTAAGAAGGTTCCAACTGACAAAAGTAAAAAGCTGAGAAAAATGAAGTCAAAGTTTTGTTGGTTTCGGGTGTGTATCTTGGAATAAAGGGGTTTTATTCCAATTTCTAGAGATTCTTTTACCGAGAAACGTGTAAATTTTGTCTGGCAACAGTTGGAATAATAAAGTTCTAAGTTTAAATTAATCCTTCTTTAGTGAATCGTGTGTTTTGAATGATCAGATGGAACTTGATTCTTTTCGTAACATCAAAATGACGATACTATTTTATTGTACGTATAGATAAGGTTAGTAAGAACCCTTTTCACGAAAAAAAGTCAAATGTGAAATTTTGTTAGTTGGAACCCTCTTACTTTCAGGTGACGATATAATAAAGGTTTTATAAACATGCAAAGAGGTTAGCATTAGGATCATTTTGACTAGAACACTAATGTAAGGACCATACGAAAAAATCACAAGAAAGAAACAGGTTTTTGTTTTAAAAATACGTGTACATTGAAATATACGTATTAATATTTTTAAATATATATGTTTATTGAATTAAATTTAATAAATAAATTTTAAAAAACTTTCATTTTAACGCAATTAATATAATGGTACCTTGAAGTTAAATCAGAAAACAATAAATCATATATAATTTGTTATTTAAAATATTTTTTCTTATATTAACTTATAATCCATATGGAACAATATCATAGTACCTCTTGTTGAGATTCATGTTTTATGCACATTATATTATAGATAAACACGTATCACGCTATAGTATGTCGGTCCGTTTTGTAAGGACTAAACTCACTTATTCACTCCAATAGATTTTGATGGAAAAGGTCAAATCGCTTGTTTGAAACGAAACAATGAAGTATTATTTTGGGAGAAAAGTATTGTTAGATCATTCAAGTTGTGGTAACCATCAGTTTAATGCGATTTTAAATGCATTAATTAAAGTATTTAATGAAATAAAGGATTCGTATAATATATTTTTTAATAAGTCCAAATTAAATCATTTTACTATTATAATTACTTGATTAATTTTTTTAGCCAAGCCCATCAGGATAGCTTTATCGATAAAAAAAAAACTTAGCTCAGATGTGTAAAACGGTATATTTTTAGTATTTTTTTGCATTTAATATTTGGATCTGTTTATACACATATTATTAAACGGTTTCCTCTTTACACAATCTTATTCCTAGCCTTCCCTCCACTGCTGGATGAAGGCCTCTTCCATCTGTCTCCATTTTTCTCTCCCCTGTGCCGCTTCAATTCATTTTTTCCCGGCGACCACAACAATATCGTCGGCCCATCTCTTCTATGGCCGACCGACACCCCTTTTGTTTTCCCATGACCTCCACTTTAAGACTTTGGGAGTCCATCTAGAACTTGGCTGTCTGGCTACGTGTACTTTC
The DNA here is from genome assembly GCA_022606425.2 of Lepidostoma basale. Lineage (NCBI taxonomy): Eukaryota > Metazoa > Arthropoda > Insecta > Trichoptera > Lepidostomatidae > Lepidostoma > Lepidostoma basale. The sequence goes on from JAHDVF020000189.1 coordinate 70,614, forward strand.
AACAATAATCTAATAATATTTCTGGACAATCTATTATGAAATAAGTTATCTTCCTAGTGGGTTTAGGTATACTGGTTTAAGGATACTAACAACTGGTTTTCGGATTCGTTTACAGAATATGTGACGCAATAGAAATTTTTGAGAAAGGTTCAAGCGGTAATTGTATGAACATAATAATTAGTCACATTCTTGCAGATTCGCTGAATGTTCAAATATATTTCACACACATATATTATACCGTTAAGCCAATAGCCCGTTACCATTTCGAAATCATCGGTGTTAAATTTTATTCCATCGTACGAGATATATAATTTAAATTTGTTTGGACTTTTATTTAGCAATGAACTAACAAGGAATGTTAGTGCATAAATAAGTTTTTTCGCTATGAAACATAACTGTTTTATTTGGTTAGTTTAAATAGACATGTAAATAATTTACGGAAGTAATTTTTTTGTCACCGTTTTTAAAGTAAGTGATAGTCGAGAATATAAAATACGTGGTTAGTGTCTGGGGAACAACCTAGTTCTCAGTAAAATAATAATATTTAATACAGTTTATTCCAATTACTACCATAAGAAGATATGTGTTCTGCGTTAGTACTGCTGGCGGCACGGTACAGTGTATTACATGTTTAGTTTTGATAAGTCAAATGACAATTTCATTCGTAGTAATTAGAAACATAAAGATGGAGTGCGCGAAGATATCTCAAACGTCGGTTGATGAGGATAACACGAGACACGGATATATAAAATATTACAGAAAATATATTTGAACTAACGGTGACAATCTAAGCACAAACTAGAAATTAGTTTATTTTATATTTTGTTGTTCTTCCCATAATAGGAATTATATCTTCGAATTGTACAAAGATATATAAATTCATATTACAAAAAAACCATGCATTAAAACAGTAACAAACACATTACGCATATCAGAGTCCTCGGAATAATTAATTCATAAAAACGGCGTTTTATTAATTTTCCAATTTATTATATTATTATTATATTAATATTTAATATATTTGTTGGTTTTCATTTTAAAGTGTAAAGCTCGTGTTGAGAATACACTTAATTAACCCTTAACGTACCGTGTTCAAAACAAAACGCTTGCTCCCATGTGGTAAGTTCAGTTTACCGCTAACTTTATCTAAATATCAAGCATATGACTAGATGAATCAAAATTTAATTTATGTCATCTTGTAGGGAATTTCATTAGGAATAGATCGATATCTATAACATACATGGATTATTTGAAAAACATATCATTATTAATTTTTTTCTGGAACCATGCGATTTCTGATATGTAATGCGTCACGTCATACGATCGACTAAAATCAGGTCTAAACAAGCGCCGCGCGGCGCGGCCCACTAAAGGCACCTAGGCAAAATGTATAGTACGTTCAAGACAACGAGTACGTATTAATATTTGTCCCTTTTGGTAAAGTGTTAATATTTTCACAGTTCTGATATTATTAAGTTGCATCCTGCGTTTCCGTCTACAGTCGGTATTATTACGTACATATTGAAAAAGCCAAAGATATAATTTATAATACTTCAAAACAGCGAGTAAGTATTTGTCACTTTTGATAAAGTTGTAAATATTAGCAAAACAAATTCTACCTTAACACGAATGAAGGTGAGGGCAGTCTTAGAAAATATTTTTTTTGGGATGAAGGAAGTAATTTTTTGCTTTTTTTTTTATTACGAAATATTGAGAACACTTCAATGGAGGATTACAATTTTTTTTATAATATTAGGGTCCATAGGTTTTAAGAAAATCAACTTTAAATTGGCAGTGGAAACTCAATTTACCACATGGCAACGCGACGGTTAAATAAATAAAAAAATTGGAAAAAGAAAAATCCTGGGCTAAATTGTGGTCACCCCCGTTGAGTCGCAGTACCTATCGAGTTCGTTTACCGCGCTCACAAACAATGGGATGTTTTACAAATTGAATGAACCTTCCAAACAATTACCCACTCGGATTTAGAGCTTATATTGCCTATATGTATAGAAACATTAGCACGCAGAAACACTCGCATGGACATACGTTACTCTTCTTGTCTCCACTATATTACTTTTAGCTTTTGTCGACTGATGCAGAAATTATGCAAAACCCAATTTGGAATAGTTGGTTGGATCACGTTTAATCATAGTGATGGAAATATCTAAAAGTATCTAAAGCAAATTCGATACTTTTTGTTATTAAGATATTTAAAATATTACAGAGATGATGTTGCATCAACAAATTTTATTTTACTACCCTGTTAATAATAATTAAATAAAGAAAGCGCTCCTTGCCTAAAATAAAGACAAAATTGGAAGCAGCTCTTTATAAAATATGGTTTTATTTGATTATTATAGAAAACCAACTTTCACCAAAATATTTCAGTATAATCATTTAATTACCTGTGATTTAAGTTATGATCAATATGATTAATTATTGATAAGACGATCAAATTTATGATAAGAGAGTGGAACGTATCCAATACATTTAAAATCACGTAAAGTAAATAATCTAGTATTTCGTAATTCTTGTATCATCCAATTGAATACAAAAACTGCCAATATATTCGCCGTCAATATTCGCCGTCACTTATTGTAAATGTAAAATATATATACTCGTAAATAAAAAAATCATTTAACCATTATTATGTGGAAAGATATTGTTAATCCATAACACATTTGTTTAAATAAATATTGCATTGCGATGAAAATATAATTATTAAACCAATGACATTTTATAAGAGTGGCATATTTCGTCTTGCTAGGGTATTATCAAATTTTTAATATGTTTAGTATTTTTAGTATTTTTATCAAGATAATCAAATGATTTAACTGAAATCTCTTTATGAAAGTTCATTTTAAATATGTACTGTCTATGCTCAGTGAGCCTAGCGAAACCGGTCGCTGTCGAAATAAAGTCAAAAGTGGAAGTAGTTTAAAACATCGTGTTATTTAATTGTCATTTATTTTTAGTAACGTTATACCAAGAAAAAATATATCACTCACGAAATATATTCAGGTCTCTGTACAACGAACGTTTTCATCAACATTTAATATATAATATAAAGATTAACGTCATTAGTAGGAATATTTTTCGGGGTGAAACCGTGTTCCCTCCACCAACGTTTCGGAGGCCCTTGCGGCCTCCATCATCAGGGTGTTAAATTTTTAATTGTATCTCAATAGAGACGAAGAAACAAACTGGAAACTGAACATGGATGATCAAGGTGTTTACAGGACTTATGACCTGTCATTGGTTGGGTTAAGCGCACGCTTTATGTAATTACAACATTCCCCATTCCACCATTGTTATTATGATCATGCAAGATACATTTTTGGAAGTTGTATATATACTCCAAATCCATACTTATCTTCACGTGTCAGTTCCAGTTAGCCATCTATGTAGATTTGATTGTACTAATTAATTGTTTTAAGATTAATCTATACAATCCACCTACCAGCGGCATCTGTGAAGAATGATTGTTTAGCATTTAGCAAACTACTTTATTAACACAATGCGAAGAGACTACCGCCTCCTAGCGCACTGTTTAGAAGTCGCCTGGAGTAACACTCCTATTTTATACGCCAAAGAATTGAAGATATCCTCCCCATAGAGGCTCGTCAAGTAAGAATGTAAATTTCCACGGTTAACATATATAGGAATATTTTTCGGGGTGAAACCGTGTTCCCTCCACCAACACGGTTTCACCCCGAAAAATATTCCTATATATGTTAACCGTGGAAATTTACATTCTTACATTAACGTCATTATTTAAAAAGTCAATAGATCTGATTACATTTGAATATTGAATTAATCTGTATTCCAAACAATTGAAGGTTTAAACATAAAAAAGAGAAAGGGAAAAAATCTGTTTATTGCTTTATATGTCATTTACCATGGGCGACATCTTTAGGGTGAAGTTTTAACTGTACTATATTATTCAATCACTCTGTACGTTTGCACAGTTACTGGTCTTCATATTTAACACGGGATCGAAAACACATTTTTGATACTTGGTAACATTGTTTTCCGGGCTGTGAGCTTGCTTCTTTTTTTACCCTAGGTAGGTAGCTAACCTCATGTAAGAACCCTCATCCTTTTGCATTCGGGCTTGAAGTTCTGAAGATGATCTACAAAGGCTACTGTACAAATTCCACATATCATCTCAACGATTCAATATGAAAATCTCCATAGGCATGACAAAGAGCATGGTTACATCAAGGCAACCAGAACGATGCGAGCTTGCATTAGATAATAAAATAATAAAACAAGTGATGCGTTTCAAGTACTTAAGTGTTGATGTATCAAGCAGCAGTGAACTCTATGGAGAAGTAAGTGAATTAACAAACAGGACCGCCGTTGTGGCTGGATGCTTGACGAATGCTGTTTGGAATAATAAAAATATGCTAAAGGAGAGCAAAATTCGAATCTACAAAACATGCGTACGTCCTATAATGACTTATGGAATAGAAACGAGAGCTGACACCATCAGAAAATAACTTCTCCTAAGAACCACAGAAATGAAGACTCTCCGATCCGTCGCGGGAACGACACTCCGAGACAGAATAAGAAATTCTGAAATAAGAAAGATCTGCAATGTAGAAGATGTCGTGCGATGGGGAAGACTGAGAAGACCCTACAGAGCATGTTCTAAAAGAGTGATAAATACAGCCGCAAATAAAGTACCAACAGGAAATCGACCTGCAGGAAGACCACCTAAAAGATGGCGAGACAGTTGGACATCTGTATCCCAGGAACAGGCTCCGAGAAATAACAGGACACAGTCCTAAATAAAGCAGAAGAAGAAGGTACCTTTGTAATGAATGTCCAGCCCTCAATTAAATTTCATTGTATTTGGTGCGCTATTTTTACACAATAGTAAAAACGGAATAAGTACAATATATACAATATGGAATAAGTACAAAACTGATCACGGCCATTAAGTCGCTATACACGGAAAGCACTGCTAGTGTCAGAGTAAATGGAGATCTTACAGCCTGGTTTGATATCAATAAAGGTGCCAAACAAGGTTGCGTAATGTCCCCGTGGTTATTTAATCTGTATATGGACAATTGTATGAGAGAGCTGAAAGGGTTGGATGTAGGTGCCAAAATGAGCGGAGTGTCAGTAAGCTGTCTCTTGTATGCGGATGACGCTGTCCTACTTGCTGACAACGAGCATGACTACAAGTCCTGGTGAATTGTATGTATGAGGTTTGCATGCGAAATGATCTGATGATGAATGTTAATAAGTCCAAGGTAATGATTTTTGAAAAGGAAGAAACCACGACAGTCTGCAATATTAGCGTGAATGGTAAAAACTTGGAGCAAGTAGTTGAGTTTGTGTATTTAGGTAGTATGTTTACAAGAGATGGGAGAGTGGAGAGGGATATTGAAAGAAGGGTTGGGGCAGGCAACAAAGTGAATGGTGCACTTAAAGTTGTCATCGCAAACAAAACCTATCCAAAAAAGCTAGAATGGCAGTGCACAATGGTGTTCTTCTACCGACCCTTATGTATGGAAGCGAAGCATGGAACTGGCAAAGGAAGGATGAAAGTAGAATAAATGCAGTAGAAATGAGATCTCTTAGACGAATGTGTGGATACTCTGTGTATGATAGAGTGTCGAATGAAAATATAAGAAGTGAATGCGGTGCGAATGATGGTGTCATGAATAAAATAATGAAAGGATCATTAAGATGGTTTGGACATATGGAAAGAATGAATGAAGAAAGAATGGTAAAAAAATTATATGTTAATGATGTAAATGGTACCAGAAATAGAGGAAGACCAAGGAAAACGTGGCACGATCAAATAAATCAAATATTGAATGTCGGCCATGTGAGGAGTCAGAGAAATCGACGCGCGTGCATGACACGATGTATGAATGTTGAGGAAGCGAGAGAAATATGTCAGGAAAGAAAGGTGTGGCAGTCCATTCTTTCTGCCTACCCCTTCGGGGAAACGGCGTGATGGTTAGTTAGTTAGTTAGTTAGTTAGTATAAACGGATAGTTTAGTATCGATTTTTTTCGATGCTTTTGTTCAGCGGTACATCTCTATCCACTATCAGTTTAGTTCGAATGTGTTGAAATAGCGAAATTTATGGTCTGGGCCCTACTACGGTAGCCTTTGTATTGTAATGAATGGCGAGAATCGGCGTAATGGAAGAGTAGGCACGCGAGTACACATATAGTTTAAGCGTAGCACAGTGGCTCTGGCTGTTACATGCACAAATGGGAAGCGTTTACACACTCGTACTTCCATCATGCTCCTGAGGCGTAATCAATTATTGTTCCGATTGTATTCAAATACGTTTGTACGCATTTGAACCAATAAATAGTTTGCACGTGATACGTCAGTACGTAAGTAGGCTCAATATTTTTACAACATTTTGAACGTATTCAAATACTTGTAGACGAATACTGGATTTTACCCATTGCGAGTTATCAATTCAAAGATTAATTGTATCTCAATAGAGACGAAGATGCAAATTGGAAACAGAATATGGTTGATCGAGGTGTTTACAGGACTTATGCTTAAAATACAATCTTCATAGATGGCGCTAGTGTGTAGATTGAAACTACCATGTAAAGGGTGGTGTTACAGATTAACATATGTACAACTTCCAAAAATTTGTCAGACATGGTGGTCATAAGAAAAGGTGGAATGGGGAATGTTGTATTACGTAAAGCGTGCGCTTAACCCAACCAATAAGTCCTGTAAACACCTCGATCAACCATATTCTGTTTCTAATTTGCATCTTTGTCTCTATTGAGATCAATATTTTTATTTTGCGTTCAAATGAAGAGTTCACACAATTAATTACTTTTTACTTCAAAACAAAAAACAAACAAACATCACGCCGTTTCCCCGCAGGGGTAGGCAGAGAGAATGGACCGCTACACTACTCTATCCTGGCACACCTCTCTAGCTTCCTCCACATTCATACAGCGAGTCATACACGCACGTCGATTCTTCCGACTTCTAACATGACTAACCTTTAAATTTGGATTAATTTGGTCATTCCATGTTTTCCTCGGTCTGCTTCGACTCCATACTCCATTTACATCATTAAAGTATACTTTCTTAACCATTCGCTCCATATGTCTGAACCAACGCAGCGATCCTTTCATAATTTTGTTCATAATACCGTCTTCCGTTCTACATTCCTTTCTTATATCAGCATTTGAGATCCTGTCGTGTATCGTTCTACCACCTCATCTCTACCACATTTATTCTGCTATCATCCTTCTTCTGCCAGTTCCATGCTTCGCTTCCATACATTAGGGTTGGGACCAGAACTCCATTGTGAACGGCCGTTTTTAATAATTGATTACTTGATATTTGGAAACTAAAATATTCACATAATAATAGTCAAATTATTATTTTACATTTTATTAATACAATATTCAACTGATTATTTTACCTTTCGCAAGTAAATTCTTTATATCGCGCTACGAAAGCTACGTTCTTGCAAGTCGAAACTCGCAGGTTGCGATAAATTTCGCAAGTTAAAAAACTTAGGGTACGGCCACACCGGAGTACCAGAGTTGGAGTCAAGACACAGGTGACACACGCCATACGTTGGTTCACCAGGTGTTCATCTTGACTCCTACTATGGCACTCCAGTGTGACCTTATCCTTACGAAAGCTACGGTCCTGCAAATCGAAACTCATAGGTTGCGATAAATTTCGCAAGTTATAAAACTAACGGAAGTCTAGTCGCAGGGGTGTTTAGGGTACGGCCACACTGAAGTGCCTGGGTCGGAGGCTAGGGGGACACCTGGCGAACCAACGTATGGCGTTCTATGGGACCGGGCACACTATAAGGTTCGCGCCAAGCGGGTGATCACAAGCCACCTGCGTAAAGACGCCAACCTAGCCTCCGACCCTGGCACTTCGGTGTGGCCGTACCCTTAGAGTTTTCTGAGTGAAAAGCACTTGCAGAAGTTTATTGTATTTTCTGTAAACTTCTTGGTAATAATCACTAAGCTTACACTATTATTGTTGCTTGTTGCTTACATACTTATCACTATTTGATCAAACGATAGATTTTTGTGGTAGGTTGTTCTGTCTATTTTATATTACACCGGTGTGTATTTTAATATGTCATGTAGCCAAGGTTCAATAAAAGGTTTCTTTCGTTGTCCCTCGGAAGATATCTTATAAGAACGTGACAAACCCTTCAAAAGACTCAGTCCTTATACGGAATTGACGATTTTATTAGGCATCGACTGAGGCCTAGTAACGTGGGTACACGTGAAAATATTTAATGGCGAAAGGGGGTCTGAAAGTATATCTGAAACCACCAAAAGTAAACCTTATAAAATAGTGATATATAGAACATCGTCAATGTAAGTATATACGAGTATATACTTGACAATTCATGATTTCTTGAACAATAATGTAACATTTCGTATTAAAACCATTTCGGATGAAACCCACTGTATCCTAGATGTTTTATTAACTTTTTTCGTTGCCGAAGGATATAATGATAATCTATCGAACTTTTGTTATTACCTTAGCAAGGGAAACTTCTCACTTCCATAAAATATAATAAAACTTCTAGAAAACATACGTTTTTATCAATATTACACATATTTATTGATTATTGAACAATGATGCAAACCTCCATATTACATGATCATTACGAATGAAAACTTTTACTTTCTAGAAGTATTTTTGTGGGAATGACACGTTTCGCCTTGTTAAGTTATTATCAAATGTCATCTCCATAAAATACAATAAAACTTCTAGAAAACAGATGTTTTCATCCGTATTCATTATTCAATAGTAAACATTTGATAATGCTTAAGTATTGCGAAACATGTAACCCTCTTATAAACTTATAAACATTCTAAAATGCGTTTTTTTCATGTTAAGATATTTAATAAGGAGCTTTATATTATTGTTCAAGCAACTACTACTATAACAATATTTAATCTGTATAATAATATTTTCTGATTGAAATGACAGTTTATGTACATATTGCAAAGAGGTTTTTTGGTTTTTATTTCCAAAAATCCCGTTTTGTATATATTTACTCTCAAATACAATATTTTATAATCATTTATTGATATTTAAAAGAATATATTCGATATATGTTATGTAATAGTTTTTCATGCATAGTAATATAATATTATAATAATCATTATATATGTGCACGTAAATTGATTTAAATTAGTAATAATAGAAATAATAATAAATAATTTGCAACATTCCAATGTATCGTTTTTACATAAATATAGAAATAATCAATTTATATAAAATGGAATCTGATGACCTTTCTTTGACTCTGGTTTTATTATTATGTGAAAAGATAAAATATTATAGGCGCTCTTAGCCTTGAATTGATTTAATATATGATATATAAATGACATATAAGAGAACAGTCTAGAAATATCTGCTGTTTGATCAAAAAGAGAAACAAAAAAACTATCTAACGCCGTTTCCTCGGAGGGATTGAATGCCACATTGTTCTATCCTGACATAACTCTCGCGCCTCTATACATTCACACATCGTGATGCACGCATGCTCGTTGATGCCTTTGATCGTGGTCGCCTTTGAGAAATTGATTGATTTGGTCATGCTGTGTATTCCTTGGCCTTCGCAAAATTAGCATTTTATTATTATTTTGTTAAATCGCTCTTTACATCAATACAACGCCCGCCAAATCGATGTAAAGGGTAAAGCTATCATATTGATACTCATGACATGTGATAGATAGGTAATCTATGTGACAATAACACTGCCATTGCCGGGAATCAAACCCGGGACCTTCGGTGTGGCAGTCGTAGCACTTCCTACTCGGCCACGAAGGTCGTCGTATACATATTTTTAACGACTGATCCCTCATAAATTCGTTCCATATGTTTAAACCAGGTTAGTGACCATTTTTTTAGAATGCATTCATCCGCCTTACATTAATTTCTTACTTCATTATTAGGTATAATAATGTATTTACTAATTAACTAACCATCACGCCGTTTCCCCGGAGGGGTAGACAGGGATGATGGATCGGACTTCTTTTTCCATTCACACTACTTGTATATATCTTTTTTACAATTCTTCCCTTATCCATTCGTTTCATATGTCCAAACCATCTTAGTGACCTTTTCTTGATATTATTTATCACGCATTCATCCGCTTTACATTTCTTTCTTACTTCTTCATTAGATATTCTATCATACATTGTTTTTCCGCACATCCTTCTTAGTGACCTCATTTCTACGGCATTTATCCTACTTTCATCCTTCTTCTGCCAACTCCAAGCTTCACTTCCATACATAAGGGTCGGTGAGAAATTAGAGCAAGTTACCGAATTTGTCTGTAATGGTGCACTCAAAGTCATTACCGCAAATAGAAATATATCGACTGAAGCAAAGATGGCAGTGCACAATGGAGTTCTAGTGCCGACCCTTATGTATTTACTGCTGGTATAAAAAAAATACAATATAAATATTCACTTTTTCACTCTTATTGGAATATTAATAAAAAAAAAAATCATTTTTACTATGAAGCATGTTTATAAAAGACGGAAAAATGGTGAAAGACATCGAAAGAAGGGTTGGTGTTGGGAATAAAATAAATGGCGCACTCAAAGTCATTACTGCAAATAGAAGCAAATATGGCAGTACACAATGGAGTTCTAGTGCCAACCCTCATGTATGGAAGTGAAGCTTGGAGCTGGCAAAAGAAGGATGAAAGCAGGAAAAACGCCGTAGAAATGAGATCACTAAGAATAATGTGCGGGAAAACGTTGAATGTTAGAATACCGAACGATGAAATAAGAAAGAAATGTATGGCAGATGACTGCATCATGGATAAAATTAAAAAAGGATCCCTGAGATAGTTTGGACATATGGAACGAATGGATGATAGTAGAATGGTTAAAAGTTGTACACAAGCAGCGTGAGTGGAAAAAGAAGCCGAGGACGACCGAGGAAAACATAGCATGACCTAATTAATCAATTACTAAATGGCGGTCACATTCGAAGTCGGAATAATCGACGTGCGTGCATGGTACGATGTATAATGGAAAAGAGGAAGCCCGAGAGGTATGCCAGGACAGAGCATTGTGGCGATCCATCCTCTCTGCCTACCCCTCCAGGGAAATGGCGTGATGGTTAGTTACTTAGTTAAATTCCTTTTTACTTTTTAAAAAATAGTATAGCGGTTAATATTGAATTTAAGGAAAATAGTACGTTTTTCCGTTTTGTTTCGTACAGTATTTTCCACTTACTTGAACCAACACATTATCAACGTGTCCTATATTTAACGAGCTTTTTCAATTTATATCCAGCAGTAGGTACTCGTGTATGCGCGAGTTGCCCTAATGGCGGACGAAGGGGGCGAGAATCCCATTATTCCAACCAAACACGAGGTTATTGTCATTTGATTAATTTATTTTGTTACATGGCGGGATTTTTAATCTGTCTTCTGGTGGGAAATGAGGATTCGATGAACGGTAATTAATGAGACCTTTTATAGCCGGTATTCAACTTTTCAAAACCATCTGCCGAACCTCCCAAGTCGGCCGTAAATTCTGATAATCCGTGGAGTGAAATGAATAACGATTTTTCTCAAACTGGTAAAACTCTTTCTATTAGTTAACGTAAAAATAATATGTAGAGGCATTTTTATTAATTATAAACCATAACGCTAGCCAGGGAAACTGATGAGTATAAGGGGTTATGAAGTATTGCTGTTTTACTGTTTTACAGATATTTTTTTAACCATACGTCAGTAACTTATAACAAATTACCGCATTGTTTTATTTTTGTTATTCTATAGAAAGAAAAAAGCAAGCATTCTGAATATAGGCACAGAAAAAAATAACCGACTACGCATCACACCGTCTCCTAGAAGGGGACTTTGAAATCCCCTAATGAACTTTCACACTGTTTTTTCTTGACACACTTCTCTTGATCCCTCAACGTTAATACATTGTCTCATGCATACACGTCGATTTCTCAGGTTCTTTCATTCAATATTTGATTGATTTGATCGTGCCATGTTTTCCTTGGTTTCCTCTATTTCTTGTTTCGTTTACATCGTTAACATATAATTTCTTCACTCTTCTTGAGAATTTTTTGGCAAAAACACTACGACATTTAAACAAAGTGTTTAATATTTGAATCACTGTTGTTATGCGTATTACAGATGATTTTTATGACTTGTTGTTTGTATAACACGTGATGATGCCAACATGTTGCCGAAACAGCTGTCGTGATAATCTCACACCAAAAAATTGTGATACATTTAATAATATGATTATGATACCTCAACATTGTAGCATATATCTTCTTCTTCTTTGCTAGCCTTCTTCCCTCAACTGCTGGATATAGGCCTCTTCCAAATTCTTCCACTCGTCTCTATCCTGCCCCTTTTGCATCCAAGATTTTCGAACCCTTTTGATAATATCATCGGTCCATCTCATCGGTGCCATATATACATTTTCCAAAAAGAAATTGTCAGACGTGGTGGTCGTAAGAAGGGTGGAATGGGGAATGTTGTTAACATAAAGCGATCGCTTAACCCAACCAATGACAGGTCATAGGTCCTGTAAGCGCCTCGACCACCATATTCTGTTCCCAGAAAACAATTTACATCTCCGTCTCTATTGAGATACAATTAATCCTTATATGATAGTTTAAATTACGCATAACGTTCAAAAATGCATACTGAATTAATATTCATTTATTTTAACCACGAAATGAAAAAAAAAAAAACTATAAAAAAAGCTTTTAAACAATAAAATTTATTACATCTATGTTTTGTATGCATTTTCAAGTGTACAATCAAACCCAGCATCGTAAAAGATGCAAACAACTTAGATTTTGGAAAGTTTAATTAACAAAAGCAGTAAAATCTAACGGCGCATTTGATGGCGGCATTTGACATAAGGTGTCGCACTATTGGGTGTCTATTTGATTAAATTAACTACTTAATTAGTTAAATTGCGGCTTGGGTTAGGTGCCCTGAGCGCGCCTATAAACAGAGCGGCGCCTAATTATACGCCAGATTTACATTTTAAATTGCTATCTGGACGTCTCGAAACATTTTGAGATGATTAGTGTGTGTTTTCAAGGTTTATTTATATCGCACTGTTTACGCTCGTTCCTCGGATGATCGCTTTTAAATAGACATGTAGTTTCCGCAATAAGATTCGAAGTCAAAATCAATATATCGCCTCTTTGCAAGAATAACGTGACATTTCGAAAATTAAATCGGCCGTGTTCGACTTTATTTTCTACAAAAACACGGTATTTTTAAAGTGAAAAACAGAGAATTTATCAGGGAAAGAGACAACACAACAGTGGTATATTGTGTTGTCACGTTGTCTCTTTCAGACGGGTATCTTGTTTCATTTTTAAATTTTAAAATTTTCGGGATAACACGTTATTCTTGCAAAGAGGCGATATATATAGTTATCGATAAATTCACGTTATAATTCACGTATGAAATTATGAAGAAAACAGACGTTTTCATTCGTATTAGTTATTGAAAATGGAGTTTAATAACATTTCATTGTTTAAGAAACAATAATAATGAAAACTTGTGAACGTTGTTTATACACCACTTTATTTTGTTTTATCAAACCAACGGGTTTTGCTCCCCCTGGAGCTTCGTCAGGGTTACAAAAACAGTTTGTTTTGTGATGAGACTCTGCGGGAGTGAAACCGGTTGGTTCGAGGTAAACAAAATAAATTGATGTAAAAACAAAGGACACGAATGCTATCATCATCATCAGACGTCTGACATCCACTGCTGAACGTAGGCCTCTCCAAAAGTACGCCACCGCTCCCTATCCATTGCCGCTCCCATTCATCTATGTCCAGCAATCCTCTTCAGATCCTCGGTCCAGCGGGCAGGGGGACGTCCAACTCTGCGGAATCCTGTACGCAATCTCCACTCTAGAACCCGTCTCCTCCATCGGCCATTGGTTTTCCGACAGATATGGCCAGCCCATCGCCACTTTAGCCCACCTATCCTCATAGCTACCTCAGTCAACTTGGTTTGTTGTCGAATATATTCGTTTCTAAATCTGTCCCTCAAGGTTATTCCAAGCATGGTTCTTTCCATGGCGCGTAGGGCGATCTTGAATCTGTAGTATAGACTTTTTGTCAGTGTCCACGTCTTGGCTCCGTACGTCATGACTGGCAAGACGCACTTGTTGAAGACTTTAGTCTTGAGGCATTGTGGTATTTTAGAGGTCAGAACATAACGTAATTTTCCAAAGGCCGCCCAATCCAACTGAATTCTTCGGTCGGATTCTTTCTCGAAATTGTTTCTACCTAGTTGTATGATTTGAGTGCTATACGATATACTATGCGACTGCTATACTATAAAGTATTTTGAATGATGTCACACCAAAAATTAATTGCTTCATATGAAGGTACAAATTTATCCCAATTATAAGCAAGACATGAAACTCTTATCTAAATATGTTCGTCTTAATTATCCATTTACTGATTTTGTTATTTTTCAATTCAAAAATAGAGACGACAAGAAATAATTTATTTTGACAGTGAAGACATGGAAGACACGACGTTATGGACACATCACGTATGCCAACTAATTTCAGATTTGACGCCAAATCATAATGTAAAAATCAAACTTAAATATTTGGCTAAAGATCCTACAAAGATGATGAGGTCAGCTGTTTGCCGATATCTTTAGATATTTCCGAAATTGTAGTTAATGCGTCACGAAATAAAAATTATGGTTGATATATAATAGTTAAGTTGGGTTAACAGGCAAGAAAGCAATATACCTGTGTAAGTAAGCGTTCACAACGGTGTTCTTATGCTGAAAGTAAAGCATGATATTGGCAAAAGAAGGATGAAAGTAGAATCTTCTTCTTCTTTTTGTCCTGTCACACCTCCGTGGTGCATATGGCCTAAAGGAACCTTCTCCACCCGACTCTATCGCATGCCTGATGCCTAAAATCATTCCAAGTGAGGTCTGCTGCCTTAACCTCGTCCTGCAGGGCTCTTCTCCACTATAGGTCTGCCTCGCTTTCTCTTTCCCCCCATAGGGGACCAATCTAGTGCGCCCTGAGCGATGCAGGTTGGGTTCCGTCTCAGAGTGTGACCGATCCACTGCCATTTGCGTCTAGCGACTTGTTCTCTAATTGGCTTTTCGCCTGCCATGGTCCAGAGAACGGCATTTGACACTGTTTGGGGTCAATAGATTTTGAATATTGAGCGAAGGCACCTATTTATAAATACCCGGAGTTTACCAATAACGTCCGTGGTAGATTTCCAAATCTCACATCCGTAGGTAGAGCAGTACGCTTTTAACGCTACTGATGAATATTTGGAGCTTGAGCTTTCTCGAAATGATACCGAATGAAGCATGAAAGTAGAATAAACGCAGTAAAAATGAGATCTCTTAAACGAATGTGTAGTAAATCTGTATATGATAGAGTGTCAAATGCAAATATAAAAATTGAATGCGGTGCGAACGAAAGTGTAACGAACAATATAATAAAGGTGTCATTAAGGTGGTTTTGACAATGCAAAGAATTATTGATGACAGAATCGCGAACAAAGTTTATGTAAACGACGTAAATGGAACTAGAATTAGTGGAAGACCGTGAAAAACTTGGAACGATCAAATTATTACATGTCGGCCACGTGAGGAATTACAATGAAATTTTCTTCTTCTTATTGTTCGTCTACTATCGGATGTTGGACAGTATGACTATTTCTACCTTTGACACAGTAGCTCTAAACAGCGACGTTGTGCACTTAACCATTCTTTAAGGTTTTCAAACCAGGATTTTCTTCAACTCTGTTAGTTTCATCTTGGATATTCAGTTGCAGCACATAATATTTATTATTTCTAAGATAATCAAATGATTTTACTGAAATCTCTTGATGGAAGTTCATTTTAAATAATAATTAAATAAAACGATATTTTTTTAACTACTTACACTTTTGTCTTTATTTCGACAGCCACCGGTTTCGCCAGGTTCGCTGGCATCGACAGACTGGTCAGAGCGAGCCTGGCAAAACCGGTCGCTGTCGTAATAAAGCCAAAAATGAAAGTAGTTAAAAAACATCGTTTTATTTCATTATTATTTATACAACAACAAACCATCACGCCGTTTCCTCGTAGGGGTAGGCAGAGAGAATGGACCGCCACACTACTCTATT
Organism: Lepidostoma basale; assembly: GCA_022606425.2. Lineage (NCBI taxonomy): Eukaryota > Metazoa > Arthropoda > Insecta > Trichoptera > Lepidostomatidae > Lepidostoma > Lepidostoma basale. The sequence goes on from JAHDVF020000189.1 coordinate 86,783, forward strand.
CACTGACACATTCATACAGCGAGTCATACACGCACGTTGATTCTTTCGACTTCTAACATGACTAACATTTAACATTTGATTAATTTGGTCATGCCATGTTATCCTCGGTCTGCCTCGACTCCGTACTCCATTTACATCATTAACGTATACTTTCTTAACCACTATTTTTCCATCCATGCGCTCCATATGTCCGAACCAACGCGGCGATCCTTTCATAATTTTGTTTATAATACCTTCTTCCGCTCTACATTTCTTTCTTATATCAGAATTTGAGATTCTGTCGTATATCGTTCTACCACACACACTTCTTAGGGACTTATTATTTATTGTTTCTCTAAATATGCCTGAAGTGTTCTATATTATAGAATTTGTTTACTCAGTGAAATACAGTTTTCTTGGTAGTAGATGTTTCGCTTTAGGATGAAAACTATTAGATCTTACTACTTATTGATCCCTAGAACCAATCGGGTTCCAAACCACAAACTTCAATATAATGTAAACATATTGCTTAGTCAGTGCTCATTTAGCAACTGATTAATTTAGTAGTCAGCGTCTCCAAATCCAGTTGACAGCGAGTAGGCACTGTAATTTCACGAAACATCCATCAACTCTGTCTATTTGTAGTTCCTGTCACGATTTGGATACCCCAGCTTTTCGCGCTTCGGAAATAAGCTTCCAAATCCTCGAGTGAACACACGACAGGCAAACTGTTGGATTATGGGAACAGCTCCTGCGGTCTTAACCACTTAGGTGATCATTTTCTAAAACACTCGTGATTAAATTTATTTATTAATGTATTTACGTATAAACTAAAATAAACTAAACTAACTAACTAACTAACCATCACGCCGTCTCCCCGAAGGGGTAGGCAGAAAGAATGTACTGTCACACTTTTCTTTCCTGACATATTTCTCTCGCATCCTCAAAATTCATACATCGTGTCATGCACGCGCGTCGATTTCTCTGACTCCTCACATGGCCGACATTCAATATTTGATTTATTTGATCGTGCCACGTTTTCCTCAGTCTTCCTCTATTTCTGGTTCCATTTACATCATTAATCTATAATTTTTTTACCATTCTTTCTTCATTCATTCTTTCCATATGTCCAAACCTTGTCTCCAAAAAATGTCTTAATGATCCTTTTATTATTTTGTTCATGACACCATCATTCGCACCGCATTCACTTCTTATATTTTCATTCGACACTCTATCATACACAGAGTATCCACACATTCGTCTAAGAGATCTCATTTCTACTGCATTTAATCTACTTTCATCCTTCTTTTGCCAGTTCAATGCTTCGCTTCCATACACAAGGGTCGGTAGAAGAACACCAGTGTGCACTGCCATTCTAGCTTTTTTGAATAGGTTTTTGTTTGCAATGACAACTAAAATAAACTATGATTAAACAATTATATTTATAATTGAAGCCTGGTGCAGAAATAAGGATAATCATTTTACAATGAAATCAAGTAGAATATGGAAAGACGGTGTGGATGAACAAATTTTACATCACAGTCATGTGTGACTGTCATCAATTGTTACCAATACGCCGTGGCATTCATATGTGACTGCTAACGGTTGAATTATTAATAAAAAAATCTATATTCCATCATTCCTATATACACATACATAATATACAACAAAATTTATATGGCGGCATTATGGGTGTTTAAAAAATATATGCATGGTACGATTCGTGTTAAGAGAGATTAGCCTCCTACGAAGTCTATAACCGGTCATCTGCCTTGGGGATGGTAATGCAGTACAAAGTGAGGGAGTCTGGATTGGACACAGGTTAACTATTTTACAATTCAGAGAAAATTGGTTTAGAATTTAAAGAAAAACAGAACATCTAATAATTTAAAAAAAAAAGACTAATATCAAGGATATATTTTTTTATTTATTTATTTATTTAGGGTAACATACAGCGATATCAATAACATATATATATATAAAAGAAACATTCAGAATAATTAAAATAAGGCCAATTACATGCTACCACAGATTAAAAATAATAGTTAACAATCAACAAATGATAGTGAGAAACATTGAAGTTAAACTAAGACAAAATAAGGTATACATAATATTTTAGAGTTAAAATACTTATAGTACTGGAAATAAAAATTAAATTAAGATAAAATAAAATAAAAAGTAATATACAAGTATTATAATATCATGTTACATCGTGGTCACATCCGCGCCGAAATGTTGCTCCGATCTCTTTTTTAAAATTTCGCTCGCTCAAATGAAAGACGTCAATGTCTCCAAAATGTTTGTTGTAGATATCACAGATTCGATACAGTGCCGCGCTCAGAGCGTAGTTTGTGCGATAAACAGGAAGGTGGAAAACTTGGCTAGCGGTGTGTCTCGTGCGAGACATGGGGGTATTGAGTGACAATTTGCTGAGAAGTTCAGAATTGTCAATTTTAAAATGAATTATTTTATGAAGCAACATCATATCATGAAGAGTACGTCTATTTTCAAGAGAGTCCAAGGAGTGAAAAATTAGGGCAGATTTGTAATTAGAGAACGACTTGCACATTTTAAAATTAATATGTTTAATAAACATTTTTTGTACTCTTTCAATGCGTTGGATATGTGCCGCATAATAAGGAGACCAAACGGGAGATACATATTCAAGGCGTGAGCGAACCATGGTTGTAAATAATACTTTAAGAGCAGTGATATTTTGGAAAGGTTTGCATGTGCGTAGTATAAATCCCAACGTTCTGAGAGATTTGTCCACCATGTCATCAATATGACTAACGAAAGTGAGTTTAGGGTCGATTGTGACTCCAAGATCTCTCACGCGGTCTGAATCGGATATTATGGAACCATTGATGGAGTACACATGTTTGTGAGGGTTCATTTTACGCGTCAGTGAAAGCTTATGACATTTGTTTGCATTTATGGATAATTTATTTAGTATACAGTAATGAGAGAGTCTGTCAAGATCTGACTGGAGTCGAAGGCAGTCAGAAGTGTCTGAAACCTTCAGAAAGACCTTCATATCATCAGCAAAAAGGAGATGCTTGGAGTGGAGAAAGCAGTTGCCAATGTCGTGTATATATAGGATGAAGAAAAGAGGTCCCAGATGGGAGCCCTGGGGAACCCCGGAAGGTATTCCCACGAAGTTTGATTTAAAGCCACCAGTCACCACTGCTTGCCTACGATTTTTTATATAGGAGTTTATCCATCTAAGGAGATCACCGTGAATTCCTAGTCCACTCAATTTAGCCAAAAGTACATTGTGGTTTACTCTATCGAAAGCTTTGGCATAGTCAGTATATATGACATCAGTCTGGAGTCCGCGGTGCATGTTCGATATAGCATAATCTGTAAATGGTATCAAATTTGATAGGACAGATTTATTACGGAGAAAACCATGTTGTTGTTCGCTCAAAATACATTTAAGAGAAGGATATAGATTGTCATATATAATACGCTCGAAGATCTTACTTATGGTAGAAAGAATGGAGATAGGGCGATAGTTTTCAATGTCGTTTTTGGATCCTGATTTGTGAACTGGAGTTATTAAGGCTTCTTTCCATTTATCTGGAAAGCAGCCTTCAGTCAGAGAACGAGTGAATATAATGGAAAGTGGTTCAGAGAGCGATTTAGCACAGTTGGACAGATATATTGGTGGTATTCCATCGCTTCCAGCACCTTTGTTGATATCAACGGCTGATAAGTATCTGGTGAGTGTAGGTCTGTCAGTGGGGCAGCCAGCGATAGTATTGATGATAGAGGACTCGCAGGGATTGGGGGTGACAGGGGTGGTTTCGTCAACAAACACGGATTGAAAGTAATTTGAAAATGCATTGCAGATATTATTACCACCGCATATTGAAATACTTCCACCAACACACATTGTCTTAGGAAGAGAATTATTATTCTTACGCTTACTTTTAACGTAATTCCAAAAGTATTTCGGATTATTCGCAATATTCAGCTCTGTAGAATGAATGTATTGAGACAAGCACTCCCTGGCCATGCGTTTCTGGCGGGTTCTCAGCAATGAGAAGGTATAATAGTCAAGAGGATTTTTGTACCTTGTGAATCGTTTATGATACTTGATCTTCTCTTTTGTGAGTTTAATTAGAGGAGTATTATACCAGAGTGGAAAATTGGCACTGTTCTTGAAGTGCTTAAGAGGTACGAATTGGTCGATTGAGCTGTGCAACACGTCATAAAAAGCATCCACAGCGGTGTTAAGAGGAGATGTGGATAAAATGTTGGTCCAGTCAACGCCAGATAAGAAATTATTAATTAATTCGTAGTTTCCCTTTTTGAAAAGGTAAACACTGCGTTGGGATTCGCGCAACGAATGAAGAGATCCCGACGATAGAATAAAATCAATGGCTGGATGATGAGAGTCTTCGGGTACAAGTGGAGAAGCTGAGTGAGATATTCCAGACACACGATATGTGTTACTGAGTATTAAATCAAGGGTGCGATTAAGAGAGTTTTTAACTGAGTTAAACTGGTGAAGACCTAGTAAGGATATGTAATCGACGAAGGTACCTGAACAAGCGGAAGAGAAGTTTGAGGGAAGAAGGGGTTGGTTGCTCGCGCTATGGGACCAGTGAATGTCTGCCATATTGAAATCACCCAAAATAAGAAAATCTTCATCAGGTCGATCTGTGACAAGCTTGGAGAGTAGTGCTAGAAAACTTTCAACATATTTAGTATAATTTGAACCTTTTGGTATATAAACGCAAGTAATGTTTAGATTTGCGGGAAGGCCACTTGTACCGCGAGACAATGATATCCAAATGGATTCAGCCTCACATGTCCATTCTGGTCGGGCTCGAGCATTAAGGTGAGACAAACATGCCAGGAGCACACCTCCACCACGCGAGCCACGATCACATCGCCAAACATCGTACCTAGCATCGAACAGTTCGCTAGACGCAATGTCAGGACCCAGCCATGTTTCAGTGAGAGCCAATATTGAGTGGTCGCTGGTTGCAGAATTGAAATAAAATACATCGGTTTTAGTGCGCAAACCTCTTGTGTTCTGAAAGTAAACATTAAGGAGCTCGCCAATGTAGGTAATCGATATAGACAATTAAGCGATCACATAATAATGGAGACATATCAACGCAGATGATGACCAGTAAAATAAAAAGATAAAAAGATAAAAAAACTAACATTAAAAGGAAAGGGCAAAAAAGATTATGATTATTGTAATTAAACAATGCTTTTTTCGATGCACTGCATCGACCTGATAGCGAGTGCCGGAGAACCGTCACTCTTCCGGACAAATACCGTACCCCCCCTCGTCCAGGTGTAGCGAAACCCCCTCTCCTTGCATCTTAGACGCGCCGCAAGGTGCAATTTTTTATTACGCAAGGAGAGGTGCTCGTTGACGAAGATAGGCACGGATGTGCCCGGGATCCCCAGATCTCCAGTCGATAGACCACGCCTCTTTCTAATTGTGGCAACAAGAGTGTCTTTAATCATCCTGCTCATAAACTTTACCACAATGGGTTTTGGTCGACCGGATACTACAGACTTAGGAGCGACTCTCATAGCAAAGTCAATGTCCCGTGCCTCTAGACCAACGCCCAACTTTTTGGCAATGTTTAGCACCACGTCGACCAGGCACTCGTTTGCTCGTTCGGGAAGTCCAGTAATTTCAATGTTTGATTGGCGAGCACGCTGGTCACCATCGTCAGCCCTGCGCTCCAGCTCCTCAATTTTATTAGAAAGAGCCGTCACGGCGCTTTCCAGCGTGTCAACCTTCTTCATTCTTCCATCGAGAGCAGTAATTTTCTTTTCGAACTCCTCAAAACGTCCGTCGATGAACCCCAGGGACTGGCTAAAGGATAGCATCTCCTCCTTTATGGCTTAATATATATCAATGATATTAGAATAATTTATTTTACAATCTTGAATGTGAGCAGAAAATAGTTCATTATTATGAAGAAGGTATCTGGTCGTGTCTAGGCTTGAACCCATGTCCCCTGGATTAGAAGCCAAGCGTTCTATCCCCTCGACCACCACCCGGTTAAAAAAAGAAATAAAAAATAATTAATCATTACGCCGTCTCTCAGAAGTGGTAGGCAGAAGGAATAGACCGCCACACTGTTCTTTCATGACATACTTATCTCGATTCCTCTACATTCATAAATCGTGTCATGCACGCAAATCAATTTCTCAGAATCCTCAAGTGGCCGACATTCAATATTTGATTTATTTGATCGTGCCACGTCTCCCTCGGTCTTTCTCTATTTCTAGTTTCGTTACAACGTTACCATATACTTTTTTAAAAAAAAATTTTTCATCCATTCTTTCCATATGCCCAAACCATTTTTTTTAAATACTAACCATCAAAGATTTATATCAATGATATTAGAATTAATTTACAATCTTCAATGTGAAGATCAATCTTACAATCTTCAATCATCTGAAAATAGCTCTATATTATGAAGAAGGAATCTGGTCGTGTCCAGGCTTTAACCCATGTCCCCTGGATCAGGAGCCAAGTGTTCTATCCAAAGTTCCTTTCATTATTTTGTTCATAACACTTTCATTCGCACTGCATTAACGTATTAAAAATACAATAATAACGATGAGACGTCTATATTAGATAGCGAAATAGTAAAATGCTGGCTTCGAGATGAGACAATTAGATAATTATTTGAAAAACAAATAATGAATGGTTTGCCAGCCGGATGATTCATATTTCTAAAAAAACGTAAATCTTTTTATAATTATGCATGAAAAATATTTACACATTCATAGTCATTACCTTCAACAGGAACAAATAAAATATGAGAACAATGTCACTCAGATATTTTATTGTTTTCTACTGTACTACTTTCACTGACAAATTACCCTGTTGAGTGAGAATTCCGGGTTTGAATCTCGCTACCTACAAACAAATGTTCTCACTTCCAAAATACCACAATGCCTCAAGACTAAAGTCTTCAACAGGTGCGTCTTGCCAGCCATGACGTACGGAGCCGAGACGTGGACACTGACAAAAGGTCTAGTCTACAGATTCAAGGTCGTCCAACGCGCTATGGAAAGAGCCATGCTTGGAATAACCTTGAGGGACAGATTTGGAAACGAATATATTCGACAACCAACCAAGGTGACTGAAGTGGCTCTACGGATAGGCGGGCTGAAGTGGCGGTGGGCTGGCCATATCTGTCGGAAAACCGACAGCCGATGGGGAAGACGGGTTCTGGAGTGGAGACCGCGTACAGAATTCCGTAGAGTTGGACGTCCCCCTGCCCGCTGGACCGACGATCTGAAGAGGATTGCTGGACATGGATGGATGGGAGCGGCAATGGATAGGGGGCGGTGGTGGGCTTTGGGAGAGGCCTACATTCAGCAGTGGATGACAGACGGCTGATGATGATGATGACATACAAATTTTGATCTATTTGAAATATATTTATCATGGAGTGTGTATTATAGATAGAATCTTCTTCTTCTTAAAGTACCCTGTTAGGTCCCCCCGACGTTGGCGATCACTCTGGTAAACTCTTCCCTATCCTGCGCTGTCTGAAATAGCTCCTCCACAGTTCCGATTCCCGTCCATTCCCTCATATTGCGCAGCCAAGAGATCTGCCTTCTTCCTGCCCCCCTGCGGCTCTCTATTTTTCCCTTCAATATTAGATGCACTACTGGTGAAAACGTGTCACGATCAAATAAATCAAATATTGAATGTCGGCCATGTGAGGAGTCAGAGAAATCGACGCGCGTGCATGATACGATGTATGAATGTTGAGGAAGCGAGAGAAATATGTCAGGATAGAAAAGTGTGGCAGTCCATTCTTTCTGCCTACCCCTTCGGTGAGACGGCGTGATGGTTAGTTAGTTATATTAGATGCAGCAGGCGATACTTCTCTCCTCGCAGAACGTGACCCAGATATGCAATCTTGCGGACTTTGATTAATGTCAGCAGCTCTCTATTTACTCATGGACGATTCAGGACTTCTGTGTTTGTCACTCTGTATGTCCATGGGATCCTGAACATTCTTCGGTGAAGCCACATTTCAAACGCCTCTAACCGGTTCATTGTATTTATTTTTAATGTCCATGTCTCACACCCATATAACAGAACAGACCACACATAACACTTTAACATCCGACTTAGTGTTATAATTTTTTCATATTTTATTTATGGTTAAAAATTTTCGTAAATAAATCTAATAATCGAAATAATATAATATCCAAACATCGTTAAACGAAGTTTTTGATACTGAGTGATCTGAACTCAATGAACGTGGACATGAATAAGTTAATAATATTATCATACTTGATTCTGAAAACAGAAGTATGCAGTAACGCTGGTGAAATAATATATTGCGTAGTTTCATATTGCCATATTGACATTGAGAAAGTTCGGAAAATAAAGTAATAACAATACACGCAAAAATATGAACTTGCATGGGAATATTTCTCTACAAATAGGTCACTATATTCCTGCTCTAAATTCTCGAGTATCATTTCTGTTCTTTGTTTTTGTCTTTCTGGCATTTCCTTAGATCTTATTTGTGAAGAAAACGTGACGTTCATACGCATTGCCTTATTTTCTCTGTGCTCTTATTTTTATGTTTTCTGCCTATGTCACTCTCGCGAATTAGGAGAAAATATTCTCGTGTATTGATCGATGGAATGTTCAATTCGAAGAATTTGCAGACCTCCATAATGTGATAATAAAATTAAATCTAAATATCTACTGCCACCAAGCATTCGCTCTCTGGCCGTAATGGCTATTTTTTCTTGTCATTGTGACATGAAATCTATGACGTAATTACCTCATTTAAAACGTGCTACATTTATTAATATATCCTCTTTAACATTTACACATTACAAACAAAGAGTTAAAATAGTGCGAGGCTTTAAAATCATATAATTTTTTTTGTGAAGATAGAAATCTTTTATATCCTGTTTTGGTAAATTGTCATCATTCAAACAATAATTTTTCATTTACTGTTTTTTATTATTTTAAGACTCAGTTTATACTCGTATATTAGAAAATAATACTGCTCGATATATTTAGAAATATATTGGGATTTACATATATAAAACAATCTTTATGACTGAACTATTTGATCTGTTTTATAAAGCTTGTTCAATTTTTTTTATAGCTAATACACCCTCAGTCTAAGTCTCTTAATACTGACTATATATTTTTAAAGTATTCAATTATATTTGTCTTTTATTTTTTTTAATACTTTGTATACAACACTAACTATTAAAAAAATTAAAATGAAATATTAGACATGATTCGTACAACCCAATAAAAAAAAAATGAACAATCCAATAAAAAAGCAATTGAAAATAAAGAAAATATTATAAATAATCAAATAAATTTAACGTCAAATCCTTTTGATTTATTTCCTTTGTTGTAAGTAATTACCTGAACCCTAATAAGAACTTAAAATTATTATTTTAGATATATTACTAAATATTTTAAATACATCTAAATATATATTTGTTATAACAAAAGCATAAACGTAAAATAATTTTTTATAACATCTGTCAAAACTGATCATATATCACTGAGGAAGGACCGGGTTGTCCGAAATATGTCTGATATTTAATTTTGATATTTTTTAATAGTTAGTGTTGTGTACAAAATATTATATATAAAAAAAGAAAAATACGAATAAAACATCTACAACACAAAATATGCCGAACATAAAATATATTCTATTATATGGTGTCATTTCACAATATATTTTTTGATATATAATTAGAATTACTACGGAAGAAAATATGCTGAAATACTTTTGTGATGAAATAAACTTGTGTTTAAAAAAATGAATAACGTATCTATCTTGGATATAAAATCTTCCCAATAATAATACGTGTTTCTGTATCATTAACTGTGTAATGGAGTGAATGCGAATTGAAAATAATTGGTAAGAAAAACAAAGGAAGCGGATCTACTACAAAAAGCGGTTGACAAGATGGGAAATCGATAAAATATTGGGGGTCTGGATTAAATTTACGATTCCACTTACGAACTATAATTCTTTATCCCTTCAATTACTTTCGGTCTCTCGCCCTTTTCATTCAATTGAGGACATAAAGGCACCCCAGAAGAGCCGATATAGTCGCCGGGAGCCGCGGGCCGCTTACGGGCGTCGGCGTCGCTCCGGATAATCGCCTCGCACTATTGACGCTTGTTAGGGTAAGGGCCAGGGTTGGTTTTATTTGCACAAATAAAACCTATCGCCACATAATGTTCTGGCATCTGTAGCACAAGTATTTTTAACATAATTGTTACTGAGAGATCAACGTCTTTCATATTAGTGAAAGTACATTCAGAAGACTTGTTTTTAGAGAATTTCTTGTCTTCTTAAGTCCATTAATCTTTCACGCGTTCCTGGTATTATATACGATATATATATACATATAATTTTACCTGTTTTCGAAAGATGTCTTAAACCTTAATTTTGTTTGCAGTGTCTGTTGAGAAAATATACTGATTTGATTTGATTAATTAGCTATCCATCTCTCCGCCTCAGTAATATAATCTAAATATTCTTCTTTTTATACTGGCCGAAAGCCGCTAGGACCTGTTTGTGCAGAATTTACTCTTCCAGCTGTTTTATCATTTAGGGGGTATTCTAGCCGTCTTTCTTCACTCTGGTTTCCCATGTAAGTCAACGTGTGATAGTCTTTTGGCATCCATTATGTTCTATCTTATCTAATATAATTAATTCTTTTACACGTACAACGCATTATCCATGCAAGTCTTTTTACGACTCTTAACATTTCAAATTCAATGTGACTCGAATGGCGAAGTGCGTGGAACATATAATATGTACCTATAAAATGCCGTGAAAAGTGCCGTGATTTCCTGAGAAAGTATGACTGATGTGATTTTCAGTAGGAGGATTTTCCGTAGGGGTTACATACCTTAGCTGATGGACCACTCAAGACTCAGAATTACTGGAAGTCTTGCTATCGTTTGGACAATGTAACAGTTTCAATACCATAAGTATCAACTGGCAGAACGCAGGCTTCATAGACTTTTCGTTTCAGGTTGATCGGTATTTTCCGGTTTTTAAGGATGTAACTCGTGTTTCCGAAAGCTGCCCAGCTTAGTCCAATTCTTCTTTTTAGCTCTGCGGTTTGGTTATCTCGGCCCAATCGAATATCACTTTAATTTACTTTATTTTATTTAATATGGGGCCATTTATCTCCCATTTATTACTTGTTATTTTCATTCGTCGAACGTAGTTATTCTGTACATTGTTCTTTGTGATATGGTTTCATCAGCATTCATCGTCTTTTATTACGTTTATGTCATCACATTGTTTCATTTTTTTGTGAATGTATACTTATACTTGTATACGAATACTGGATTTCACCCATGGTGGGTGATTAATTCATGAAATTTAATTGTATCTCAATAGAGATACACAAAAAATATTGTAATCATTCTGGTCAATTCTTTGGCATATAGATAGGAGTGACATCTCCAGGCGGCTTCTAACAATGCGCTATTGGCGATAGCCTTCACATTGTGTTAATAAAGTAGTTCTGCTAAATGCTAAAAATTAATCTCCATAGATGGCGTTAGTGTGTGGATTATATTGATTAATCTTAAAAAGATTAACATATGTAATCAAAATCTACATAGATGGCGTATTGAAACTGACATGTGAAGTTAAGCATAGTTTTTTTAAATTAAAAACAACCTCCAAAAAATTGTCTTACATGGTCATAAAGAAATAGGTGGAATGGGGAATCTTGTAATTACATAAAGCGTGCGCTTAACCCAACCAATGACAGGTCATAAGTCCTGTAAACACCTTGATCAACCATATTCAGTTTCCAGTTTGCATCTTCGTCTCTATTGAGATACAATTTAATACATTGTTTCATTTTTATCTTCACATGTTAGCACTAGAACATCTAAATAATGTAGTGACATCTATGTTTCGGTTCATAAGTTGAATGGTATATTATTTTAGAATTAAATATCTCTATTGTGAGTTGATGGTAATTAAAGATGTTATGGCTCTGTCTGCAATGAATAATTAAATAAATATCCCATTAAAGTCGAGCGGTTAGGGCCCAGAATGAGATTATTCCGGCAATTACCATTAGAGCCTACTCAGGTGGCCGATGATGGCGCGGGTCTTGTTATAATTACATTGGAACAAATTAATGAAGAAAGTGAACTGATGAACAAGTCTAAAAGGCTGCTCGGAATTTTTTGTGTGTGGGAAGTGATCTATTGTCAGAACTGGGACAATAGCGCAGAGGCGTCTCGTATTAAAAACAAACAATCAAAACATGTATGAATAATTTAAATAATTTTTGACTAAAAAAATTCAATTACTTTTATACAATATTTTCCATCATTGTGTTGTGGATTCACATTTGAATGTATATATTTTTAAAACATCGTATTTCCTAATTTTTTTTCACTTCTCATAAACATGTTTCGGACCACATACGCCCTTCTTCTGTGTAAACGTGTTTTCAAAATTAATTAAATAAATAAAAAATTCACAATTATTTTGTTAATATTTTTGTTCCACGTAAAATTATGTAAAACTTCATACATTATTTTTTTTTTGTATTCTCAATTATCAACTTTATTTATCGTTGCTGTTATATATATTGTAAAACAATATCGTAAACAAGTCATTCTATGTAGATTTTAAGTGAGAGAGATAAAACCTCTATTTATGTTTATAAACTTAATAACCTAATAACCATCACGCCGTCTTCTAGGCAGAAAGAATGGACCGCCACACTGTTCTTTCCGGATATATAATATTTTTCACGCTTCCTCAACATTCATACATCGTGTCATTCACGCGCTCATGCGGCCCACATTCAATATTTGATTTATTTTGTCGTGCCACGTTTTCCTCGGTCTTCATCTGTTTCAATTTCCGTTTACATTGTTAAGAAATACTTTCTTTACCATTTTTTCTTCATTCATTCTTTCCATGTGTCCAAACTATCTTAATGATCCTTTCATTATTTTGTTCATAACACTTTCATTCGCACTTTTCTCGAGATTTCATTTCTACTGCATTAATTCTACTTTCATCCTTTTTTTGTCAGTTTCACACTTCATTTGCATAAATGTGTTTATCTTTTTTAAAGTATCACGCACCGCCACAACATTAACCCACGTTCCCATGATACATTAGAATAACTAGTTTAACATTACGTTTTACATAATGCCATAGCGATCCAGTGAAATTGATATGACCGAACATAATATCTGATGCGAACTAAACACAGTAATTTCCAGTAAAGGAAATGCGACCACTTCTGCATACGAATGACTAATACATTTTTTGAAACAAGTATTCAATTTTGTCGTGTTTTAATGAAAATGATATATTTATGATTTTTAAAAACAAAAACCCTTTCATTGATTTTGAGATCATTTATTCATACTATTGTGTTTTTTAGATCCATCTTCTAGATCTACTAGATTAATCTCAGTAGTATTAACGCCAAAAACGGTAAAGAATAATTGAACTACAGTCATATTTAAACGCTTTTTGAATAATTATTTAAAAAGAATCAATTGTACCATATTCAAGTAAGTTGAAATGGCAATGGGCTGGACATTTGGCTAGACAGGGTGGCAACAGATGGGTACCCAGGATACTCAGTTGGAGACCATGGGCAAATAGGCAAAGTGTCGGAAGGCCACCGATGAGATGGAGCGATGATATTGTCAATAGGGTTGGAAAATCTTGGATACAAAGGGGGCAGGATAGAGACGAGTGGAGGAAATTGGAAGAGGCCTATATCCAGCAGTGGAGGGAAGAAGGCTAGCAAAGAAGTAGAACAAGAAGAAGAAGAATACTATCTAATAACAAGGTGCATTTTTTTATTACGATTTTAGATATAATTAATATGTCGCACGCTTATTAGTAAACTGACCGATTATGATTTAGGTCATAATCGAGTTAACAATAGACAGAGGCTTGTGTTAACGCTATCCATCGTTTCGCGTTAAAATTAAGTCAAAATTCTGCCAATTGACCTCCATTACACTATATCGGTCTTTTTCATTCGTACGAGTTTTTCGACTGTTTTTGTTAAAACACCGACTCATGTCAGACTGAGTAAAACTTGATTTTTTGAGTTAAGCCAGTGTTCTATTAAGCGTGCGATGTGTTCGTTTGCAATTTCTAGTGGTAAGTTTTAATGTTAATAAAAAAAACATGATATTTAATATTTAAAATTAAAAAAATCTTTTTATTGATATTGTTCATTTCTGCATATAAGAATTTTTCTAGATTGATCTCAAAAGTATAACCGCAGAAAATGGTAAAGAATAATTGAAATGTAGTCGGATAAAACACTTTGTTTAAACATAATTTTTTTTATACGAAGTTATTTAAAACGTATCAAGCATCTTAAAATGTATTTATTTATTGATCGTTTACCAAGTACATGGTTTTAATACCACCCAAATGGGGTAACCCGTTCTAGGGAGGCATTTTTCGCAATCTATGTAATCTCAATAACACGTGTATTTATTCAAATTGCGACTTTATAATATATATAATTTAAGATATTTAGTGTTTGTTTTCAATTGAATTATAGATAGGCTAAGTTATCCAATCTCGGCAGTTTTCCATCCTACTAGAAATTTTTAAGCCAAGATTATCCAATACATATTTGATTATAATATTGTTCAGAATGGCGCGCTATTCTTTATCCACAAATAATAATAAAAAAGGTATAAAACCTTTTTTAAATGAATGTATAGTTAAAAACCACTCATGTTTGTGTCTTCAACCGGCTTCGGCAACTTGCTGTAATCTTTTGGGGGTAGCGAAGCCTAGAAGATGGCAGCAATCTCTCATGCGTTTCTGGTAGTATACTATACACAATATATAATTTTACCTGTTCTCAATAGATGCCTTGAAAATTAATGTTGTAATGTCTTTGGATAGAATAAACTGATTTGATTTGATTTGAAACCGGTCGAAGACACAAACATCGGTGGACTTTAACTAAATATACACATTTTAATAAGATTTATTAATTTTTTTTTTATTATTTACAATAAACTTCTACCACGAAATTTAAAAAATATATATATATATATATATATATATATATATATATATATATATATATATATATATATATATATATATATATATATATATATATATATATATATATATATATATATATATATATATATATATATATATATATATATATATATATATATATATATATATATATATATATATATATATATATATATATATATATATATAAATATATATATATATATATATATATTTATTAACTGTTTGGCACTCGTTTGAATACTATTATATATGTACACTTACACTTTTTTCCTTTGTTTAATATGAATATTTTGTTTCAGATAATATAAGTTCTTCGAGTACAACGCAGTAAAAATATTGGAGAAACAAGTGATAAATCAGGTATTTTTTTCCACTTTTTTTCAATTATATTTTTAATTATACTTTAATCATATTTCTATAACTCTCTCATACCAATAACACATTTGAAGGATGTGCCGAATTTTATACTATTTGATTCAGCCAATCGAAATAATACAAATGCCAATTAATAATTAATAATAATATCTTTGGGTAAAACTAATGTTCGACATGAGTTAATGTTCGACATTAGTTTCGCAGATGAAAACATTAGCTGACAAGTTATGGGCGGCATTCAAAATTCGAAGCCGAATGCATTTGGTGTTTTGAAATAATTTAAATTTAGAAAAGTGCTTACATTATTTTTGAAATAGGAAACTGAACATCCATTACCGAGATACCGTTAATATCTGACGATTGAAATATATTAAACAATCAATTTGTAAGTAAAACACCGTTACTCCGTAATTAAGATTCCCTAAATAAATTAATCATATTTTTAGGATTATATTATAAAATTAGTTTTCTTCCACTCTAAACTAACTAACTAACCATCACGCCGTCTCCCCGAAGGGGTAGGCAGAAAGAATGGACTGCCACACCTTTCTTTCCTGACATATTTCTCTCGCTTCCTCAACATTCATACATCGTGTCATGCACGCGCGTCGATTTCTCTGACTCCTCACATGGCCGACATTCAATATTTGATTTATTTGATCGTGCCACGTTTTCCTCGGTCTTCCTCTATTTCTGGTTCCATTTACATCATTAACATATAATTTTTTTACCATTCTTTCTTCATTCATTCTTTCCATATGTCCAAACCATCTTAATGATCCTTTCATTATTTTGTTCATGACACCATCATTCGCACCGCATTCACTTCTTATATTTTCATTCGACACTCTATCATACACAGAGTATGCACACATTCGTCTAAGAGATCTCATTTCTACTGCATTTATTCTACTTTCATCCTTCTTTTGCCAGTTCCATGCTTCGCTTCCATACATGAGGGTCGGTAGAAGAACACCATTGTGCACTGCCATTCTAGCTTTTTTGGATAGGTTTTTGTTTGCGATGACAACTTTAAGTGCACCATTCACTTTGTTGCCTGCCCCAACCCTTCAATCCACTCAATCTTTCTTCCACTCAATAGGTGAAAAAGTTATTTACCGTGAAAATAAGTACCTACTGTATTAAAATTTTATAATTAAACATATTTTATACTTTTTGTTAAAACGTCAAGAAAATGGATATTAAAAAAAATTAACAAATCTATAAAATAAAATAAAGACTTAATACATTAACCACGGATTTGTAATAATATTTGACTACATCTAGTTTCAATTGTACCCAAGCTTCATCAGGGCAACATAAGAACTGTTTTCATATCGCCCTGATGAAGCTTAGGTACAAGCGAAACTAGTTGGCGTCAAATATAATTACAATTCTGTTGATAATATGCAAAGTGTTCATTTTTATTTTATATTTATTAATTTAAAATACTTAATCACAAAATGAGTGCTTCATATAATTAAAAAAATGATATTTTGTGTTTAAATTTAAAATTAGAAATTAATAAAAAAAAAACGAAAGTATGCACTTGTCAATAAAATGGTGATATATTAACTACCTATCACGAGAA